>JAOWBW010001419.1:266655-307882 GCA_026119855.1 Campanula takesimana
TGAAACCTTCCTGTGAATCATGGTGTAATTTAAAATAGACATGACTGCTATTATATTGCTTGGGAAATTCTCTTTATACACGTTTGTCTCAAATTTAACCAGCAACTCTGGCAGGTCATTCTAGATAGGTAATCTAATGTTTCCTAGTGCAACTTGTTAGGAATTAGAAGACCTGTGATTTTGCATACACTTAAAGAAAGTTGCACATACTCGTATTAATCAATTTCTGATGTTGGGCAGGAAAGAATGCTGATTATGACGCTAAATTGAGGCGGATTGAAGCTGACCTGAAGATTCTAAAATTGCAGGTATTTTACCATTTAAACCAACAAATTACAATTGCTGTTTCCCCTTGGTTCATTGATGCTTGCATGCTATGCTTCTTCAATGTTGGTGACTTGGTTCACTGTATGATTATGAAATAATAAAAAAGTTCCTTGTGTGGGATATTCTGAAAAGTATATTTATAAATTTATACATATGAATTGTCTGTGTGTGCAGGAAGAAATACTAAAACTCATTCCGGAAGAAGAAAAACAAGAAATTGGTCAAAGCTGCTCCCTCCAGCAGAACTTATCAAGTTATGTCTCAAAAGTCAAAACAGAGAACTCTCTTTACGAGCTTTTGACGTGTTTGCTTGGACCAGCTCTTCCTTTCTCAAGAGTAACACAAGCCTTTTAGAGGAATGCTGGAGAAATGCCGCCAATCAAGATGAATGGGAAAACATCCATCAAATAACAGTGGCACAAGGGTTAAGTGATGAGGAAACCTTATCGAAACTCAGAGAAACTGTTCTTTTCCAGGCTTCTAGCCGTGTTACGGACCCGAATCAGAAACTTATGAAGGAGGTTTGAGGAAGTAGTTCCACTTAGACAAGAAAGTTCAGAGGTTCCATTAATTGGTTGTTTATCTGTGGAAGCGATCCTAATGCAGCATAGGAGTTTTCCTGACGCGGACAAGTTAATGGTGACTGCGATCATGTTGCCAGAATCAAGCTCCGAAGTGGGTCCCACTCCAATGGAATGAGTTTGATGATCAATTTTTATAATAGTCGCTTAATCACGCTGAGTCAATATTCTCTCTTTACGGGGATGTTGATGTTGTAGATATATACAATGTTTAGCAGCACCGGTCTCTTCTCAGGGGATCAGACTTGAGTCACTTGTTTTATGCAGGTAAATGCAGTTGTTTAGTGTTATGATGTGTGCTTGCTATGTAGATGTCTTGTGTTAGAAGATTAAGGGAAATGGTTTGCTTCCGATATCATAATTGGAGGATATTGTTTTTGCCCATATTTGGTGGCATTCGGTTCCCTCAAGTTGATCAACATTTTAGGCCTGGCTCTGATCGAATGTATTTTTGAACGGTGCTTGAAACTCCAAGTTCACACTTCACACACACAATCAAGTAGACTCGAGTTTTCGTTGTCTTGGGGTATAATGGTTTTTATCAAAGAAGTTTGATGTGTAGGTTCTAGTTTGGGCATAAGTTTAGAGCTTAATCACAAATGTGTACTCCCTCCGTCCCAAAATGATCTTCACGTTTGACTTGACGAGTCATAGCCCAGATCATCTGTCTGCATAGTTGTCTGGTTGACAGCCGTTGGATCTAAATCTGAGAATAGATTGTCTTTTCGTCTCCAACCCCGTCAGTATATCGATTTGATAAAGATTAAATTTGAGTCCTTGAATTGGACTGTAGGGACACTCGACCGTCATAGACTGGTTTGAAACACATACCGAATGATAAGATTTTTTGATTTTCCTTATCCTAGATCTGCTTATGTGGGATCCACAGCCTCACCCATCAGATTCTTCAATTTTTTTGTGGCTTACCTTACATTCTTGTAGCAAAGCCAAAGATATTCCAGTTCCACGTGGAAGCAAGAACCAAAATGGAAATCAGAATCCAATCCATCACCCAATCAGACGTCGCTGATGTGGACAAATACCAATCCACAAATCTTCACAACTTTCATATATAAACACTTCTACCCCCTTTCAGTTTAACTTCATCAGGCTTCTTCAAGCATTTCCTTCATAACAAACTAGAAACAGCAAAGAAGCCTCTTCAAGTCACCATGGCAACCACCGGAATTCAACACTCTGCTTTCGCAGGCCAGGCCGTGTTGACCCCACAGAAGCAGATCGTCAGGAAGATCGGACGGCTCGGAGGAAGCCGCATCGTCATGAGGCGTACCGTTAAAAGCGCTCCACAAAGCATCTGGTATGTCAATTTCCCCCATTTTTTGTTCTATTTGATTAGGAAAATGTGACAAGAAATTATCTTTCTTTTTCTCGGCCAATCCACATTTTTAACTCTAAGCTTCGGTTTTAACCTCTCTTGTAACTTTTTAGCAAATTTAACCCTTGTACTTTACATACGCACAAATTTCCCCCTAAAAATCCAAAGTACGACGGTTAAAAATGCCTTAATTTTCATCACTTTTGGATCACTAATTAATCTTTGTACAGGTACGGGCCAGACCGTCCCAAGTACTTAGGCCCATTCTCTGAGCAAACCCCATCATACTTGACCGGTGAATTCCCCGGTGACTACGGGTGGGACACTGCTGGGCTATCAGCTGACCCCGAGACATTTGCCAAGAACCGTGAGCTCGAAGTGATCCACTCTCGATGGGCCATGCTCGGTGCACTCGGGTGCGTCTTCCCCGAGCTCCTATCCAAGAACGGAGTCAATTCGGAGAGGCCGTTTGGTTCAAGGCCGGATCCCAAATCTTCTCCGAAGGTGGGCTCGACTACCTTGGTAACCCCAACTTGATCCATGCCCAAAGCATCCTAGCAATTTGGGCCTCCCAAGTTGTTCTCATGGGCTTGATCGAAGGGTACAGAGTCGGTGGGGCCCATTGGGTGAAGGACTGGACCAGATCTACCCGGCGGGTCATTTGACCCACTTGGACTTGCTGATGACCCGGAAGCATTTGCGGAATTGAAGGTGAAGGAGCTTAAGAATGGAAGGTTGCTATGTTCTCGATGTTTGGATTCTTTGTTCAGGCCATTGTTACCGGAAAGGGACCGATTGAGAACCTTTCCGACCACCTTGCTGATCCGGTAGCCAACAATGCATGGGCCTATGCCACTAACTTTGTGCCCGGAAAGTGAAGAGTTCCTTCCATATTTCAGCTGTAACATATGAACAAACTTGTGTAATGTAATGTGGCTTTTGATAGGCTCTGATGTTATATAGAAGCATAAAGCTGCTTTATGGAACTTATTTTCCTTACCTTCTGCATCTTCTTCATATCCTCTCTCTCTCTCTCTCTCTCCCTCTCTCATTATCGACAATTCCAATCCTCATTCTTTGATGGGCGATTCCCAAACTAGGTATACTCAGTTTCTATCATCTTGAACGACCCTCGCTCGTTCAAGAACTTGAAGCTTAAGCATATGATACCTAAGCTTAAACCGCATCACGATGTTAAAATTATTGACACCCATCACATAAGAACCATTGGTACAAGCATGATTTAGGCTGGCTTTATTGCTATGCATAATAGGCTTGTTCGTGACCCATCACGATGGATTTGAGGAAGGAGACTGGATACGAACCAGATGAATGTACTTATGCAGAACTTATTTCAGGGTTTTGCAAAGTTGCAAAACTTGAGTTAGCTTCAGACATTTTTTTTGGTTTGAAGCAGAAAAAGGGTAAGCAGATGATTCCATTACCATTTTCTATTTAAATTCACATTGTTTGTAGCTCTGGTAAAAGGAATATGGCCTAAATTCCTATGTAAGTATTTATACAGAAGTAACAAAATACAAAGCTTTTAGCTTAGCAATTGAATTGGATTATGTTCAGGTAATCAAAGCTTAGAACCAATGTTGTATAACTTGTAAGCTACTTATAGATTTGCATTTGCACTTGATTAAACCCAAAAAGAGCGAATTTAAACCAGAAGAAACCTCTAACAGAGCTGAGATTGAGATCGAGATCGAGTAGATTGGCTCCTAATGTTGTCAGACTGACTGACGTAATTCCATACGTTTGTGTAATAGAACAAGTCGAAGCACATCTATCTAGTCGAGGTGATGTCCATAAACTAAAGACATGTAGACTCGAAATACACTAAGGGGAGAGGCATTCAACAATCTTGTACAAGCTTCCATTTGTTTGTTTTTTCCTTAGAATTTCGGCTACTAAGAATCTTTATCTTTCTACCCAAATCTCCCACACTCCTCAACTGTACGGTTGCAGATGCCTTCTAATTAACTACTCCGTATGTTGTACATATTTGAACAAAACAATGGAATGCGAACCGGTCAGCCGCATGAATAATCCTTGTTTTATGTATGTCGGTAATCGAATAATTAATTATAATTACCCTGATGATTTGATCCTTAATTAGCCGCCTGTCTGAAATGCCTCAGGTAGTCTGAATTCAAACATTTTGTTCATATAGGAGTATACGATATCAACAATGTCTAAAAGTATTCAGAATGAGACATCACTGACCGAAAGCAGAATCTTAATTAAAGAAATCAGCATCACCAAATAGTATTAATACTGTTCACCCTCATTTATTTAAGAATAAACATCATCATTTTTTTCAACTTCATTATTGGAAAATTAGATACCACAGTAAACTAATGGGTCACATATGTTTGTTTTTTTGCTAATCATTCAAAGGTCTAATTATTTAACAAAGTGAAAAAAAAAAAGAAAAAAAAAACACGCACACGAACACATATAAATACATGCTTCCGTCCCATAATGATAAGTGTCAACACTTTTTCTTTTTAGTCTGTCTTAAAAAAAAAAAAAAAAAAAAAAAAAACTGTCGTAAGAAAACAATTTTACTATAATATATCCAATCCACATACAAAAACACAAGTTTCGTAACAAATTTGACAAGTCCACTGCGAAACTTATTATAAGATAGAGCGAGTATATGATTATTTTCCTATTTCCTCCAAACAAGGACCCAATCAGACAAACAAATTCTTAAAACAATCATTCTAGTCCTTGTCTTCACATCTAAAATTCAAGCATGAGAATTTTAGGTGACAAACAAAAGTTAATGACCAATAATCCCAATCAATACAAAACAAAAGAGGTTACCATCTCCTCCAAAGCCTAAATAACTCCTAATCACAACCCGACACTCGCATTACCTAACCCTCTTATTCTTCTAAACACACCCTTCCAAATGCTAATCTCCTCCTCCATTTGGCCTTATTTCCTTGCCATTTTTCGCCATCTAAAAACTCCTTTTGCCATCACTTGACATCAACTCAGCCTAATTTACACTAACCCTTTTGACCTTTCTTCTTGGAACTTGTGTCAGAGTCGACGATCCTTATCTCGCTCATGTCATCAGGAATCATTTAGGATGGCTCACAATACAAAATTTAATATAAGTTCCCTATATATGCACATGTATCCCTATACAATTTACAAACCGGAAGAAAAAATAAGCTCTTTTTCAACTTATAATAGTGTTTGATTTCTACCTGAGAGAAGAAAGGCGATAATAGCTAGCGTCTTCAATCCCATGGGAAGGCAAGGTGGTGAGTCAACTGCAGTAGGTTCCTCCTCCATAGCTCTCCTGCAAGAAAGATTCAGACAGTTGGAGAAAATGAGGGAAAAGCGAGAAGAAAGGGAGCTACTAAGATTGTTCTCCGGTCCTGAACAGACAATTAAGAAAGAAAAACGGCCTATAAGATTATCATCACAACCTGAAGAGATTTTTCATTCAAGGCCAGGTCTTCAAGATTCTCTATCCCTTGGACTTGACTTATACAGTAAACATGCAGAATATCGGTCCGTGAAAAGCCCAACTTTGACTAACTTTTGGTCTATTGATGCAACAACTGTGAGTACGTCACGTGTTCATGAAAAGCCCGAAGTTGATACATCCCTTCATCTGTAGAAAATCTTAGATCTTTGGGTTGAACTTATAACAAGCTTTTTTGTGTGTCTTTCTTCTTTTCTTTTGCTTTTGTAAGAAAGGGGAAACTAATAATATAATTATTGTTTATTGGAATATTCGTCATCCTTATCTTTTGCAACTACATGCTGAGTTGAGAAGGCAATTTTGGGTGTGTCCTGCTGTGATTTCTCGTCATCGCTGCCACTTGAATAACCATCTCTCCATTTCCTTTTCCAGATCCTGGGGACCACTCGAGTAACCTCTTTGGTCTCTGCTGCAGATTGATCTTTGATCCGTTCAAATCTGATAGTACTCACCTTTCTACAATTTCCTGCCAATATCTGCAGCAAGAAGACCACAAACAACGTTGTTATAACTGAGAGAGAGTAGTAAATGAAGTAAAATATGGCTGCTAAATCTTTTACACGGAACGGAATTACACATATTTGGCTTCTCAGACAATTCAAACTATTACGTAAGTGATTGTTGGACCAAACAGAGTGCAAAATCAGAGAAACTTGGGGCAAGAAACGTTCATGGTGAACTGGCTGCAAGGATGCAGAGAGGTTATCATTTTTTAAGGTAATAGCTTTGAAAGCTACCTTCGTTTATTTTTCTTCCTGCTTCACTCAGGAAACACATACACAGGAGTTACTGATATTCTCCTTGTGTCCCGGAAAGTTAGTCCCTCTTTTTTCTTTGTTATTACAAATAAACTTTGAGCACTAACTTAGGTTACTTTTAATTATCCTAATGAAAATTTAAGAAGTGTTATTTATACACCATTATAAATACTATCAATATCAATTTTTAGATTTCCATTAAGATAATTAAGAGTAACCTAAATTATTGCCCAAAGTTCATTCACATTAACAATGAAAAAGGAGGGACTAACTTCCCGAGACAGAGGGAGTAATAGAGATGTGAAACAAAAGACGCCTTATACAAAGTATTTTGCTCCTCAATATTAGAGTTCAGGAACACTCTTCCCATTGGATGAAACGAGTAGAGAAGAATTAACCTTTGTATGGAGGTACGAATTCAAGAAGGTTCACAGAGTAATCTCCCTCCATCAAATCCGGATAGTCCAGGCACAGTATTGCCCTAGAGAGTGATCATTATAACCTCATTGCAATGTCCTACACTCCTACTAATAAAGATAATGACGCTTAAAGCTAAGAACAACCTGAATGTTGCAAGCTTATTTTTAAAAAAGGGGTTCTCTAAATGGGTTGTTCACCAAAGAAAGGGACTCTTAAAAGGAAATAAATAGATGACTGCCCAGAACGCAATCAGGCCCTTGAATTATCTACGCACTTCAGGAGCTATCCTACCTGAATATCGAAGTCTTAAATGGAACGATGATTATGTGCACTTAAATGACGTGTCCTTTTAATGTGACCGTGTCTCTGGCACATGGTCACTTCACGGCTGAATCCAAGGTGGATCTACACAGGGTATAATGGGGGTTATAGCCACCAGTTAATTTTTTTCAAAAATTATTTATTAGTGCAAATATTTTGACAATTTAGGGGTTTTAGTGCAATTTATTGAAACTTGCCCCGTTTGTGCGAAGAAAAATGCACTAATTTTTTTGCCCATCTTTTACTTGGCCAATTTTTTTTAACCCCCCCTTTTTTTTAAAATGCCTCCGGCAAAAGTTCACGCTTAAAGGGCACGAGTGAGACAATTGATAGTCCGGGAGAGGAGGAGACTTGGACTTCAGCCACAGTTCACGCTTTCAGGACAACTATTGGTACTTCCCCATAACTATCCTCCACAAAAGACTACAGAAAGTAATATTGAGAGGGGGGGTAACCGAAAAAAATTGTACCTCAAGCTTGAATGTTTGGTGTTTATTCTTCTCATTTCGACGATCAGATTCTTCTTTATTGTCTTCATTATCATCTTCTCGTTTTGCTTTGTTGAGAACCACCTTGATGCTTTCACCGGTCCTAGGAATATATCCAAATGCTTCACAAATGAAACCCGATACTGTCTCGTATTGATGGCCCTGTATTACATGGTTAACAAGAATGCCCTAACGTTTAGTAAACATATCAGAAGTTTCTTGCTAGGAAAGCCATCTTGAAGCAGTAAAAGTAAACTGAATTAGCCGGAATATTCCTGCTAGGAAAGCCATCTTAGATAGTAGAAGTAAACTGAATAACTGTAGCTGAATTTTTTTTACATAAGAGAAACTTTAAAGCCATAAAGAGAGGCCAAACTAAGTTCAATCATACAGAAGTCTCTGTGTGAAACTTCCATGTAACCATAGATTGAAGCAACTCTTAGGACAACACGATACAACTACCAAGCCATTAACTACATGTGACATATGCATGGATAGGGTGAAAATAGGGGCAAAGTGTTCAAATTAAAAAACAGTCACACAAAAAATATGAAAATACTAGCTATAACAAAGAACTAAAGAAGATACCTCTGGCAAAACGATGTCCAGATCGTGGGAGAGTTGATCAATTGATGTATTTGCATCAACGTCATAGACCCCCTCCGCTCGCATTACGATATAGCCAGTCTTTTTCTCAATTTCTTCCTGCCATGCAGGTAAACTCTACATTACTACAAACTACATGAATAGCAAGCTCACTTGGACACTTTTTTACGTAAATATATGGTTAGCTATACAACTATATATTCATTTGTAATAAGCTACAGAAGTGGGTATATGAGTTCCAAAAAGCTCGAGTAAAGGGAAAACAGAAAGTAACACCACCCGCCATCCATGATAAATATATGTAAGTACAAAATTAAATTAGTTTTAAAAAAAGAGTATCCAGGAAACGATAACAGAAGAATACAAAATTCAGCAATCATTCAAGAATCATTCTTGAGATACGGGTCTTAGGTTCTATTTGTGAGATTCACAAGTACTGTCAAATCTTGTGTCAAATTCTTTCTGATCTAGGGAAGGACATGCTTTAGAAACTTCAACATAAGATTTTCGTCAAAGATTTTACAATCACAGGAAACATTACCTTTGAGTCATTTTCGTCAAAAATTTCACCAACGATCTCCTCAACAACATCTTCCAGGGTAACAATCTGCTTATGACAAACAAAAAGTTTTGAATGACTTCTTTGAAAATGAAAATGAGAATATCTATTGCCAACTATCATGATAGTACAAATACAGTTATACTAAGTAAAGTTGCTTTTCGGATACTTCAATTGACCACTTATGAACACTAGACATTAGCCTTCTTTCCTTACAGTGATAAATTAGGACTGCGATCATGTTTAGAGGTTCTAATTTCATCTTATCCTTTAAGAAATGAGGTATCCTTGAACACACTCGATAATAGTAAACTTAAGAAACCCTTTCCTAACTAACAGAGTGCAAACTTAGATGTAAGATTCCGCCTTTGTCTCTAAATGACATCCAAATTAGTCATTTTTTCATGAAACTTTAGGCGTCAAAACATCATGTGAATAAATAAACTTGTATGAACCAACCATACAGTATATGCCATACAGATCAAGCAATACATCAAAAATCACTCTATTCCAAGTATTTTCCAACTTTACGAAGAAATTGCATAGATTCAACCCAAACCACGCATAAATATAAATCAGCACAAGTGGTGAGTATATATCGAGGGCATGAACCTACCCCCACAGTTCCTCCATATTCATTAAGGACTACTGCCATGTGCACCTTCCTGATGCGAAACTCCCTGAGAAGATTCCAGACAGACATTGAATCTGCAACAAAATCAGACAGGATTTTCATTCCAAACTATTCTAGCTAATAATGACAGCAAGCTCTATTAAAAAGCTATTAAACAAGCATCATTAATTCCCCATGCCAAGCTTGAGGATATGATCGGCAAACTAGACCAATAATTAAGTGGATAACCCAAAGTAAAGAGTGCTCCAGATGAACAAAATGCAAAGCACGTTTGCCATTCCCAGCCAGATAATTAGAAATATGTACGTTGGAAATAAACTTATAATATTAGAGGTCACTGAGATGTAACAACATGCTCATCAGCTTTGCAGTCAAAGTTAACTCCTACCAGGGACAAAATATGCAGGCTTGTGAGCAAACTCTCCAACAGTTGAATCTTCAAGCTTTTCTCCCTTCAATAATTCCAATGAACGTGAGCATTATTTTTACCGAAGTCAGAAAGACTCAATTTACAATGGTTGAACCAGCAATGACTAGCTTACTTTCTGAACAAAATCTAGTAGATCCATTGCATAAGCTACACCCACTATATTATCTATTCGCTGCTCAAATACAGGAACCCTACAAACACATACATAAATTCTTCAGTTATGCTCAAGTAAAAGGATCATTACCAACCATGTTAGAGCTTTATATACCTCGAATATTGGTGAGTCACCCACATATCGTGGAAATCAACCAATGATGCACCTGCATCAACTGCTACTACATCTATAAGAGGGGTCATCACCTCCCTCACATGTGTATCCTTTATCTCCAACACATTTTCAATCATATCCTGGAACAGTGGAACAATAATCCGTAGAGAGTTAGGTAAAGCAAATAAAAACTATGATTAGCAACAAATATAAACTCTGGAGTACCAAAGCTGCATAAAACTATATATACCTGCTCTTCCTCCTCGATTGCCCCACTCAGCTCAGCAACCCTCAACATTAATTTCAGCTCCTCTTCAGTAACATTTGGTTCACTAATAGAATATCATTTGTCAATTGTGCAAAATAATAAAGTTAAAATAGGATTTCACAGATTTATTTCTTTGCAGAGAATCACATATCATGGTTAGCAACCCTAATTCACTACAATTCTTTGATGACATATGTAAGACAATGACATAAAGAAGAGTAACTTGTTAAGTTGTCAACTACACCAAAAGCTTAAGTTGTTCAAACTCCACTTGATGTGAGACTCGTCATAGTAGAGAAATAAACAAAGGTGCATGATATGTCAAACAGAATGCTAAAATATGAAAGATGTTTGGTAAAAGAAAAGGAGGAAACAAATGCAAAGAAGGAGACTCGAATCAAAGACCTTTCGAAACCATAGCTCTCATAGCATGATAAGTTGCATGCTTGCCTAAAACTTAAGCTGTTAGAGAGGTGCGCAACAATGTATATCAAACTTAACACAGACCATCAGCGGGTACGTATTAAGCTACATCAATTATCTAGGTGAATGGCCCTTCGGTTATATACTTATATGTGAAATTGAGGAGTATCAAAGGATAAATTGAAACACATGATTTAGATGCATTACCAAGAAAGTTTATCCATGAGTCTATTTCATCTAGTTTCTTATCTTATCATCTAGTTCTACACTCCATTAAATTCCCCTGTCAAACTTAGCATCTGTGTTCATTAATTTAAGGAATAAGTATTGCAATTTAAACCTATAGTGTTTGAACTCGTAAGATGAATATCTTAAGTTATGCGCCCTTAGGAAAACTAGACGCTCAAACAAAGAGGATTTACAAGTACACAATTTGTGTCCATTCTCTAAACACAACAATGTAGGGAACCTGTAGAAAAAAAATGATTAGATTAACTGTGTGTTACCTCCTTCCTTTTAAACCCAGCAACTTCAGCATCCCCATTGACAAATAAGTAACAACTCTTCCAACAGGATACAATACCAAAGAAAGCCACGCAACTGGACGAACCTAGACATAATTCATATCTTTTGTGAGATCAATCTGAACAAGCAAAAAAAAAAAAAAAAACAAGAAACAAAGGATGGATGAAAAGGATAAGATGTCGCGGAACTATTACAGTTACAATTAAAGGAAAACTTATCATACCACAAACCTAGCAACCTCTGAAGCATTGTGAACAGCTATACTTTTTGGAGTAATTTCAGTGAGGAGCAAAATAGCAACCTGAAACCAGCCCAAAAGGATTAACCTAACAAACCTACACGAACACAACGTGGATCATACATTAAAGCACAAAATAAACACATTAAGACAGACGGGGAAGGCAGGGCCGGTCTTGTGGTGTTTGAGGCCCAAAAAAATAATAGTAATAATAATAGTAACAAGTAAAATTTAAAAACACTAAATGCCAATGGCAGGACTCGAACATGCAACAATCTAAAAACCACAGCTTTATAATCTCGCTCCTAACCACTGGGACAAGAAAGACGTTTGTTCTGATATTGGGGCCTTTATATATATATATATATATATATATATATATATATATAATACTAACAATTTGGGGACCAAAAATTGTTAAAAATTTGGAGGCCCAAAGCCATTGCTTTGGTGGCTTTGGGCCAGGGCCGTACCTCGGGGAAGGAATGTAAATGAAAGGGAGAGAAGTCTATGGTGATGGGCATTACAACGGACCAAAATATGCTGCAGCTCTGGGCACCTTCGAAAAGCCACCATCTAAGAGGTCATTTAGCTATCGCCATTAAGCAATTCTATAGCTCATTAGACTTTATTCATGAATTTGTGAAAGATTTATGTATCTATAAAACCAGATAGCGCCATTCTTACTGGCCAAGGTATAGTCAACAGTGCGTGTCAATCATCGTGAAAGACGCAACATGTTCCAATCATAATGATCTATAAACGAGCGGTATAATGGTCTATAAACTTTCTGTTTATCTTTTTATTCATTTAGTTCATGTATAGTTTGTATATCTGGAGTACATTGGGTTGTTATAAGAATAATACTAGGGGCACAAAAAAATCACAAAAACTTGATCACAAAATCCTAGGTGTAATGATGTTATTGGTGTTTTTAATTAGAGTGTGGCGGGTCCATTATCGATGCAACCAATAAAATATCGCCACCTCATTTTGTGAGCAAGATTTTGTGAACTTATTTTGTGCCCCTAGCATTGCTCTTGTTATAATATCAACAGTTTAGTTCTCTTTTATGTTTGCAGCTTGAGATGGTGTTACATTGTAGGCTTTTTGTTATAGGGACGGTGCGAGATAAACGCCTAGTGCTACATTATTGGCGTTAAGGGAAGAAAGAGAGATGTATAGATTGAAAAACTACAAGCATATTGAGCATTTCCGGAAAAACTTAGTGCCCACTTTTACCTTATAGTCATCACATAAGTGTTAATTATTAACAATTGGCAAACATACCGTCATCACACCAGTTGCCGCGCTAACACCAGCCTCACCAAAAACCGTTGTTGCTGCCTCAGTGACAAGTGCAGTAGCTCCAATATTGACCACACTAGCAAATAAAACAGCACTTAGAATAAACAGAAATATAAGACCATGAAGTAGCATGTGAGAAGAATGTATAATACGTTGTGCCGATAAGGATGGTTGTCAAGAATCGAGTGACATCAGTTCGAAGCATTTTGAAGACGCCATCTTCTCCTTCTTTTTCAGCCAGTTCTCTCACCTTGAAAGAAGCAGCAGATATTATATCATATAAGTGAACAAATTATACAATGACAAGGTTGATTGCCCAATATTCTTGCTGGTTGTTCAATAAGAATGGATCAAACATTGAAGCAGGAACAATAAATAGGTATAATGTAAATACACATTATATAGCTGATTACCAAAGAACAATCTTTTCAGTTCTTTTTGCAGGGAGGGGTGAGACATAACACAATTATTAGGTAGGTCTAAATTCAGGTATGAATCATGTTAGTTAACTTAAATAGTCAATTCCTGATTTGATTGGCCATTCAAACTCAAGTGAGGTACCCATATGTGGTAATATCCTTTTCACTCTAACCTCCTGGCAAATTTGAACAAGAAACAACTGCAAACAGAGAAAGAGGAGAGCTGCAATATTTCCCTAATTGGAATTTGACAGGTCAGTTTCAGTGGTGCTCAGAGGTGCCTTTAGATGTAAAGCATGCAAGATCGATATACACTTGTAAATAAATCTTGAGGATTCGCTTCAGTTTATCAATTTATGCAAAAATTAGTCTTCGCCACTTTTTTCATTTCAATTTCCGATAAGCCAATAACAAAACTCAAGTTCACTGCTACCAACTGGGAATACTCTATGGTGGCAAGGCAAACTAATAACTTACAGTCTACATACATGACATATTTTCACTGTATATAAAGCTAGATTTTTAAAGAATACTCCCTCCGTCTAAAAATGATCTTCATACTTTTTTCAACGTTACTACGAATGAACTTTGAGCAATGATTTTGGGTTGATTGAATTATCCTAATGAAAATCCAAAACTTGTTATTGACAGTATTGATGATGGTCTGTCAATAACAAATTTTAAATTTTCATTAGTATAATTGAGTTAACCTAAAATTATTGCTCAAAGATCCTTCGTAAGAAGGTTGAAAAAAGTATGAAGATCATTTTAGGACGGAGGTAGTAAAAGAAAAACAAAAAATGCTAATTTGGGATACTTCAGGTAGAACAAAAGCATACCTTCCAAGGAGACAATGTAGTAATTGACGTCTCCGCCATAGAAAAGAAAGCAGAGAGACCTAAAAGTGCAGCTAGAATTAAACCTTGATCTTTAAACACATGCAAAACCTGCAAAAACTTTGGCCACATCCCCTTCAAATACAATCTACTCTGTCCCAGAACACCAGAACTTTCAGCTGCCATAACTCTTTGACATCTAATCACACCAATCACCAACACGGCCAGTACCAGTCCTCGCTTCACAAAAACCCCAAAATTCTTCAATTTCTCACTTGTTTTAGGTATTTCCTCGACAATTTCACATTCACATTTGGGGATTATGGGGTTTGATTTAGCTCTGGCAATCAATACTCTGTTTGATTGTAACTTGTACGGAACGGAGGTGTAGCAATAGGATGGGTTGGTGTGGCGGAGAGTGGTGTATGGAAGGACGGTTAATCGGCGGTTGTGGGGTATGATGAATTGTGAAGGGAAACTTGTGGTTGGGAATTGGCGAAGGGAGAGAGCTGACAGTTGTAGCTTCAACTCCATGAATGTACGCATTCAGAACATAAGCTTAGAAGTGGAGTAGGTTGGCTTCTGGTAACGGCGGTTGCCGGATAGGTTGCGTAGCCGGAGTTTGTGATGAAGAAGCTCCGACAACCGAACCCGAGCAGTAGGACGGGGGAAATGAGTGGACTTCTTTTCTTATTGTTATTCTTTCTTCTTTCTTTTTTTTTAGGTTATTCTCCGTAGCATAAGTGTATTCTCGTACTCCCTCCATTCCGGAATAAGGTTCTTAAGTCAGTCGGTTACGTGAAAAAGCGTTTTGCAAAATGTCTCCTATAATATAAAAAAGTGTCAAGCAAGTTTTTGTAAGTGTCAAGCGAGTTTTTTTAAGTTTTAAAACCAGTGTCTGCATTAGTATTAAAAGTGTCTCCTGTAGTATTGCAAAATACCTCCTACAGTGTAAAAAAGTGTATGGTGGGTTTTCGTAAGTTCCATTTATTTGCAAAAAATTCACCGCATCTTTTAGTAACGTTCCGTTTATTTACAAAAATGCAACTCCGCATATAGAAAACACGTTTTACACTAAGACGTGTGTAAAACAGGTTTTTCCCAAGATTTTCTGAAGGTTCTTAGTTTGACTTTACACGGAGATTAAAAAAAATTGTTGTGAGTATGAAAAGTAAAGTAGGAAAGAGAACGTGGGTAGAAAGTTGTTGTTGTGAGAATGACAAGTGAGTCCCATTGTCTATTTTAGGTAATAAAACAACTAAGAACCTTAGCATGTGACAAACCAAAAAGGAAAGTAAGAACCTTAGTCTGAGATAGAGGGAGTATGAGAAACGGGAAAAAACGTTTTATTCTTTAAAAAGTTCGCGTAAAACGTGTTTTTAAAATGGCGCATTTTTGTAAAAATTGGGAAGTTGTTTTAAAACAGGCGGTGACATTTTTGTAAATAAATATCGCTTGTCGTAAGTGATCGTGTTAGTGTTAAAAATTGTCAGCCATGTACACTAGCACTCATTAACACAACCACTGACAGTTTTGATAAGTGCATGTGGCAATGTTGATAAGTGTCAGTGTAATGACTAGCAGTTTTTAACATTACCATTGGCACTAAAGAAAAGTGTTAGTTTTATGTTTATGAACGTCAGTTTGAATTAGTGGTTTTTTGTAATATTAACACTGGACATTTACGATGCTTGTCAGTATTTATGAAAATATCACCGCTTGTTTTTAAAAACAAGCGCCAACGTTTTTGCAAAAACACGTTTTTCCTATCCTTAAGGTAAACACGTTTTTCACAAGACCTACTCTATTCTCATACTAAAAAATCTAAAGAAATTTTGTTTTCCACTCAAGGTTTGGGAGTGAGATGAATATTTTAGGCAAAACTGCACCAAAAATCACTCAACTATGACCTGTTTGGGTATTTGGTCACTAAACTAATTTCTTTTTGAAACAGCACATCCAACTTATTTATTTTTGCATCCATAGTCACTATCACTAACCCCGTCAGTTTTTTCCCGTTAAATGGTCATGTGCGACGCATGTGTTCGAATTTTAAGGGGTATTTTAGGTAGTCCAGTCCAAAAAGTAGAAAAATGAACTGCAAGGTTTAATTTTTATTTTAACAAAGTATAGGGTTTGAATTAAAGAAAAAGAGAAATATCTCTCTTTATCTTCACCGTCACTTCCTCTTTCTCAAACCCTCCTTCTTCCCCGACGCCATTCTCGCCCTCTACTCCACGCCTGAACCCCCATTCCAGCCATGAAAACTCCATTACCCACTTTCTTTTCCCAATTCGAGCTTTTCCTCTCCCAATCAGCCTCCCCCTTCCTCCTACTTCACCCGCCACAACTCTCTCGTTTCTAACAAGCTTCTTTCTCCGGTAAGCCCATCCCTCTCTCTCTCTCTGTACTCTCCAGATTTAAGAACTCGGAATCTATTTCCACCATTGATTAACTTAATGAGACTCCAAGTTCTTTTATCAAGCCCTATAATGGTGAATGGGACTCGAATTTGAGGTGGGTTTTGAGATGTCATTGTTGATTTCCAAGAGTTCCATGCTTTATGCTATTGGAATTCAAAGGGATGAAAAAAATCCAGATACTGATTTTAACGATTGAAGAACATATCAAAATCAGAACATTGTTTCTTTGGAATTCTTTGGTTTGTCTGTTTTGAATTTTATTTATGATTTTCATTTTAAGATCCGCATTTTTTTTATGTTGGTTTTGACTGATGATGGTGAAGAATGTCTTTTTTTTTTTTTTTTTTTTTTTTACTGATGGTGGTGGATGGTGTTAATTATGATGGTGGTGGGTGGTGGTGTCATGACGGTGGTTGTGGGTGAGTGATGGTGTTTATAACAAAATAAACGTAAAATTAATTGAAGGGTGACATAACTGAATAAGAAAAATTAATTTTAATAGCTAAAGTGGAAAAAAATTACTGATTAATATGAGAAATATTTATAGACCAGGGACCTATCGTAAAATTAAGTCCAGACTTTAATGCTAATAAAGAGTGAACATCCTAAAATACGCCTTAAAATTCGAACACATGCGTCGCACATGACCATTTAACGGGAAAAAACTGACGGGGTTAGTGATAGTGACTATGGATGCAAAAATAAATAAGTTGGATGTGCTGTTTCAAAAGGAAATTAGTTTAGTGACCGAATACCCAAACAGGTCATAGTTGAGTGATTTTTGGTGCAGTTTTGTCAATATTTTAATACATGTTTCCTTTATTGTTTTTATTAATGCAAATGTATTTTAAGCAATAATTTTAAGTTAACTTAGTAATTGTAGTGAAAAACGAAAACTTGATATTGATACATTATTATAAGTACTAACAGGAACAAATTTTAAAATTTTCATTAAAATGATTCAATTCACTTAAAATTATTACTCAAAGTATGTTTGCAGTAACTTAAAAAATGAAGGATCATTCCGAAATAGGAGTATTTTTATGTCAGATTGATAGTTTGTTTGACTTTTCAAACATTTTATGTTTATATTATAAGTTTCTAAAATTCATTAATTTTGAGGTCTTAATTTTGAAAATGAAACCGACTTTTTCGGGACAAAAAAAAAAAGAATGAAAAATGATAGTATTTGAAGTACTTTTTAAGAAAGTGTATGATCAGTTTTACAATATTTTTGTCACATCTCACTATTTCATTCAACGATGGTTGCGTATTTACTACTACCTTTGTCCCTAAATGAGTGTTCAAATTTCATTTTAAGGGACACTCATTTAGGGACAGAGGGAGTAGCTTTTTTCTCATATTTCTTGAGAATATTCTTTATAGTCATTATGAAATTTCACCTTGACGTTTTGTCCAATCCACTAGTGCGTCTCCTTTTCCCCTTACTGTTTTTAGGTTCCTGACTATTTCTCCATTAAGGTCATAATACTCCTTTCTTAAGCTGAATTTTGCATCGGCGACATCTTCATTGCCACCGCATTGGGTGGCTTCCATTTCATGCTCTTTACCGTATCTCATAATTTACATACGGGAGACGAATACTCACAACTAACGTATGAAAATGACATTCATTTGTATGACTTCAAATCGAATACACTGGCTACGAGACATGAGTTTGAGCTTCAAAGCATAGATTAACGAAGAAGATTTTCTTTTTCATGGGGTCCCTCACTAACTTTCTATTTATGATAAAAGAAGGATATTTTTTTCTTCAAAAAGAAAATAAATAAATTAGTATACCCGGTTGGGTTCATGCGGGCGGGTAAATGGATATTTCTCAAGAGCCCTTACTAAATTATGTAATTGTTCAAAACACATAAAATACACTCAAGTCATAATCTCTTATCCTTCTCTTCTCTCTCTAACATCAAACCCCCTCCTCTCTATACCCTTCCCTCTCATTCATATTTAGGCTCCCTACCCGCGTCACATAATCACTAACCCTCCCCCCACCAATTTCATATATAGCCTCACCATCTGGTTGTCAGCGTCCATATCTAGCCAATATTTGAGATGGAAATGGTATTCGCCATACATCTAGCCGAAGACATCTTAGAGAACAAGTAGCGCTTCGAACTCAAATTGTAATAGGGGTATACATTTCATGCCTACCTTGGCATCATGTTTGTTCATTTATACTCGACATCAATTGACTTGCATAGCACTTTTAATATATGGAGGATCAATAGTGAGAGGGAAATAACTAGACATGTTCGTACCAAATAATTGAGATTGTGATGCCATGTTGTAGGGGTGTAAATGGTTCGGTTTGGTTTGGGGGTATTTACGGACCGAACCACTAGTCATCGGTTTGTGAAAATCCCAAACCGAACCGAACCATGAAAAATTACAAATCGAACAAAACCAAACCAAACCGCTATGGTTCGGTTCGGTTTGGTTCAAACCGCAGTTTAATTACATGGTTCAAACCGTAGTTTAGACTACGGTTCAAATCATAATTCAAACCGCAACTCATTATTACACTTGTTTTATTTTTCCGTGATCACGGAGGAAGTGCGAAAGATGTGAATCTTGAAGAGGAAAGTCGGATGACGAGACAAACTATACGAAGAGAAAGGCCTAAGGAAAACAAACACTTTATAATATAGATCGTGGAGATAAATTGTTAATTTATGTATCGCAAATTGCAATGAAGATAACAAACGATGAAATTAATATTAAATAAAATACAAAACATGAGTTAGGATTAGTCTATGTAATGATCTAATAATAAATTTTAATAAATATACAAAAAAATTAAATAAGATGTGAAACTGTGGCTTGGTTTGGCGGTTCGGTTTGGTGGTTCGGTCTCTCGGTCTCAAACCGCGGTTCGGTTTGGTTTGGTTTGTTCTGGGAAGGTCAAACCACAAGCCAAACCGAACCATGTGGTTTGCCAATATTTGAGACTGAACCGAACCATTGGTGCTTGAAAACCAAACTGCATGGTTTGGTTCGGTTCAGTCTCAAACTGCGATTTGAACCGAACCACTTACACCCCTACCATGTTGATTAGTAGCACGAGGAGCTTGAGATAAGTATGGAACCACAATTACCCATATGAGATGCATGTTGGCCTTTAGTGTCTTGAAGGGAAGTTAGTTGGAGTGGACAATATTTACACTTTTTTTTTTTTATGTTATTAGCAATACTTCGTATTTGTCTTCTTTTCTCACATGTTTATTATTCATACAGTGTCTTAAAACCAACCTCACTCGATACGTTTATAACCCATTTACTAAAGGAAAAAAACAAAGTTGGAAAAATCTTCATACATTTCAGTCCAAGTACAACTTAAATTCATAGATGTTATAAGAATTTTAAAGTCTAATATAGATAATCTCTCATACTCCTTTTGTTGGGGGGGGGGGGGGGGTTCAACTCACATATGAACCTGATAATTAATCATCAATGTTATCTGAGTTTGTTTTTCTTAAACATTTTTTTTGTCTTTTCATGTTAAGAGTCTCGTGTATTAAAACTAATTATTAAGTTAATTAATTAATTTATTTGTTTATTCATTTGAATTTTTGTTGAATTATTGAGTTTGATAGTTGAATTATCATAATAAAAGTGACTATGAAAGATTGAAAGTCGGCTGATAAGTCATCCAGAAAGGACATCGATCGCTAGATAATGAGGAACATGGAGCCATTTTATGATACTTTGAAAATAACTCACCCTTTTATAGCATTTTGTGTAGGCTTAGGGACCCTAGGGTCAATGTCTCAATAACAAACGATTAATGAGAGATTCGCTGGTGTATCCGAGGTTTTAATTCCGCACAAATGTATATTTACAAATTTTGAAAAATACTCGTTTTTATGGCAAAAGTAGTCATATTGATGAAGCTCTACCCAAAAATTTTCCATTGTGATCTCAACATACATCTTATTCATTGCGAGCTAATACAAGATCCATACAACTACATTATAAAAAATAATATCAATCTAACTATTGAACAAATAAACATCTGCAACTTACAACGAAGGAGGAAAACAACGATTCTCAACAAATAAGGAAAATCATGAAGTTACAACTCAAATGCAACCGTAAAGAATAACACGTTTGTTTGTAATGTTGAGATTACAAACAATTGTGTTATTGAAATTGGTAAATGAAGTTTTTAGATAGGATACATTTATTTGAAACATGGAGACGTAACATCTCTTAATGTTATCTTGTTCATTTTGATGATCTTCCAATCTCTCAAATCAGAGTGATAGTCTTTGATCATTATGTACAAATGAATTGTATACACCTAAATATGTGAATGTTCACTTCTCTATTTGTTTTTTTTTTTCTTCATTTGACATTTTGATTTCATCATTCATTTGCCTCACTTTTTTAATTTAGCCATCCCTTACTTTTTAAATAACTACAGTAAAAATAAAATTATACGACATCAAAATCACATTAAATTTATTAATTGTCCGCTTACCCTGATAAACTCTTTAAACTGATAGCAAAGACTCGAATCCTATCTCAATAAAACTAAATTTCGTACATATTTTAACGATAAAATAAAATTGGCCAAACAAAATTTAGAGTCACAATCTCAATAAAAATGAGTGATGAGGGATTCATTGGTGTGTTCAACTCATCCATTGCCATTTCAAAATACATTATTTGAAGTTATTTTGTTGATTTTGATGCTCAACCAATCGCTAAAGTGATTGTCCTTGAACATCAATTACATTTGAAACATGGGCGGAGGCAGGGCATTGCCTATGGGGCGGTTTCCCTCATTGAATTTTCAAAATCAATAATTTAGTTGTGTAATTTTTGTAAAATATCTGTAAAATTAAGTGATATTGCAAATTGCTCCCATTGGAGTTTAGGAAAAAAAAAAAATACATTATAATAATTTAGGAATGGGCATACATAACATAAAAATCACACTTGGAAATGGTGGATAACTAGCTAGAGCGGGGGTGCTGTAGCCAAACTGATTGCAAATGAGGGGAAATCGGCCACATTAAAATTACCTAGTATCGTCATAATATCGACCAATTTCATTCTTCTAACTAACTGAGAAAGAATTTGCATTTACCCCCATTAGTTAGTGTATTTTTTGCGAAACATATTTTGCCTCTCTTTCAAAAAAAATATTAGCTCCGCCACCGATTAGAAATGCCCCTTTTTTTCTTGAAAAAAAAAAAAAATTCAAAGTAAACAGTCGAGAGAAAGATCAAACCCTAAACATTGAATTCTTTTAATTGCCCACTTAACCCCTATAAACTCTTTAAGCTGATAGCAAGCAATTGAACCTTGTGTCAATCAAACAAAATTCCGTCCATATTTTAACGGTAAATAAGATCGGTCACTAGCTGTATTCACGCAATTATAACGATCATTATTTCCCTCTGTTAAAAAAATAAAAAAAGCAATTATAACGATCACTAAAATGACCAAAATACCCAAAAGAATTCCCCTCCAGTAAAATCCCAATTTCCAGAAGCTTCCCCCTTCAACCCTACTAAAACCCTAACCCCTTCTTCAACCTCAAATCTTCATCAGAAACCTACACCCCAACGACACTCCCCATCACTCCGCAGATTAAGGTGGTTGTGATCTCGCCAATATGCACAGGCTCTCAAGGCGCTCCATTTCCGCTCTCCTCCGCAACGGTGGCGCTCGCTACCGGATTGCAGCGTCCCCAATTTCATCAAACCCTACTCACGATTTAGTACGTGTAAAATGATACTGAGTTTATCTGTTTTCATCTCATAAATCTATTACTCCGTATTATTTGCTGATTTCCTGCGTGAACCCAATCGCCAAGATTTTTGATTTTCCATTTCATTGAATTAAGCTCATTTTGTTCGCTTAGGTAACATTTCCAGTGGGTTTTTGTATATTTTCTTAACTAGTTGGTGTTCTTGATTTTGGAAATTATATGTCGAATGCCTGTTGTTGATGCGTAACCTTAAATATTTTATCCTTTGATCACAAGTGTTTTCCCGGTTAAATGTTAACTATTTTCTAAATCTAGTTACTTACTTCATAAGAATTTAAACATAGTTAAGCCTGCGCCATGGTTCCAGCACGTTGTTCTGTTTCTCATCTAACTGGTAAAGTTGAGAACTTGGCTTGAAATGTATGTATACAATATAGCCAGCTGTATGTTATGTATAGTTCAAGCATGTTGACGTCTCATTTTTTAAAACTATTTCTGGTATACTGATCCGTGCAGAATGGAGAGAGGGATGCCAGATGGTATTCAGCCTTAGCCAGTGGTATATGTAGCAATCCTACTACAAAGCCTCTGAACCTGAGAAACGGGCTTTATCTTGGCAATCGATTTGAGACAACTGCTGCTGCCTCAGAATCAGATACACCCGCTGAGAAATTTGAGTATCAAGCTGAGGTATGCTGGTTGAAAGCTAATATATTTTGCTTTCTCATATTTATAGATGTTGAGTTGGTTCGTTTATGGTTACTGACTCTGTAGCTGTATTGTGCTTCATGACAGGTAAGTCGGCTAATGGACCTCATTGTCAACAGCCTTTACAGCAACAAGGAGGTATTCCTTCGAGAGCTTATCAGGCAAGTCTTAAATTACCTACCTCATCCTAGCTGCCCTAATTACTTTTGAAATTGCCAAGGATAAATTTATTTTTTGTAATGTAGACCTTGGACTTCTTTTGGGAAGTACTAAACTCACGCAGGAATATATTTCATGCACTATTGCCTATAAAATAGTGAAAACTACCATGTTGATTAAGCAAGACAATCTTATATGTCGTGCATAAGGTCACACATGCATCTTTAGCTTCTTAACCGTATAGGAAACGTGCTAAAAGATAGCGTATGCGCCTGAAAAACATTGATAGACTGTTAATATTAGTATAGAAGCTGCTGGTTCAAATTGTTTGAGATGGTATAGTTGTTGATTGATGTTATTTAAGTTGCTGCCTGTGGTTGACATAAAGCACAGATGCCTGACATCTTTTTTTTTATTACTCAAACTAAATATTATTCTGGCTATTTTGGAATGCTTGTACCATTTTTACTCATACGATGACTGACTCAATGGTTGTTGATTACAGCAATGCTAGCGATGCTTTGGATAAGCTGCGGTTTTTGAGTGTTACAGACCCTGACCTTTTACAGGGAGCCGATGAGCTTGATATTCGGATTCAGACGGATAAAGACAATGGGATAATTACAATCACGTAAGCTTTGTAGTTACAAAGAAACTTCCTTTTTAAGTGCTTTTTACAACATCAAACGGCTTAGTTCCGTTGTTCATGCAGGGATTCTGGTATCGGAATGACACGTGAAGAGATTGTTGATTGTCTTGGAACTATTGCTCAAAGTGGAACTGCAAAATTTTTGAAAGCATTGAAGGTGCAAAATATGTTTTCCCTTGTTACTATCTTGACTGATTTCTAAATAATCAACCATGATGCTTTGATCAAATATGCATCACGTGGATAAAGAAACAATAGTTGAGCATAGATGAAGGAAAATAATCTTTTGTACTCAAGCAAACCTTATCATCTAACAGGACAGCAAGGATGCTGGAGCTGACAGCAATTTAATTGGTCAATTTGGTGTGGGATTTTATTCGGCCTTCTTGGTTGCTGATAAGGTATGTATTCCAACTTCAAACAGTATTCCTAATGCACCTGAAACTCTATATGGTCCTCAATTCTCATAGTTTTTTGTTATTGGAAGGTGGTTGTATCAACAAAGAGTCCAAAATCAGACAGGCAGTATGTGTGGGAAGGAGAGGCCAATTCTAGCTCCTATACAATAAGAGAGGAGACTGATCCTGAGAAGATTCTTCCTAGGGGGACTCGCTTGACACTACATCTCAAGGTCTGACACAACTTTGTTTCTTTTTTCTTTTTCGTTTTGATTTTATATTTAGTCCCCAAATGGCTCTAACATGTATTATTATTCTTATTCTCAGCGGGATGACAAAGGTTTTGCTCATCCAGAAAGGATTCAGAAGCTTGTGAAAAACTATTCTCAGTTCGTCTCGTTCCCAATCTATACATGGCAGGAGAAGGGATATACCAAAGAGGTATGGTTCTGTGCAGTCATCTTTTATATGGGATATACCTATACAAATTTAAAACGGCGAACGTTGCGACTTTTGGTGAGATTTTGCTTATGTTAGTAGGGTGTAGGCATATTCCGTTTCTCAGTGGTTATGTTCGGTTCTTTGTAGGTTGAAGTTGACGAGCCAGCCGAGGCGAAGAAGGATGAGACAGAAGAGAATACTGAGGTTTGCTCACATAAAATGAAGAATGTGCATTTTCGTGAGCATAATATCTCCATTTCGTGTGCTTATGATACTTTTTTTTTTTGTGTAATAGAAGAAGAAGAAAACGAAGACAATTGTTGAGAAATACTGGGATTGGGAGCTCACTAATGATACCCAGCCAATATGGGTGAGATCATACTCTTAAGGTATTTTCTTTATGATCTGTCTTGAAATGTATGTTATTAATGAGACTCTTTTCTATGCAGCTGCGCAACCCCAAGGAAGTTAGTACAGAGGAATATAATGAATTTTACAAGAGTACATTCAACGAATACTTGGAGCCTTTAGCATCTTCACACTTCACTACAGAGGTAACTGTACTTACATCACCGTTGAGCTTATTTGGCATATCGTGGGCATGTGCTGGTGGTTTTTAATCACATGCACTTTGCTAAGTGGCTTAAGTAAAACATATTTGTACTTCAAAAAAAAAAAGGCAAATCATATTTGTTTCTACTACTGAGTTGGAAGTGTGGATACATAGGATGATAGGGAGCATGTTGGTTCAGTATCACCTACAATCCCGGTTAGTCTGAAAATTAAACTAATTGTTGCCACTTTCACATTCTTGTTTTGTAGGGAGAGGTAGAGTTCCGGTCTATATTGTATGTGCCCGCCTATCCTCCTCGGGACGACGACATAGCCAATCCGAAGTCAAAGAATATAAGGCTGTATGTTAAGCGTGTCTTCATTTCGGATGACTTTGATGGAGAATTGGTAAGAACAACTGCAATCATTTTGATGGGAAAGAACTGGAGGTTTACATTGGAGCAAACGACTAGTTAATGTTTCACATTGGAGCTAATAACCATTAAATGCTCTTTTTTGGTGTAGTTTCCACGATATTTGCGCTTTGTCAAAGGTGTTGTGGATTCAAATGATCTTCCGTTGAATGTGTCACGTGAAATTCTCCAGGAAAGCCGTATTGTAAGTGCATAGGACTTGTTGCAGAAGTAGTCTTTGATCTGATGAACTGTACATCGACTCATTCTTGTTTGCTCTTTTGCAAGGTCCGCATTATGAGGAAGCGTTTGGTGCGGAAGGCATTTGACATGATTTTGGGAATAACTATGAGTGAGAACAGAGAAGTATGTTCTTTGCTTCTATGTTTTTTAATTGGTAGAAATTTCCTACTTTCTGACTTCTGATTGATACTGATAAATATATACAATAGGGCGTGCGTATTTTCTTGTGCATAATCAGAAATCACTAACTTACTTTTTTTTGGCAATCCGTTCTAGGATTATGAGAAGTTTTGGGAGAACTACGGTAAGTACCTGAAAATGGGATGCCTAGAAGACCGGGAAAACCACAAGCGCATTGGTCCATTGCTACGATTTTTCTCGTCACAGAGTGAGGAGGAAATGATTAGCTTAGATGAATACGTTGAGAACATGAAGCCTGAGCAAAAAGATATTTATTACATTGCTGCTGACAGCGTTTCAGTTGCAAGAAACACGCCTTTCCTAGAGAAGCTTCTTGAGAAGGATCTTGAAGTATGTGCATGCATTTGGTGTTGCCATATATTCTCTCCATTTAAGCACATAAGCAAGATATGCCCTTCCCCCTTCTTCTTGAAGCTCTTAGTTTATTGTATAAACATGTCTATTTTTGCTACAGGTATTGTTCTTGGTTGATCCCATTGATGAGATTGCCATCACAAATCTCAAATCATACAAGGAAAAGAATTTTGTCGATATCAGCAAGGAAGACTTGGATATTGGTAAGCTGTTTACCTTTTAAACTCATAGTTTTTAATGCAAAGAACGACAATAACACTGTCCCACCACCATACCCCACCCAATCACCAAGCTAGTTGCCACACCGCCACCAGAAAAGAAGTTATATGGTGGTTTCATGTTAATAATACCTGATACAAAAGATTATTTGGTTTATAACCTTGTTTGATTCACTTATGTTGTATGCAAATCGATGAATTAGATTTGTAGCTCTTGTATCTGGCACCGACTTAAATTCTTGTTTTACCGTTTCTGGCTTTCATCAATAGTAATTATCTTCAATGGTAAAATATGTAGGTGAAAAGAATGAGGAGAAAGAGAAAGAGATGAAGCAAGAATTTGGTGCTACTTGTGATTGGATTAAGAAGAGATTAGGTGACAAAGTTGCGAGTGTTCAAATCTCAAATCGGCTGAGCACTTCCCCATGCGTTTTAGCAACTGGGAAATTTGGTTGGTCTGCAAACATGGAGAAGTAATGCATCCCGTCACTACTTACTTCATATTGAGTTGTTGGGAACTTATAAGTTACTAATGAATGGTTGTATACCTTACAGGCTCATGAAGGCACAAACTGTTGGTGACACTTCTAGCATGGACTTTATGAGGGGAAGGAGGGTCTTTGAGATCAATCCTGGGCATCCTATCATTCAAACCTTGAATGTATGTTACTCATTTTTAATATTTTGGACCATCCTATTAGAGTTAATTGAAAAACAGAAAGCATCCTTGAGTCTTTTTTTATTGGTGAATTTTGTAGGCTGCTTGCGTTAGTAGTCCGGATGACGAAGAGGCCCTGAGAGCTATTGATCTTTTGTACGACACGGCAATGATGTCTAGTGGCTTCACGGTGAGTAAACCACCTCCTGTATTTGTAGATTAATTTATTTGTTTATGCATCCTGTGGCGGACTCGGCACCTTTTTTAAGTGGGTCCACAAATTACCCTATAAAGCTTCAAAATGTAATTGCGGAGAAAAGGAATATTCTTGTTGTGGGATTTGAACCCAAACCTCAAACTTTACCCACTAAACTGGACTATCTATTTTATTAAATGGGTGCAAAACTAGGTGTAGGTCCGCCAATAATCAACAATCATGAAATAAGGTTGCGGTTCGTACTATTTCCTCAAGAGTAATACTAAACCGCAAAAAAAAAAAAAAAAAAAAAAAAAAAAAAACTAAAAAAATTGTGGGCACAATGAATTGGCATTGTGTGATTTGATGTTGTGGTGTAGGCCCTAGTAATCATTAATAAGTATCCAATTAGACAGCGCCGATTTATTTTGTGCTCAAAATTTAGTGAACTTTTTTTGTGCCCTCCAACAATTTAAAGGTGCTTTTTGGATGTCAAGATGCTGGTCCCTTAGGAAGTTAAGAACTAACTAGTTTGTGCTTTATGTTTCATTCTGGGGTGTATTTCTTTGGGTTCTAAGCCAAGGTCAAAACTTAATGATGCATTGAGGTTCTTTTCTCATGTGATAAAATACCTGATTTCTTGTGTAGCCTGAAAATCCGTCACAACTTGGAGGGAAGATATATGAGATGATGGGAATAGCTCTGTCGAGCAAGTGGGCAGCACCGGCAACACAGTTTCCACAGCAAGGTAACGAGTGGCAAAATATGCAGACTCCAGAGGCTGAAGTAGTAGAGCCGGTTGAAGTAGAGGTGGTTACTCCTGCTGAAGCTGGTTCTCAGAAATGAAGTAGTTGTCACATTCTTTAAAGCTCCTGCCCACATATTCTCAACTATTGGGAGAGAATCATGTTCCTTTCTGTATACGTCTTAATTAGGTTCACTAGAAAGAAAGAACTGGTTTGGGCATCCAAATAATGCTGTCTCATAAATTTTATTATCTGTGAGCAAACTGGTAAAGTTTTGTTGGAAATGTTTATCAAGAACAAAGGCTGCATTTTCCGAGGATGTGCATTGCCTTCATGTGCGCTTCCCTGTCTCGGGTCTGTTTAAGTTGGCATTAGTCTTGTGAAATACTGTCGGTGGTACCGAGCAACACTAATAGCGTGGGAATTGGTTTGAAAAAGCATTTCAACATATCAATTCCCCACGCTATTAAGACTTGCTACATTGAAATGAGCAAGACAGGTATGAGCTTTGGGTTTAAAAACCTTACTTGAATGAGCCAGCCCATTGCGTGCGAATTGCTAGGAATGCGAACAAGGTACAAAATATTTTTCAAAAAGCTATAAGACTTCTTATTGAGAGCATCTATAACGGCAAAGTGTTTTTTTTTTTTTTGGTGAAGGGTAATGTCAAGGCACAAAAGAAGTTAATAAAAAGTTTTTTTTTTTTTTTTGGTGGCGGGTAATGTCAAGGCACAAAAGAAGTTCATAAAAAGATGGAAACAAAATAGGTAGCAAAGCGATATTCTATTGGTTGCATTGATTGTGAATCTGTCACATTCTAATTATCAACACTAACAAAATCATGACACATTTTTTTGTAGATCATTTTTTTTTGACATTTATGTTTACACTTTTTGTGGTCTTCATATATCAAGTAAATAAATAAAAGCTCAAAGTTTCTTCCACAATGATTGAATTCTTAAATTTAATGACAAATATGAGAAATTGGTGAAGATTAATGGAATAGCTCATAGAAAAAGTTTTCTTTAGAAAGAGTTGCTCTTTAGTTAAGAGATTTTTCAATATCTCCACAATGATAAAAAGCTATTAAAAATTGTTTCACAAATATAAAAACCTCTCAAAAACTTCCCACGGTAGATACTCTCTTATACAGAGTTTTAGTTTTGTATCAAAATGATTCTGTTTTAAATTGAATATAAAAGAACTTTAATTTGAGTAGAAGAGTTGAATTGAATCAGTGGTTATTTTGAAAATGTAATGGAGTCTTGAATAACAACGCTAAGAACATTTTTGAGAATGTTCGGCCATTGAACATTGGAGTCTTTGGAGTCTTGAATAACGGTGGTTTTTTTTTTTTTTTTTTTTTTTTTAATTTTGAAAAAGAAGACATCGTTAAGACTCAAAAGGTTCGGTGGCCGAACATGGAGTCTTGAATAAGAATAATGATGTCCTTACCAATTCATAATTGTGTTTAATTATGATTCTGATTAAATGATTAAATTTGTATTTTAATAAAACAATGGTTATTATCAATTTGATAGAGTGTATATATAATTCTCTCCTTTTTTTTTTTTTTTTTTTTTTTGACAATGACGATTTGAAACATTAACCTCTTGAATATAATAGTCTAGAATGCAACAATTGTAACACTTTTTTTTTTCAAAAATGTACCACAATTTTGATGCAATAGATTAAGATAACATAAAAATTAACAACTAAATTAATGTAACCACTTTTTATAAAGGAATGTAACATTATTTTTTCAAATGTAACACTTTTTTTTTCAAAATGAACACTTTTCCCCCCAAACATTAACATAAGATTGACAACTAAACTAATGTTACATTTTATAAAAAATGAATGTAACATTTTTTTTTTCTCAATTGTAACATTTTAAATTCTTAAATGTAACATTATATATGAAATGTAACAATTTTTTTATTGAGAAAGTAACAATTGAAATGCAAACCCATTTTTTTAAAAAACTGTTGTTACATTTAACAGTAAAAAAGTGTTACTTTTTGAAGATGGAAGTGTTACTTTTATCAGAACAGAGTGTTACATTTGAGCTGACAAGTAGATCAATTTTTTTTGTGTCTTAAAAAGTATTTTTTTTTAAAAAAAAATCAAACCATATCATGACCTATGTAGTTTTATTCGGCTCGTCGAGACGAACACAACGGTATTTTTAAATTTTTTTTCTGAGTTGTAAATCTCAAGATATAGCATTTTAAAGTATTTGGGTTTTTTTTTAATGGACACGTGTCAAAATCTGGGAGATGGAGGGTTGATAAATGGATGCCAGCATGCATATGGCAGGATGAGTGTGTTTAGAAAACTTATCAGGGAATGCTAGGGGCACAAAAGAAGTTTACAAAATGATGGATACAAAGTGGAGTGTCGATATTTTATTGGTTGCATCGATTGTGGACCCGACACACTCTAACAAAAAACACCAATAAAATTTTGACACATCATTTTGTAATCCACATTTTATAGCATTTTTTTTGTGACTTTATATTCAACAAAACTTCTCTCAACTTCTAGGTCCCCTTCTTCTTTCCTTTTCTTCCTTAAGACTACCTGCAATGGATTATTGAAGAGGGTATTGGATTGGGGTCAATAGGGTGGGAGGTTTCCAATGGGCTATTGAAGAGGGTATTGGAAAAGGGGGGTTATTGGTACCGGTCAACATGTGTTTGTGCAGGAAATGGGTCCCACGGCGAGACACGCGTCGACTCCCCAGAGGTGCCGACATGGTGCGTGTCATACACGCGCGGAATGGAGCGTCTGGCCTGCGAGTGGAGGGTTTATCAGAAACAAACTGCCATCCTTCCGCCACGTGTCTGTGTTTGATTGGTCCGTTTTTTTTTCTCACCTTTTTTTCAAACTGCATTATCTTTAAAAAAAGTGGTGGTGGTAGGATGATGAGTTGGGAGGGTGTTGAATGGAAAGTGTTAAATAAGCCATTGGAAGGTATAAAAATTAATGGGTTGTTGAATGAGTAAGTGGATGGAGAGAGAAGATGAGTTGGAGTGATAAAGTGAGTGTTGAATGGAAAGTGGGTATTTAACCACTGTGGATGGTCTAAACCAACCAACTCAAAACCATAATCTTCTTCTTTTCCATTTCCATTAATTCCATTTTTTTTTCATTTGTGTGTCATTCTTGTTGTAAGCATTCAATAACAACACAATTTTTGTAATCTCAATCTTTGAGATTACAAATAATTGTGTTGATTTTTTTCTAGTATTTTGTTTTTTTCGTTTAATAAATTCCTCTCAATTGTGAGAGCCATTGTATTCTCTCCATCAATCGTGGGAGCCGTTGTTTTCTCTTGTTTTTGAGAGCCTATGTTCCTTTGTTTTTTGTTTGTGTTTTTTCATGTTAGAATGACAACGATTTCTTACATTTTCGCACAATGAAGTGGATGCCAATAGTCTTACTGCACAAGGATAGGTCGCGGATTTTAAGATGTCTGGTGGGCATTTGCTCGTCAACCCGAATTGTGCATATCAGGGGGTCATCGCAAAAATATTATCAGAAGGGAGATTTGTTAAATGCTGGTTTGAGGCAGTGTCCAAGTTTGACTTGTGTGGAATTCGTACGTCTCAAGATTTAGATAGAAAATATCGTTGTTGTATGTTAAAAAATGGAACCATTGTTGTTATTCGGGGGAGTCTCTGGTCTTTGTGGACTGCCCTAGGGGTGTAAATGGTTCGGTTTGGGGGAATTTATGGACGAACCGCTAGTCATCCGTTTGGGATAATCCCAAACCGAAACTGAACCATGAAAAAATTCAAAACCGAACCAAACCAAACAGCTATGGTTCGGTTCGGTTTGGTTCAAATAGCGGTTCAATTGTGTGGTTCAAACCGCGGTCTAGACCGTGGTTTAGACTACAGTTCAAACCACTATTCAAACCGTAACTCATTATTTGTTGAATTTTTGTGATCACGAAGAGGAGCGAAAGACGCGTGTCTTTAAGGGAAAGTCAGAGGAAGAGGGAGGCTGAAGGAAGAAAAACACTTTACAATATCGATCTGGGAGAGAACTCGGTTTCTCTTGTGTCACAATTAAGATAACAAATAATGAAATTAATACTCGAATAAGATACAAAATATGGGTTAGAATTAGTCTATGTAATGTTTTTTTTATTAGTACAACAATAAATACTACTCTCTCCGTCCCAAAATACATGTAGTTTAAGGGTTGAAATTTATCCCAAAATGTTTGTAGTTTTTGCTTTTATCTAGACATCTTTGACATTGTTTGTCAAATATACCCTTATTTATGATGGTAGTTGTCATTGTAAAAGTATTTAATTGTCTTGGTACTTGAAATATTTCAAGGGTAATTTAGTCTATTAGACATGTATTAATTTGTGTGAAAATCTTTAAACTACAAGTATTTTGGGACGGAGGGAGTAATAAATATACGAAAAAAACTAAATAAGATACAAAATGGGGGGGAGGTTAGGATAATTAGTTTATGTTATGTGGTTTGGTTGGTGGTTTCACGCCGCGGTTTGGGAGGTCAAACCACAAACCAAACCGAACCAAGTGGTTTGTCAATAGTATTTAAGACCGAATCGAACAATTCTTGCTTGAACGCCAAACCAAACCTTCGGTCTCGAACCGTGGTTTGAACTAGGGATGGCCAAACCGGACCGGAACCGGACTGGAACCGGAAAACCGGACCGGAACGGGACCGGAAAAAGCCCGGAACCGGAGCAAACCGGGGAGTAAACCGGAACCGGAGTAACCGGAACCGTGGTAAGCGCGGGCCGGTTCAGGGCACATATATGGCGAACCGGAACCGGAACCGGATCGGCATTTCCATTAAAAAAAAAAAAAAATCCCTTATTTTTCAATAAATTTTAACATGTTATTCATTAATGTATTATAAAATAAAAATCTCTTGTCTTTTAATAAATTTTAACATGTTTATTCATTATTGTATGATAAAAAAAAATAAAAAAAGGTAGCGTGGACTGAACCGGAACCGGACCGGGAACCGTACCGGAACCGGATTGTGATGACCGGAACGGAACCGGTGTAAGCGCGGGCCGGTTCAGGGTCACATATATGCTGAACGGAACCGGCGGTTCCGACCCGGAACCGGGCCCGGAACCGGTTTTGGTCATCCCTAGTTTGAACCAAACCAATTGCATTTGCTCATTCCATATTTGGATTATTGTTGCTAAAGAAAGAAAAAAAGAAATAGACTTGTGATTTCAATTAAGAATTCTTTACTAACACTCCCATTTCACTAACCTTGATCAATCTCTCCCTCTCGGAGATAGGGAGATTCGGGAGAAGGAGAAAGGCAAGGGTAACAGCACGTTTTTTGCGCGATTTGTCGCTCACGAGGTACTGATTAGTGGCTCTTTATATCCTCAATTAAATTAGGTCATATGGATCGATTTATCTGAATCCATAGAACTTGCATTTGCTCATTCCATATTTGGAGTTGGATTTTGTCACGACAAGCATATTAGGTTCATGTGAATATGTAAACGGGAGCTTAATGATGGATTTTTTTTTTCCTCCTTGTATCTTTTCCGTCAATTTCATTGTTAAGTTCTAAAAATTGTTATTGATATGATTCTCATGGTGCATCAATTACAATTTTAGAATTTCACAGATTTTTTTTTTTTTTTTTTTTGAAGTTTCAAATTGACTTAAAAATGTAAATTAAATTTGACCCTTTTTTTGGGGAGTATACTGTTTCTTGTATGTACATACAACTAAGTTCATACAGGGGCTGTCACTTTGATTTTGATGTTGCATACTTTTTGTGGCACTAAATAATTTTTTCATGTCGTGACGTGGTGTGCCATTTTTTTGCTTTTATACTAAGAACTTCTGGGTTATTATAATCTGCTGTTTTTTTTTTACTCTAGTAAGTGGAGCCTACACATCACTAATGACTACAAATTATCTTATAAATATAATCCCTGCACTTATTAGATACAAAGTCGTTGCGTATTTGTTTAATAACATAAGTTTTCTTTTTCATACCTGTTTGACTTGTTTTCCGATTCTTTGCTGAACCATGAATTCAAGCAGAGAAAACAAGCTCGAGAAGAAATGATGGGTGGCCAAGAAGTGGAATGGATCGCCTACCACGTGAAGTTGCCTTTGATATACTGTCGAGGCTTCCAATTACATCTCTGATGCGGTTCAGGTACACATCCAAGTCCTGGCAAAAGTTATCATGTAATACACTTCTCATAAACCTGCACTTGTCTCGATCAGCAAATAACAGTACTTGTCTAATCTTTCACTGTCGTGATCCCTTTTCAAACCAGCTTCATTTTGTTGAGTTTTCTGATCACAATGACAAAGAAATAGTGAGAAAATTTGAACCCCCTTATTCTACTTCCTTGCCAGAGGTTAATTTGGTTGGATCATGTAATGGCTTGATATGCTTATCCAACTCCAAAAACCACGATGTCATCCAGATATTCAATCCTTTCACTAAGAGCTACAAACATCTGCCTGAATCAAGGCAATTTGATGATCAGAGAGTGCTGGTTGGATTTGGGTTCCACCCGTTGACCAATGAGTATAAGGTTGTTAGGATTGTCTACTACCAGTACCACAGTGTCAATGAACTGTTCCCTCGTTGTGGTAAAGGTAGATTCCCTTATGTACAATCTGAAGTACAAGTATATAGCACAAGGAGCAATGAGTGGAGATGTGTTTGGAAGATGCCTTATCAGATCGAGTCCGGTCGTCAGAATATTTATTTGTGAACGGAAGGCTTCACTGGTTGGACGATCTGGTTGGGGCGGTTATCCTTGGAAGATAATCTCTTTTGACCTTGCCAATGAGCATTTCAGAGAGATACCAGCTCCTGATTGGCCCGGGATAAGGTCGTATCCTTTTCCATTGGCAGAGTTAGGGAGGGTGTCTTTCTGTAGTAGGTATTTCTGAGCAGGGAAATCTAGAGATATGGGTTATGAAAGAGTATGGAATAAGAGAGTCTTGGAGCAAAGATTTTGTAATTGATGTTACTGATTCAATCCGAAGTGGTCAGTCTTCGTTTATACAATCCTTAGCATTCCAAGTCTTATGCTTAACGAAGAATGGTGAGATTTTGCTAAAGCATGATGGTGGGGTGTTCTTCTTATGATCCGGATAGCAGAGCGCTTAAGAATGTAACATTTGAGGGGATGCCGAAATGGTATCAAGTAATCGTACATGGGGCAGTCTTGTTTGGATTGAAAATTTGTAAAGTGCCAATAAGCTTTAGTCAATTTCAGTAACTATTCAATTTGTAATCAATCTGGTGTTTCTCCTCCTTACTTGTATAAACTCTTGTATTTTTAATATCATGGAGTAGTTGATTTTAAAAATTACAAAGTTCCATTTTCAGTCAGCCTTAAGGAGCATTTTGTTGGTCCATATTTCTTCTTTTAACTTTATTTTTCTTACATCTTTTCTTTCACGATGACATATAAGGATTCATGTTAGCCGACCCGAATTATTTTTGGACTAAGGCTTTGTTGTTGTTGTTTGAGCTTATTTCTAAATTCCATTGGTGTTCCGAACCTCAGATTGTCTTAATTGTTATATTTTCATGGAGATATATACCCATTTATGTAGCCATGGCACTTCAAGTGGTTAGGACCGTTAGAGTATCAAGCCTCTACGTTTACTTTCTTGATAATACTTAGAGTTTCGTTCCCGCTTTATTAAGTAGATAGTATAATATTAATAAGAAGTGCCATTTCATTTCCAAGCAGGGAAGACGTTTTCTACAAACATAGGCGGGAACTGGGAAGGTTACTACAGTAATGCCTATGGAACTATTTACTGTCTCAACAATTCAAGAAATTACTGTTTCTTGTATACACCCTCGGTCTCATTTGAAAGTTCCCATTTGCCATTTTGGTGTCCCATTGAAAAGTCTTGTTTCCGTAACTGGAAATTTTATTATACTACTTGTCATAATCACAAAAAGTACCCCCTTACTATTTGCTCCCTCACTTTCTCTCTCATACCACACATTTTCATACTCACAACGCCTACTCTATTACCAATATCATTAATTTTTTCCTTATTTCCGATACCAAAAAGAAATAGGAACTTTCAAACGGGAGGGGACATTCAAATAAATTCACATCTTTAGAGGATAGAATATGAGCCGGCGATTCTCTTCACAATACTTCCTTAGTTAGTGTGATCATTAGGGCCGGCCAACGTTGTCACTTTGATCTTGATGTTGCATATTTGTTGTACTAAATAAATTTTCATGCCTCGGACTATGACATTTAGCTTTTATATACTAAGAACTTCCATATTTTTCTAGGCTGCTGTTTTATATAGTAGTGAGTGGATCCCACACATCACCAATCAACACATTTTCTTTTATAATCTCTGCACTTATTAGGTACAAAGTGTTTGTGACTAACAACAAAAAAGTTTTCTTTCTCGTACTTGTTGCCTTGTTTCTGATTCTTTACTGAACACCATGGATTCAAGTAGAGAAAACAAGAACTGAGAAAAATGTGTTGGAGTGGCCAAAGAATGGAATGGATCACCTACCAAGTGAAGTTACCTCGACATACTTTCAGGCTTCCAATTACATCTCTGATGCAGTTCAGGTACGCGTCCAAGTTCTGGCAAAAGTTATCATGCAATCCACTTCTCATAAACCTACACTGTCTAGATCAGCAAATAACAGTACTTGTCTAATCTTTCTATGTCATTATCCTTTTGGGAACCAGCTTCATTTTGTAGAGTTTTCTGATCCCAATGACAACGAAACAGTGAGAAAACTTAAACCCCCTTATCCTACTTTCATGCCAGAGATTAACGTGGTCGGATCATGTAACGGCTTGATATGCTTATCCAACTCGAAAAACCATGACGTACTCCAGATATTTAATCCTTTACTAGGAGCTACAAGCTACTGCCTGAATCAAGGCAGTTGATGATCAAAAGGTACTGGTTGGATTCGGGTTCCATCCGTTGACCAATGAGTATAAGGTTGTTAGGATTGTCTACTACCAGCACCAGAGTGTCAATGAAACTGTTCCCTCATTTTGCTAGAGGTTCCGTCATGTTTATCCACAATCTGAAGTAAAAGTATATAGCATGGGGAGCAATGAGTGGAGATGCCGGGAAGATGCCTTATCAGATCGAGTCCGGTCGTCAGAATCTTTATTGTGAATGGAAAGGCTTCACTGGTTGACTCGATCCGGTTATGGAGGTGGTTATCCTCGGAGGATAATATCCTTTGACCTTGCCAATGAGCAGTTCATGGAGATACCAGCTCCTGATTGGGCCGGGATAAAGGACATTCCTTATCCATTGTCAGTGTTAGGAGGGTGCCTTTCTGTAGTAGTTATCCTCAGCATAGAAATATAGAAATTTGGGTTATGGAAGATTATGGAGTAAGAGAGTCTTGGAGCAAAAAGTTTGAAATTGATGTTAGTGGTTCAATCCAAAGTGGTTTGACTACGTCTATACACTCCTAGCAATCCAAGTTTTATGCCTAACGAAAAATGGTGAGATTTTGCTAAAACACGATGGAATGTTGGCTTTATGATCCGAAAAGCAGAGCGCTTAAGAATGTAACATTTGAGGGAATGCCAAAATGGTATCAAGTAATCGTGCATGAGGGCAGTCTTGTTTGGACTTAAAATGTATAAGATGCCAATTAAACTTAGGTCTTCAGTAACTATCTTCTTGTAATCAATCTGATGTTGCTCTTCCTACTTGTATAAACTGTGTATTTGTGAATCATGGAGTTGCTGATTTGGACATTACAAATTCTATTTCAATCGGCCTTATGAAGCATTTTCATTGCTCCATATGATAGACTCATGCACTTAAGTGATAACAAAGGTTAAATTCTGTAGTCCAATACTTTCTCTCTGCAAAAACCTTTCAAAACCCCAAATCTACTGCATCAGTTTGGAATAAGACCAGCACAGTGAAAGAATTTATGATAAACTCTTCTGCTCATTAACTCTGTTGATTTGTTATTGCTCTTCCACAATCTAAAATGGAGACGTTTGCTGTTAGTAATGTCTTGATTGATTTAATTACCGAGAAGAGTCATTATTTGGTAAAGTGTACCAATGGTGGTTGATTAGAGTCTAAAGGGTCTCTGATCGTTATGCAATAGGTCATCATATTGTAGATCATTAATTAACGTCATAATCAGTTGATGGGTTCTTTCAAAATGATGGAATATGAGTCTTTATAGAGAGAAGGCTATAGAGAGTCCAGGAAAAAAAGAAGCCAAATATTATTTTTTCATTGGTTGAAGCGGAAGAGTGCCACAGGGTTTCTATGTGATCATGGCATGCCCCATAGAATAAAGGGAAAATTTTACCGCATGGCAATTAGGCCGGCACTGCTTTGTGGCACTGAATTTGTAGCGGAGATGCGTATGCTACGATGGATGTGTGGGCATACAAGAAATGATCGATTGAGGAATGAGGTGATCATGGGTAAAGTAGGAGTTACTCCCATTGAGGATAAAATGAGAAAAGAATCGTCTAAGGTGGTTTGGTATGTGAAACAGAGACTGAGTGATGCACCGGTTAGGAGGCATGAAGAGTGGATAAGTGATAAATGGCGAGGGGTAGGGGAAGACCCAAGCAAACTTGGATTAGGGTGGTTGAAAATGAGATGAGTTTGATTAGATGGATGAAATATGGCGTGGAAGAGGCCAGAGTGGAGGGCAAAAATTCATGTGGGTGGGAGGGGTTGATTTTTTTTCCTATCTATTATAGGTTTATTACTTTTATTACTCTTTTTTTTTTTTTTTTTTTTTTTTTTATGTTTTTTCTTTTCTTCTCTTCTTTTCATCCCCCCCCCCTCCTATTTCTTCTTTAACATTTTTTTCTCTTTACATCTTTTCTTTCACAATGACATATGAGGATTCATGTTAGTCGACCCCAAATTATTTGGGACTAAGACTTTGTTGTTGTTGTTGTTGTATGCCCAAACGATCTTGTCGTTTAACCTTGGCGATGAGCATTTCAGAGAGGTACAAATACATTATAGTTGTTGCATAAGGTGTCCAAATCCATTAGCAGTATTAGGAGGGTGTCTTTCTCTGGCTGTTCATTGCAGTTAAAGGGCGTTGGAAATTCGGGCTATGAAAAAGTTAAAGTGCAAGTCTTGGAGCAAAGATTATTCAGATCAATGTCAACGGTCTAAGAGATGCTCATTTTGGAAAAGTACCACTAGTCTTACAGTCATTAGTTATTCAAGCTCATTCCTGTAATATGAGAAGATGGTATAACCATGAAAGATTTTAAACAAAATGGTACGCTATGTAAAATGAGTTATGTTACGGACACAAAAAGAATTCACAGACTTTGGGCCACAAACATTGTTGTCTTAATTGGTTGTTTCAATGAAAACTGCATTTGTATATTATGCATTTCAAATAGCTGCAATTGAACAATATTCAATTCACACGTTTCTTCAATGGACGTTGATGTTGCTCAGCTGTTGGGACCATATACTTTTTCCATGACATTTTAGCTTTTATATATAGAAAAAAATTCATTGTTATTTCTATGCCTTTGTTTTATATGCAAGTGGATCCTACGCATCCCCAATCAACAATAATTTCTTGTAATCTCCACACATTTAAGGACAAAGTCTTTGTGTATTTGTTTAACAGCAAAGTTGTTTGTATTTTTGTGACACACCATTTTCGTCTTGTTTTCTGATTCTTTACTGAACCATGGATTCAATTAGTGAAAAGAAGCGTGAGAAGAGCATTGATTGGACTAGAAGTTGTATGGATCGCCTACCACGTGAAGTTGCCTTCGACATACTGTCAAGGGTTCCCGTAACATCTCTGATGCGTTTCAGGTATGTATCCAAGTCCTGGAAAAAGTTATCATGATCCACATCTCATAAATCTGCATTTATCTCGATCAGCAAAGAACAGTACTTGTCTTATCTTTCACTGTGATTTTCCTTCCCGTAACCAGCTTCAGTTTGTAGAGTTCTCTGATCACAATGACAAAAGAACATGTGAGAAAAATTGAACCCCCTTATCCAACTTCAATGCCAGAAATTAATGTGGTTGGCTCGTGTAATGGCTTGATATGCTTGTCCAACTCCAAAAAACATGATGTAATCCAGATATTCAATCCTTTCACTAGGAGCTACAAACAGCTTCCTGAATCAAGGCATTTTGATGATCAAAGAGTGCTGGTTGGATTTGGGTTCCATCCGTTGACCAATGAGTATAAGGTTGTAAGGATTGTATACTACCAGAATGTCCATGAACGGTTCCCTCATCGTGTTAGATATGGAGTTTATTATGCTTACTTACAATCCGAAGTACAAGTATTTAGCATGGGCAGCAATGAGTGGAGATACATTGTGGAAGATGCCATATCAGATCGACCCCCGAATGTCAGAATCTTTATTGTCAATGGAAGGCTTCACATGTTGACTCGATCCAGTAATGGAGCAGTTACACCGGAAGATAATCTCTTTTGACGTTGTGATGAACCGTTTAGAGAGGTACCGGCACCTGATTGGGCTGGGATTAGGATGCCATCCTTATCCATTTGACGTGTTTAGGAGAGTGCTTTCGTAGTAGTTTATACCTCGTTATAGAAATATAGAGATTTGGGTTATGAAAGAGTATGGAGTAAGAGAGTTTCTTGGACCAAAGATTAAGACATTGATGTTAATGATCCAATCCCAGGCAGTCCTCATGGTTGGACTAGGTCTATACAGTCGTTAGCAGTTCGGGTATTTAGGGCTGTAGCCTCTTTTTTGTATTTCGTCTCTCCAATATGATATTAGGTTTTAGTCTTGTTTTATTTAATAAGAAACCCAGATCAACTTCTCTGATCCTGTCCTGTTTGA
>JAOWBW010000142.1:0-275760 GCA_026119855.1 Campanula takesimana
CATACAAGAATATAATTAATGCACCTCGCTTTGCAGAGCCCACATAAAACTACCCGGTGTACTCACAAGTGTTTTAATAATGGATTGGCATATGACTTAAATTTTACAAAGGTTATTTCATATAGCAACACGCATAATAAATGTATAATAATCAATTAATTTATGAACATATACTATGTGAATATAATTATGAACTTTCAGTTTTCATAGAGTCCTACTCTAGGAATAACATGTATTGGATAATGCATTCTTTCAAGAGTCCAACTCTATCAACAATACACTACTTCATAGAATCAAATTCCATGAAAAATACATATTCATCAATGCATCTCAAAGTCTGAAAAACAAGAAATCAGAATTCTACACTGCACGCGAACTGCATAAAAAATCTGCACGAATTCGTGCATTGCACGCGAACTACACGAAAATTATGGACAAAAATTTTGTATGAAAACTTGTATTGCACATGAACCACACGAATGCAATTTATCAAATCTTTATCCTTTAAGGATTTAAATATTCATGGTAATCAAATTATCATGAAGATCAAACCCTAATAACAAACAATTTGTTCTTCAAGATCAAGAATCATCAATTCAATAATCAAATAAAGAGATTGATGATCCGATAAATAGATTAATCATATTAATCATGCAATTTGAAAACCTTGTTCATAATCATACCCTATCATATATAATTATTTCTCCAAACAACTCACATAAATCCATATTCTAAATTCACATCATGCTAGATCATATAATCAAATCATATATTTAATATGATAATATTAATATAATCAACAATGAACGGGGCTCTGATACCACTGTTGGGTTGGAGGCACCATGCACAGCGGAAACGACGTATGAAAACTAGAACAAAACCAAGAGCCCCGAATCCGTTCATGATGATTAAATTAATATGAGAAAGAATTTAGAATACTAACAGTTGTTATGCTTCAAAATTTCTCCGGATGATCAAGTCTTCAAATGCAGGATCACGAACTTTAGGTATTAAAGCAAACACCCTCTATCGGTATCCACACATCGAATCAGACTCAAGAACACCTTCTTGATTTGACTGCTAGGTCTAGGCTTCGAAGAACTTGAAGAAACGATTTCTTCATTGGGATTATTTTGCTTTAAAGAATTATGTAGTTTTGATGATTGCAAATCATAAAACTAATAACCCTTTCTCGCTATATGTTATTGTTTCTCAAACAATGGCTTTTGATTTCTAAAATCAAGCTCATAGTTTCTCAAACCCGAATGCCCTTTTTATATAGTGAGTAGTGACCTAATTTTGGTAGGTTTTGGACATCTTTTTGTGCAAGAAAAGAAAACCAAGAAAAATTAGTCCCGGGGCAAAAGTGGCCGCGTGGCCAACAATTATAGAAGGCTAAAGTGGCCGCGTGGCCAAGTTCTCCTCTAGGAAAATGTGACCGCTTGGCCATGTTTCTCCCATGGTAAATGTGGCCGCGTGGCCAAGTCTTCCCGTGTCAATTTTTAAGTCTTTTCAATTTGGTTCTGCGTGTGTGACCCAATAGGATGGTACTATGTTGGCAATGGGCCCGATATAATTAGAACCCATAAATCATAAGCAGACTCTAGCAAGCCATATGCTTACCCATATATTACAACTTCAAAAGTCCAAAGTTTCCATAGATAGAATATATCACAATCCCTTTCACACGATAACATATTGGACACAAGTCATGGTCCACGTCAACTTATATGTCCAATGCTTTTTTCGATCCCAAGTAGATTGATATAAGAAAATGACATCAATCTCATCAATTCATTTAAACGTGGCCACGCATTTGTATCAATCTCACTTATCGAGTGGTCGAAGCAAATATCTCTCCAAGGAGGGACAAATCCCATCTTGACTTATCATTCTTCCCTAAAATAATTCGGTTATGCCAATCATAGCCTTTATAACTACCTGGTTAAGGGTAGCGTTTGACTATGTCAAACATAACGTTCATCATGTAGAAGACCATGATAATCTCAGGTCTAAGGATATCAAATGATATAACTATATGAGATTTAATTATGACATTTGACCATGACATAAATCTGATAACGAGTCATGTCCAGTACCTTGTTCTCCAGCAAGTACCCACAAGTTTAATTGTATCACATACACATAATCATCACATGATTATCGATTTAAACTTATACTAGTTCTTCATAAATACTAGGGACGGGGATTATTATAATAAACATATAATAATCAAGGTTGTAATCTCTATAACAATGAGAACATGACTTAACGTAAGACCTTTCTCAAGCGCCTAGGGCATAATCTTCCAACAAGTTTAGCCTCTTTTATGTCCATCATTTTCAGACAGTGATAATAAAAATATCCCTTGAGGTACCAGTGTCTATCAGCACCCTGCTGATGTCGGCAAACCTAATGGCCATGTCGATGGTAAGAGGTTGGGTTGAGTGGAACAACGTAGCTGCGAGCTCGGATCTCTTGAATGTGATGGTTTCTTCCTCTTCCTGAGGAATGGGGGAATCAAAAATACTCTCTCCAATCCTTTTATTGGGATTCAAGATGGGCGTTATTGGTAGGTTCGACGTCAATGAAATCGACACGGAACCTTCTTCCTTCACCATCATGTTCAGCTTCAACTTCAACTTCAGCTTCAGCTTCAGCTTCAGCTTCAGCTGCTCGTTTGGTTGATCCCTTGTTGTTCCCTGGTTTTTTGTCCTTGCTATCCACTTTTGAAACTTTCCTCCATCTTGTAAGTACCCTAATCTCAAATTAACCAACTTTAGAGGAATTCTTAGCACCATTCAGGGATAAACTGATAGGCTGGGACCTCACTAAGATAAACCTAAAATTCCAGGACTATTCTAGAATTAAAATTAGAAAAATCCAGAAGCTTGCCAGGCGGAGCCGTACGGATAATGTGGGTACTAGAGGGGCCAATCCGTATGGATGGTTTGGGCACCCTCAGTCCCTTTAAATTAGACCCTTGGATGATTATTTCAGGGGGAGAAAATCATTTGTGTGTGTAAACTCTGCCAAACTGGGAGCAGATTAGGGATACAAACATATTCTTGAGTGAAAAGAGAGAAAGAAGATAGGCTTAGAACCAAAATTAGTGAGGCCTCCTTCTCCCCATCTTCTCTTCATCTCATAATCTATTTTATTTGCCTTATTTACATTATGTCTTTATTATTCTTGCACATATTATGAATTGGAACCAAGTTCTTGATATGAATCAATGGTACCCTCATGTTCTATGCATGATCAAGGGTTCAACCCTAAGATGATCAAGGCTTGTTATCATTTAATGTCTCTTTACATTATGTCTTTACATTAATGCACTTTACATTATGTCTTTACATTAATGCTCTTTACATTATGTCTTTACTTTTATGCAATTTATATATGTCTTTATATTTATGCAAGTTAAATTTCATGTCTTTACTTTTAAGTTGATTTTATGGTGAAATGATTAAGTTTGGATGATAAAGTTTCAATCTTTATCATTCAAACCTTGATCTAACTCCAATAATGTCCCTTTGGATGGTAAAGACACAATCTTTATCCATCCAAAGGTTGATTTTTGATATCCTAAGGCCTTTTCTTGGAAGAATCATCCATTTGGATGTTAAAGTTTCCATCTTTAACCATCCAAATGATGATTTTGGCTCAAATGTCATGTTCATCACCTTTCTTAATTTTTCCCCAATTATTGCCTTGATCACACCCAAAACCTTGTGTTTTGGTGTTTAATTAGTGATTAAGAGCATATGGATGATTTAATTCAAGCTTTGTGTGAGTAAATAAACTAGAAAGATGTAAAACAGTTCAGTTTCAGCAGAATGCTCTGTTTCTGCTTGAAACTGGACTGACTTCTTGACAATCTGTAAAAACCCCAGGGATGACCTTCCCAGCCGTACGGCTAGTTTGGCCGGAGGGGTGAATTTTCAGTCTTTCCCCTTTTCTGTCAAAACTGTTTACAAAATAACCCCCTTTTGTTAAGTTTCTAACTAATTTTGTTAAAAGTCAGTTTCTCCCATTTTCAAGAACACACACACACACACTTGCACAATTTTGGTTAACAAACATAGGGAGACTCGGTTTTTCGAGGCACTTTGGGTGAACTACCGGTTAAGTTCTTCCCAAAGTGTAACCTGACCTCTGAATCCTTTGTCTCTAACCATTTTTCGTTAAGTTTGGGTTTAAAGTTAAACTAACGTGGCGACTCCGTTGAACATTTAAAAGTGCCGTGTTTGATTCTCGAGGGAACTTTTCCGTTTTCACGCGGGTATCTTACACATCTACTTCTCCTTGCAACGCCCTTTTTAAATTAATACAGTTCTTTGTTGAGTGTCTGTGATCCATATGATATTGGCAGAACTGTTTTAGATCTCATTTCCACACGAGCTTATGCATTGGAGGTGGTGATGGTAGTTCAATTGACCTCATCACTACCTCTCTCGGGGTTGTGAAGGGTGTGAACGGTTCTTTAAAAACATAAGTTCATCTGCTTCTATTTTCCCTGGGCGGGAGCTCGGCCCGGGTTCTGCTTTGATCTCGATTCGTTCTTCAACTGGTCTCCGATTTACTTTAAACATGTATGGCTCCTCCGACCCGCTACATCCATTTCTCTTTCATACATTTCTTCTACTCCTTCGCGTTTTCAGAGTGAGAATTTGGTTTTTAAGGCTTGGCACGACAGTCCACATGTAAAACATAGCTCGATATCACGTCATTCCAGATCGAATATCTGCTCAGTCATTTCTGTAACCTGGTGATGTACGTGCCCGTGCTCTCATTGGGTTGTTGTCGAATTCTAATGAGGTCCTTTTTTGGCCTCGCTGTTTCTCCCGCTCTGGCAAACGAGTTGAGGAAATTTATTCTTAGCATGTCATAGCTAGTGATTGCAACTTGGTTATGAGCTAGGAGCCAAGCCAATGCTTTCCCTTGGAATGTTGAGGCTAAGGCTTTTCACTTGATGGCCTCGGAGTCGGTGTAAAGAGACATCTGGACCTCGAATATCCCGGCATGGCTCTTGGCACTAGTCGCTTCGGAGTACGGGTCTAACGTGGGGAGGTAGCCTTTTACTATAGGTGAATTCTTGATCCAATCTGTAAAGGTGTCCAGCGGTGAGATGCTCTTTTTTGGTCCCACGTTTTTCTCTTTCCACCAGTCTTTGATCATTTTTTCCATGGTGGGGGTTATTCCCTGCGGTTGGACCGCTTTGGACCACACGGGTGTTTCTCCCGATGTTGGTTTTAAGTGGAGTTTTATTTTTATTCTTTAAGGGGAAGGGTTTTGTCCCGTTGGGTGAGACTCACCCTCGCCTTCGGGTTTGCCTTCCGGCTCTTCCTCGTCCTCATTATCATAGTATTAATCATTATCATCATCGAAGATGTCATTGATATTTTCTTCCAAGACTCTAGTTGGTCCTGGTTTGGCATTGTGGGGCTTTTCAACGATACGGGCCATTTCCTTCTCTTCTAGCAACTTAATGGTTTGAGTATTGATGTTCATCTGTTGCGCCACCAATCGTGATTGCGCTTGTAGGGTAGCTAGCATGAGCTTCCTCTGTTCTGTCATTTGAGGTGGTGCTTTAGTACCTTTGGATGCATTGATTTGAGCTCTTAGGTCTTCATTCCGTTTTCTAGGTAACAGATTTTGTGATGCGCCGCTTTTCTCCCCAATTTGTTCATGCACTGAGCGGCCTTTGGAGGTGGCTCTTGGATTGTTTGCTATGGGGGTGACAAAGTCTTGGCCTTGGGCTTGCTTTTTTCCGCTGTTCCCTCTCATCTCCGTATTTTGGCGGATAAAAAGGAACGGAGGGAAGTACTCAGTTTTATGTTCGTGAGGAATGGTTAAGTGTTAATAACTTTAAAGTAGGGAAGATCACTTTCGAAATTTAATCGTTTCCCGGCAATGGAACCACTGATGACGCCATGAAATTTGGGTCAAAATGGGTCGGATGGATATCTGGCTTTGAACCTGTATTCCTACAATCACAACACAACCAACAATACCGTTAAGGTCAAGGATGTGTTTGATCCTAAATTATGTTGGATATTATGCCCTAGGCCCTTGAGAAAGGCCTATATGTAACATCATAGCTCCATTGTTATAGAGATAACAAACCCGATATTTTGCATGTTTATTATAATAATCATTGTCCCTAGAAATTATGAAGAGATAGCATGAGTTTAATGGATAATCATATGATGATTATGGTGCATAGGATGCAGATTAAACTTGTGGGTACTTGTTGGAGAACAGGTACTGGATAGATCCGTTATGAGATTTATGTCATGGTCAAATGTCATATGTCATAATTAAACCTCATAATAGTCATACCATTTGAATTCTTAGAATTGAGATTATCATGGTCTTTCACATGATCAGACATAGCATATAACACATTTATGAGCACATAATATAAACATGTTACACATCAAGTTTAGCCACTAAATTAATCTCCATTAATTTAAGCATGATATTCATGTGTCATTAGTTTCTCTATAATTATGAGGATGAGACTATTTCAACTTCGGTTATTATCTCCAAATCAAGACAACAAGAAGTGCGGTCGAACTAAGCCATTAGGAAACTACAATCCCGCACTAATTCAAGAAACCAAGAAAGTAGTCCATGTGGCCGAAACTAAGCAATAGATGGTCTCGATGAACGTAGGCCAATTGCATTCACAATTCCACATGGATTTCCAATCATTGAATCAAGAACCTTTGTTTCTCAATTTTAGCAATTATGAACTCTTCATAATTCTAACTTCGTTTTATCTTTGAAACTTTGATTGCCATCAATTTTGGGAAACACAATCTCGATGAACGCAGATTAGCCATCCAAAACTTGAACCAATCTAGGAATCATAAAACTAAAACAAATAGGAAAATCAAACCCCAAAATCCACACACAAACCAACTACCCAAAACCCATTCCAGATCAGCAAGTCTGGACTGGTTCTGTTACTGGTTTTGTCGAATTTATCGAAAATTCCATATTCAGATTTTAACCAAAATCAGAACATATTTTGACCACCGAGCGCCCGCCTGGTCTTCAACGAGCGGGCGCCTGAATGGTCAGAATGGTATAGAATTTTAAAGTTCGAAAATTTTGTCTCAAAATTATTTTTCCCCGATTATTAAAACTTTGATCCAATCAAAAATCAATAATCGAAATAATTCAGAATCCACCATAATTTTTATTGCGATTGAATCGTGCGATTAAAGTTGCAAAACAATAAACCACATAAAATCACAAAACACATAAGCATCATATATTCCAATATTCATATCATGCTAGGCACATAAACAATTTATATACACATAACATGATCAAGGTATTGAAATAATCAACATGAACGGGGCTCTGATACCACTGTTGGGTTTCCAAGTAACATGCGCAGCGGAATATAGCAATAAAATTTTTAAGAAACCCAAAGTCATGGATCCGTTCATATGATTAAATCAAATACAACATAATGAATAAAGGAAAAACTAACCCTTGATGACTATCAAAGTTTTCTTCGGTCTTGGTGGGGAAACTTGAAGCTTTATCACGAACAAAATCATGAACTTTGTAGATGATAAAATTCACCCTTAGCGGTGTCCACACTTCGAACGAATATCAAGAGGCTCCTTGATCTTGGTTGCTAGACCAATAATTATGAAACACGCTTTCACAATTCAATAAAGAACTATATGGAATTTATTTGTGAATTATTTTGTTCCTCAATCAATGATATCTTAGAACAAAATAAAATCTCTCTCAAACTCTTTGAGACTCACAAAAGTACTCGTCAATATGGTCTGGCCGAATTGGGGTTTTTATACACAATTAAGACCTATTCCAAATAGGTAACTTGTGCCAAAAACCTTTCCTAATCGAATTAGGAATTTTTCTGTCGGCATACCGGGAGCCCGCCTGGTCCTACCCAGGCGCCCGCTTATTTGACCAGAAGGTCCAGGCCTTTTAGAAATCATTCAGGCGCCCGCCTGGTCCAGCCCAAGCGCCTGCTTGGTTGACCAGGAAGCCCAGAATAATTCCAGAAATTCCTTTGAGGTCCTTCGACCCTAAATTCCAATGCAGTCCTTTTATTTAAGATTCGTTCTATTGTGTGTGACCCTCTAGGATTATACTAAGTTGGCAATGGGCTCAAACATGATCCCATAAGATATGATTAGGTTCTAGCAAACCGTCATACCTACCCAAATAGTATAACTAGATACAAGTTCGCATTCCTTTAGAATATGTCACAATCCTTTTGTCCACGATGTCATTGAACACAAGTCATGGTCAAACAGTCAACTTGTCTTGTTCAATACTTTCTCGATTCTGAATATGTTGATAATTCAAATGCTATTGATCCAATCAATCCATTTGAGTCCGGCCGAACATTTCATCAACATCATTCCTTCGAGGGGCCCAAGCTTGACATCTCTCCGTGGAGGGACAAATCCATTTAGCTTATTATTATTCCCAACGGGAATCCGATTATGCCAATCATACCCTTTATAACTACCCTGTTAAGGTAGTGTTTGAATATGTCAAACATAATGTTCATCAAGTGGAAGACTATAATAACTTCATGTCTAAGGATTCGAATGACATAACTAATATGAGATATATGTACGACATAGACCATGACATAAATCTCATTCAGCGGGTCATGTCCAGTACCTTGTTTCAAACAAGTACCCATAAATCTAACATGATCATCCCATGACCATTTAGCCTTTATACTAGTGCTTAACAAGTACTAGGGACGGGGATTATTATAAGTAAACATGAACAACAATAATAATCAAAACATCTCTTTATTGATATGAAATAAATGATAACAATTACAACGTTTATTAAACGTGCCTAGGGCACCACTACCAACACTATAAGGTAACATTGGACTTTCAAAGTTATATTATTTGGGTAGTCATATTGGCTTGCTAGAGTCCGCTTATGACTTACATGTTCTGAGTGGTTCGGACTCATTGCCAACATAGTATAATCCTATTGGGTCACTCACAATAGAACGGATTGAAAAGGGCTAAAAATCTAGGAATCAGGAACTACTGACCATACGGCTCCTTAGGAGGAGTACGGCTCCTAGAGAGCCGTACGGCTGCCTTTACGGGCCTGACCAGATTGTTCAATTTTCTTCTTGCAGAAGGAAACCCGAGTCCCAATAGAATTAGGTCAAACCCTCATATAAATATATGGTGCCGGGTTTGACAGCCCCAATAGTTGACTTTAGAAATCAATAATTGTTTGAGAAACAATAAAACATAGAGAGAGAGGATTATTTATTTTGAGATTTAGAATCATCAAAATACAAAACTCAATGAAGTAAAATAATTCTTGTGAAGAAAGTGTTTCTTCGTCATCAAGCCTTGGATCTAGAAATCAATCAAGAAGGTGTTTTTTAGTCCGTTCGACGTGTGGATACCGATAGAGGGTGTTTGCTTTAGCACCTTAAAGTCCGTGTTCATGGATTCGATCTTCAAGGGTTAGTTTCTTTCATCTTGTATTTAATTTAATTAACATGGACAGATCCAGTCTCATGGGTGTTTGATTAGATGTTATTATTTCACTGCGCATGGTGCATCAAAACCCAACAGTGGTATCAGAGCCCCGTTCATCGTTGATTATTTTATATATCATGTTTAAATTGTTTAATTCGATTATATGATTTGCATGATAATAAGATGAATATGTGATTAAGGTTTATGAGCATGATTAAATGGGGATTATATGATTATAATATTGATGAAATCCATATGAATAATTTCATGTTAGGGTTATCAATAAATAATTTGATTATATGTATAGATAATTTAGATCTAATTTGTATATGTAATAAATTGTTTATTCATGATATTGGTTAGATCTATTTAAATTCTTAATTTGTAAATTCATGTTTGTTTAATCTGATTAATGAATGAACACGATATTGGGATTGATCGAATTTAAGAATTCGGAAAATCTGGGAATTTTCGCCGGACGGTCCGGACAGCTGGACAGGAGCCATACTGCTGTGCCCTAGCCGTATGGATGGTACTCTAGGATTTCTCAGATCTGTTTTATTTTTCTGGTAATCTGATTGTTCTGTAAATTGTTTACAGAATTCGAATTTGGAATTGAATATGTTTTTAGATGGCAGGTTTTCGAAACCATGTTTTCTGAAATATGATTTAATCCAGAAAATTACAGAAATCATAATTATGAAGAGTTCGGGATTGTTGTAGTCTGTGAAATTGATAAGACAACAAAGGATCTTGAAACAAGTTATCGTTTCATACAGAATTGTGGTTGCCTCATAGGCTTAGTTTCGGCCGTATGGAAGAATCTCTTGGTTTCTTGATTTTAGTACGGAATTGTGGTTGCCTTATGGCTTAGTTTCGGCCGTACGTTTTGTGCTCTAAATTTATAGATGTTCTACAGATTCAAAATGTTTCAGAATTTATCCTTATAAACAAAGTGCAAATTTTTTGCAGAGAATGAAACTAAATTTGGATTGATTCATCGTATTGGCCCAGGGCAAGATTATGCCGTGTTCTAGACATACGAATGAAGCATCCAATCTGTAAATTGTTTACAGAGAATTTAGAATCCGTCCCCATAATTTTGCTACATAATTGAATTACAAGATTTTCTTATGTTAATTAATTCAACTAGTTAACAACCATTATGCATTATTATATTAAAATATGTGTTACATAAATAAATATATAATACATGTCTCTATATAAATAACTTTCTTAAAATTTAAGTCATGTGCAAATCCATGATTAAGACACTTGTGAGTACATGAGTAGTTTTATGTGGGTTACGCCCTAGCATAGGCGCATTAATTCTATTCTTGTATAAGCAAGATGAGGAAACAATGATTCCTATACATTTAAAGTGGATTGACTTAATTAGGCTATCATAACAGTTATGGGCCTAAGGCACAAAATGGGATTAAAACATGTTGTGACATAAGATGTTCAAAACCCATAAAGGATCTAAGAGTCACATATGATGTGATTGATAAGGGGTTATCTACCTAAATAACTTGATTTTGAGCAGTCATGCCCTAGCCGACTCAAAATTAGGTGAAATATGGATTTTAGCCCACATAAATTATATTATACAATTGTTGTATTTAAATGTGTATAATTTAGTGGGAGTGTTTATGAAATACATTAAAATCTCTAAATGATAGTGGTATGAAATATAGGTGTATATTTATTTGCATATTTTGTAGAATATCTTAAACTATTATCATGATTAATTACTGCGATAGACTCCACTTAAAGAGAATGAGATTAACTTCTTTAACCTAGTCATGAGCTTAAAAAAATTTCTAAAGCAAGAATGAAAGTTATAAATTCATAATAAATCTTATTCCTAGGAAACCTAATGCCTTAAGCACTAGACAAAGACATACATTAGAAACATGTTGATGATTCTATGGATGCCAATTGTCTTACAACTTGCTACCATATATTTAGAACTTAAGAAGTATCTGAAACATATGGATTTTTATGAAATAAGAAATCACGTAGGAAGCGTTCCTATAAGCAAGCAAGGCAATAAAAGTTTGATACTGATAAGAAGCTTGACATTCATAAGATGACTGAAAGGTATATCAATAAGTTCTCATGTTTTGAACATGGATTTGATATTAATTCATAAGCGTCATTTGATGTTTAAAATGCTAGACTTAATATCAAAAGGGGCCCTTCTCAAACACCAAAGGTTAATAAAGAAAAGGATTTAAGATAAAGGCAAGACAAGAGTTCTCTTGCATAAAAAAAATATTTGTGGCTAAACCCAAAATCCTAAGGATGTAATTGCCACCATGGCAATAAGATTGACCATTGGAGAAATTACAATTTGAATTAAAATATCAAAAAGGAAGGGTAGTAAGACTACCGCTTCAAGTATTTATGTTAATCTTCTAAATCTAAGTTCTTGGGTATTAGATACCGGATATGGATATCACATTTGTATAAATGTGTAAGACTTTAGAAATAGAAAGACTACTTAAGAAATGTAAAGATTAACTTATATGTTAATAATAATGTAAAGGTTGCAATATTAATAATAGGGACTTGCAAAGTGTCTTTACCTAGTAGGTTCATATTTGTTTTGAACATGTTGTTCATATATATGTATAGGACATAAATTTCTTAATCCCAATCATGTTTAACACTTAGGATCCCCCAATTTTCATTAGAACCTTTCTAGGTGCCATTAGGATTCTTTGTGACCAGCACAGATGTATTACAACTCTTCAATCGAGGCAAACCAGCCAAAGGAAGCAAATCAGCAGGCCAGAATTCAACTTGCCGATCAACTTAGTACTCATGTTGCCGACGACATAAACAATCAGCAAGGATAATCTGAACCTTACTGACAGCCAGGTTTCATCGTTCTATCTCAAAGTCAACTTACTGATTGTCTCTGTCCTTTCTGTACTATCTTATCAAAAAGTTGTTAAACTACTCTGTCATGATCACTGCGCCGTCTGACACCGAGCTACTTTTAGCTCTACTCTGTCTCTACTTGCTTTTTGCAGGTAACCGGTTGAGATAAAGGGGTCTCTACCCATCAGACTTTTGCAAGCATGCGTGTACTCCATATCTTCGCCATTAATGCTAAAGATACCGCATTTAATGCTCCTCAACCACCCAGCTGGAAATTCAAATTTGCAAGCCTTCTTCCTCAAGACTAAAGTCATTTGCTCCCCCCTATAAATAGAGGACTTAGTGTATTGAAGATGGTTGGTGAAATTAGAGCATTGAAGAGAGTTGAATGTTTTGAGTATTCATTGAAGCTCAAACATTCTGTCCAGATAATCATTAGACATTTATTAGGACATACACTTGTGCACAAACTCATCAACAAATGTCAGTATTCCCGAACTAGATTATTCTAAGGAATATGTTGCTTGAGTTACTCACACACCCACCTGAGTGAGATAAGTTCTCTTGGACTTGCCGCTCAAAAACACTTGGTTAGATTTGTATTATGATCCATTAGTGATCTCTAGAATTTAGTCTTTGTTTCCGGCAAAGCCGTGCTTGTAATAGACTAGGGATATCTAATAGTGCAATTAACCCAAATCCAAGTTCTGACCAAACTTGGTAGAGGACGTAGCAGTATTTACACTGTGAACCTCTCCAAATTCTTGTGTCCCCTGTTACTTATTTTGTCTTTACCGGTTGGAACTCTATCACCGGCAGATTGTACTTGTTCTTACTGATTCATTGAAATTTCTATTTACCAATCTCATGAAACTGCATTGAACTTTGTGAAATCACTTTGTGTTAAACCAAGCTCTCAAAACCTTTTTATAAACTGTTTTGTGTGAGTCAAACTAAGTCATATCTTCTCCGCTGCGCTTACTGATAATAGTTTGCAAACTGATAAGTGGCTTTGTACTTATAAAAGTATTTCTTTATAAAAGTTTTGAAAAGGCTGTTCACCCCCCCCCCTCTAGCCTATTTTCTTACCAATTGGGCCTAACAATTGGTATCAGAGCTTGGAATTTTGAAAGAAATTTCCAAGCTTTGCAGCTTGTTTGCCGATACCATGGCAGGAAAAATCATGCAGTCATTCAACATCACCACCATCCCGTTGTTGAATGTCAATGAGTTTGGTGTCTGGAAATCTCGTATGATAAAGTATATGAACTCAATCGATGATCGATTGATGAAGGTCATAGAAGGTGGTCCAATCATTTCTTTAAAAGTCTCAACCACCTATACACCTATTCCTTCCACTCCGCTGACACAACATGCTGATCGTGACACTGAACAAGAAACCCATGTTCAGATTGAGGAAAATCTGGTTGAAAAACCCAGAGAGGAATGGACCGATGATGACAAACTTTCAGCTTCCCTAGATAGAAAAGCATGCTACATTATCTTTTTTGGTTTGGATGACAAGCAATACAAACTTATTGACTTGTGCTCCACAACTCAAGAATGCTGGAACAAACTTCTTACATGCTTTGAAGGAGATGAGCAGGTGAAGGACAACAGACTCTACGACTGCATTGCTGAGTTTGAATCCTTCAAGAAACAAGATGGTGAATCTCTCAGGAGTGCCTACGACAAATTCTGCGAGGTAAGTAATTTATGTGCTTCATTAGGAAAGATTTATACCATGAAAGACCTAAATATTCGTTTTCTAAGTTCTTTGGGAAATGAGTATCTGTTAGTACCCGATCTCAAAATGAGTTTATTAGGGCTTTCCCAAATATACAAGGACTTTATGGGAATTAGAAACCTTGCAAAGACTTGTCCCGGATTCCCAAAAATAGCTCAATGTTCTAGAAAACATTAAATATGGACATTTAGGTTTGCCTTGTATGAACAGTAAAACCCTAGCTTGAATTTCAAGTCAGCGCGCAACGATGGCCACGCGGCCACTTTCGCCGCCGCCCTCAATATTGGTCACGCGGCCACTTTCGCCGCCGCCCTCAATATTGGCCACGCGGCCACATCCGCCCCGGATGATCTGGACCATCAGATCTTCCCCTCAGTTTACTATATAAACCAATCTCATGCTATTGGTTTAGGGGGATCCGAATTTGAGAGTTCTTAAACACAATTTTGCTCTCTAATTAGCATTCAAACCTCCAAGAAGATCAAGGTTTATTTCTTGCCAACATAGGTAAGTTTTCTAACTTATTTCTTCACGTTCTTGCATTATTTCTAATGTAGATCTTTAATATTCATGTTCTTGCATGTTTATTCATAGTTTCTTCATATGCTTCGCATGTTCATTCATATGTTCATATATGTTCTTCATATGTTCATCGTGTTCATAGATTAAAACCTTATTTATGCTATATTTAGGGTTGCGATCTTCATGTTTGCATGTTATTTCATAGCCGATGATGATCGAGGGTTCATCAACCCGAGGATGATCTAGGAACTACTTCTAAACCCTAATCTTTAGGTAATTCCCCCCTCATTATGCATGATCCCGATTCTTCTGCCTATTCTAAATTCTTCTCGAACTACGCTGACCTGAGCTTCTCACATTGAGAGGAACGTAGGCAATCTTTGGATCCGGTCTCAATCACTAACACACTACATACACCGCATCATGATAGAAAGACCGATCATTCGGGCAATAGGAGTGATAACGTTCAATATTCTTCTCTTGTTGTAATTTGACCCCCGAACCCATTAAACATGTTTTTCTCAATGTTTTGGCTTTAATTAAAACGGCGTGGCGACTCTCATAATTTTAATGTTGCTATGAATATCCCAAATTCGAACACACGTATTCACAGTGGCGACTCTGCTGGGGAACTTCTTTGAAACTTTTTTTCAAACTTAGTGGGTCTAACTTTCGTCACATCATGATGCTTGCCATGTTTACACATGCACACACCTGCCATGCTTACGCATGCACACACCTGCCATGTTTACACATGCACACCTGCCATGTTTACACAGGCACACACCTGCCATGTTTACACATGCACACTTGCCATGTTTATACATGCACACACTTGCCATGTTTACACATGCACACACCTGCCATGTTTACACATGCACACTTGCCATGTTCACACATGCACACACTTGCCATGTTTACACATGCATACACCTGCCATGTTTACACATGCACACACCTGCCATGTTTACACATGCACACTTTCCATGTTTACACATACACCTCACACTTTGCCATGTTTACACATGCACCTCACACTTTGCCATGTTTGCACATGCACCTCACACTTTGCCATGTTTGCACATGCACCTTGTATTTTGGCCATGTTAATATGTGTACCTTGTATTTTTTCAATACATGTATTTTTTGTACTTTCCCTATAGTACTAAGGTCAAACAAAACTCTGCTATGCTCCCTTGTACATTATTTTCCTTCTCCTGCATTGCATTACATAGCATCATTCAAACATTCAAAACTTCTCTCTTTTCTCCTTAAACAGAATTAGTTTCTTACCACACACTACCACTAGTCCGTGTCAGCACTGCACATGTCCCTACTACCCGGAGTTTTCGATGTGCGGGAATTTGTGCGCTACTGCCGCCCTCTTTTCGAGTCACTCGTCTACTCCACTCACCGTGTACGTTCCGCGAGCGGTGGGAACCTTTTACCTAACCCGTGTCAACCCACACATAGAGATTAGGACACTCCTCGGATCACCCATTTAGGATGTAAAAAAATGCAAAAACTTTTCGCAAAATAAAATGTGCATTGCATCTAGGCGACCTCTAAGGTCCATCGCTCATCCGTTGGGCCATCATCGCGATCCATTTGGGTCTACCCTTCACCTGCGACCGCCTAGGTCAACCTTCTCAACCTTTGACCGCCTAGGTCAACCTTCTCAACCTTTGACCCCCTAGGTCAACCTTATCAACCTTTGACCGCTTAGGTCAACCTTCTCAACCTTTGACCGCCTAGGTCAACCTTCTCAACCTTCGACCCCCTAGGTCAACCTTATCAACCTTTGACCGCCTAGGTCAACCTTAGGTCAACCTTTGACCTCCTAGGTCAACCTTTGACCGCCTAGGTCAACCTTCTCAACCCTTGACCCCATAGGTCATTCTCATCTGCCTTTGACCCCTTAGGTCAACCTCATCCACCTTTGACCTCTTAGGTCAACCCTTGACTGCCTAGGTCAACCTTATCTGCTTTTGACCTCTTAGGTTAACCCTTGACCGCCTAGGTTAACCCCATCCACCTTTGACCGCCTAGGTCAACCTTCTCAACCCTTGACCCCTAGGTCAACATCATCCTCCTAGGTCAGCCTTATCACCTTTGACCTCTTAGGTCAACCTTTGACCCCCTCGGTAGACATTATCACCCGTTGACCTCTTAGGTCAACCCTTGACCTCCTAGGTCAACCCAATCACCTTCGACCTCTTAGGTCAAACTTGGACTCCTAGGTCAACCTTATCCATTTTCGACCTCTTAGGTCAATCTTTGATTCCATAGGTGAACCCAATTACCTTTGGTCCTAACCCGCTTAGGTCAAACAGTCATCTTGACCCACCTAGGTCATTATTTGACCCACCGTCGTCCAGACCAACCTAGGTCAACCCGTTTAGGTCCACACACCATCCTTGACCCATTTAGGTCAACTTGTCCGTCTTAGGTTAAAACTACCCTTTCACCTTTGACCCGTCAAGGTCACCCCATGACCCGCTTAGGTCGACTTACCAATCTAGGATCCATCTAGGTCAATCTACCGACCTCCCTAGGTCAACCAACCCGAATAGGTCAGCCTACCCATGTTTAACCCGAATAGGTCAACCTTAGACCCGCTTAGGTCAAACCATGTCTATCCCGCTTAGATCATCCTATAGGCAAACCGCTACAACCCGCTATCTTGATTCATTCACTATATAGGTCAATCCAACCCTTCTCATTTAGGTCGACCTATCCTTTACCCATCTAGGTCAACCCACCATTATCGTCGCATCCTAGCTTGAACCACTTTTTGTCCCAAACCTTAGGTCAAACCTTAGGTCAAATTTAGGTCAAACCTTAGGTCAAACCATACCCTACTCAATCAAAACCAACTCCTATAGGTCTTCCTCACCCATGCTTGACCAAGGACCGAGTCATCTCCCTCTTTTTGACCCCTATGGTCATCTCTCACCTCTTTTTAAAAGTCTAACTTGATTCGAACTACGGCGACCTGAGCCTCTTATTGTGTGGGACCTCTCCCCCATGATAAGGGGAACGTAGGCAACTTCGGCCCGGTCAAACTTTCAATTTTTTACCAAAATGCATTTCAAAAATGTGGAGACCGACTCTTTTCCAAAAAATGATTTTATAACGATGCCTTATCATTAAATACGAATCTAATTTAATTCAACTAAGAGGCTTAATTCTTTCATGAATAGAGTTCTGCATCATGTCGGCTGCAAAGAACATCGAAGTTGCAACTGAAGCTGCTACCCAAGATCCCGAGACAATCCTCTACACCGGTACTGCTCTCAGTAAACAAGCATCCCACTTCGAAGCCATCCTCGATGAACAAGCAATCCACTTTAAGGCCATTCTCAACGAGCAAGCAACATACTTTCAGAAGGAGATGCATAAGACCCTAAGAGATATCGAGAGGCGCCATTTGTCTGACATTCGTGGCGTTTATGATTACCTCAGTCGAGTTCCCCCTCTTGCTCAATGTCAACACCCGTACGCTCCTCAAATGTACGGGCCGCCACAGACTGTCCCCGTCGGGATGCCTCCTATGACTACTCATCAACAAGGGGTGCCGGTACCTAAATCACCCTCAAAGATAGTTCGTGAAAGGAAGGACGAGCGCGAATTCGACGACTTAGGTATGCCGTTATCCAAACTCTTCAAAAGTCTAGTTCAAGCCAGCAAGTTGTCTCCTTTGTTCAACTATGAACCAAGTAGGGTGAAGCAATGCTTGGATCCCTCCAAACACTGCCAATACCACCAGTACATTGGGCATGACACTGAAGATTGCCTCCAATTGAGGAGAAAGATTCAAAGCCTCATTGACAGCGGAGCCATCACCCGCCAACGGAATACATGGGCATGGGCAAAAGAGGAAATTGGGGCTACCTCCTTTAAATAAATAAAAAAAAAGGATCATTCAGTCTTCGTAGGTTCTAGAGTGTCCTTAGTCAAAAGTCCACCTTGGACGATTTTTGTTTCTTTAGTAAAAGTCCACCCCGGACTAGTCAGTTTAAATCTTTTAGTTCCAATAAAAGAGTCTTTATTTCTTTTCTCTCTAGACTTGAGACATAATCTTGCATAAATCAATTCCATGAAAATTGTCTTATTCAACATTTTAACTTGATTGCTATATCTTTATATGATGAATTAATCTTAATCTTAATCATTAATGACGACTCATTAAAAGGTAAATTGACCCACAAACCATTCGCACAACTAAGTAAACAATTAGTCTCAAGATAACAAATGCTTTAACCAATTAGGATGAACGAATCACCCCATACACTCTCTCTATACACTCACCCCTTGTAAACACTTCATGTACACTCTCTATATACACCTTCCCCCATACACTATCCTCATACGCCTCTCATCCCACCATTAGACCCATTTTTATAAGGTCGTGACAAAGAAATGGATTGCGGTTGCTCATCATCAAATAGACATCCATGCTGCCACAATTTAAAGGGTTGGTTTGTTCCCTTCATGAGTACTACATGCCGTTACACTGGGGCTGTCCGTATTCCATCGCAAATGTAAGACAAGTGCACGAAGTCATTCATGCCATTAATTGGTGCACGTGATAATCCAATGGAGCTCTACCGGAGAAAATCAAGGGGCTAGGATGCCCGCCGCCAGCAAAAGGCCGCTTGAACTATAAGGAAGCTACCTCACAATCGAGAGAGGCGAAAGCAAACTAGGGGCTTGTCTTGCCCAATGTTTCATGTACAAATATAAAAAAAAAAATAAAAAAAAAAATACGGCTCGCTAGGATGAAACCCAAAAGGGAGACCTAGGCAAAAGTTAGAGCATCGCACAAAAAGAAGCCCGCTAGGTTGAAAACCCGAAAGGGCGGCCTAGGCAAAAAAAAAGGGTGTGCACAAAGAGATAAAATAAAAAAAAATAAAGAAAAATAGAAGGGGCTATCACCATAAAAAAGTAAAAGTCCCATTTTATTTTCACTTCAAATGTTCTATTTTTCTTTCTTTCCCTACAAAGAAGATTAACGCGGTAGCAGCAGCCATGACAACTACAATGGAGCAATCCACCGCAATGAGCTGCAATGAAGCAATCCAAAGCAACAAGCTACAACGGAGTAACCTATCGCGACAAATGAACCTCATACTCAAACCCCAACTTCATCATCATCCGGGTCTCCCCCGAACTACGCGGACCTGAGCTCCTCACTTTGAGGAGAACGTAGGCAACCTCCCGGTTCGGTCCAAAATATACACAACCCACCTTGAGCCAATCTTCTTTCTCTTCTCTCTTCCCCATATATTTCTACTTCTGATCTCTTCACTCACAATTGATCAAAACATTTATTATTTTGAGACTACTTGTCTAAAACATAATCATAAGATGCATAACTAATCAACGAGGTCCATTCTCGAGCAATCAAATGAGAATCTTGAATAAAACAATTTTTAAATGTCTCGACAAGTCTTCCGTTCTACAATCTAGGAAAGAGCTAAACACTTACTTTCTATCAAAGCAGGGGCTTCCTCCCTTTTGTGCATATATACACTCAGTTACCCAAAAAGTCAAAATGTGAGTACTATCTCTCTCTCTCTCTCTTACTCTCCCCAAAATGCCCCCACATGTTTTCAAACAATTCTTTTTTCCTTTTTTGAGTCGACTGAATGATTTCCAAAAAAAAAAAAAAAAAAAAAAAATTGACGCAAAAGAGATGCCCGCTAGATTGAAAACCCGCAAGGGCGGTCTAGGCAGGAAAAAGGGTGCGTCTTAAAAGAGGTAGGATACCCCGCTCTACGCAACTGGGGCTTCCCTAACAATAAAGGATCGACTATGTGGTTTCCCAGAGAATACCGAGGCGTCAACAAGGATACACTTAGAAGAAGGGCACCCCTCATCGTCTAACTCGGCACGCGACGACCTATTTGGATTGATTAGAATCATAATTAATTATAAGGCATCTGTATAAGATCATAACACTTTCATAAAGTTTTCTCCTCCCCGACACTTTGTTTATAAACCCGCACGCTCGGTCTCCACAAAATTGTAAAAACATCCTCGATCCATCTGAGACCCATCTCCGTGATTCTTGAGTTGACTCGGTCCTTCACCCTATTTCCTACACAATAGGATACCCTTAGGTCCCAACCTACCTGGTTCAAAACCTTAGATCCCAAGCCTACCCGGTCAGTCTTGCCTAAGTGACACCATAAACTCTCTAGGTCCCGAGCCTACCCGATCAGTCTTACCTAGGTCCCAAACCTACCCGGTGAGTCTTACCTACGTTACATCATAACCTCTTAGCTCGACCTTCCGCAAGTTCGTAGCATGACCCCTTCGGCCTCAAACCGGTTCTACCCAAAACTTCAGACCTTAAACTAGTTAACCAAAGCCAAATCCTTAGGGTGACCCATTAGGTCCCGAACCTACCGGTCCCGAGCCTACCCGATCTCCTAGATCTCAAACCTACCAACACATACTCATCCTTACCTTGTCTAAGCAATGACTCTCTTATCCTCCTCGTTCCAACCTTTTAGGTCTACTCAGTCTAACCTGTTGAGCGATCCCTGAGATCCCAAGACCATTCGAGTCTACCAAACACCTACCTTTTAGGTCTCTAGAATATCTGATTCATACCTTAGGCCTCAACCCCTAAACCTTTAGGTCACAAGACTTTCTACCCTTTAGGTCTCTCACCTTACATCTCCACCCTTTGGACTCTTTAATTCCCAAGCCTACTTGGTCCGACTAAAAGCGACACATCTACGTCTCCCGACTCCCGTCATGTCCAAGCCATGACCCTGCCACTCTTAAACCTAGTGTCACTCCTTAGCTTCAAAAGACTTCCTAGTCTGACCTTCAACTCCTTACGACTCTAACCTACTTAATCCAAGTCGAGTCCAAACCTCTCCACCTGCACGATCCTCTCCTCAAACTCTTTAGATCTCAAACCTTTCTTCCCCACGAGTCCAAACCTCAAACATGCTTGAACGCATAGGATCTCCCGCGTACCGTGACATGCCATAAAGATATCAAAACCCGTCCGGTCAAAACTCGTGCGCTTAACTAGTAAGCAGCCTACATTCTTACCATGGATTAAGCCTGATTTCAAAAGGAAGAAAGGGAAGGCTCCCCAGGTGTCAAAACTCAAAGTGAAAGTGCCAGTGTATGAACCACATCATCTTTTGCCGGGTAAATTGAATATTGGTGGTCAAATTCATCTACCTGGTCCATCTCCAAAAGAAGTTTGCATCACCTCAAATGGTTGGCTTAGAAGATGCATGATGATAAATGACAAACTGTTTGACATCCTTGAAGTTAGATCTACAGATTCTCGTGGTCTACTTTTCTTGGTCAAATTTGCTGCTCTTGCACTGACTTTGCCGATGTTTCACCCTCGACAGTGTGCCGATCACTTGGTCTATACCTCAAGGCTGATGAATGCCGGGTTGGTGGCCATGATTCTTGAAGGTCGTGCCTACTTGAACTTCATTTTGGCCTTATTTCTTTCAATGGAAGACGATGGTGTTTTCCATCTGCCTAGAGATCGTGAAATCATTGTGCATCCTGCATTCCCTCTGCCGATCTTCCAAAGCTTTTGTGATTCCGACCTAATCTCTTCAACATCTATTCCTGCTGACTACTTCGTGCCTGCCGATGATGCTGCTCTTCAATAATTTCTGCTCCTTCCTTCTGTTCTTGTTCCTTGTTCACCCTCTGAGCTGATCATTCTTTCATCTGATGATGAGATGGTTGCTGATGATGTTCTTGTCGAGGATGCTGATTTGAATAATGAAGACTTTGTCTCTTCTTTGGTAGTCCCATCTTCTCTCAATGTCTTCCAGCTGACCATTGTTAACAGCTTATATGAGTATTTGCGCCATGGTGATGGTAATTTCTCAAATCAGCAAGTGCCTGCCACTCGTGCTGATATTGGTGATATGGGCCTCTCTCTTTCCGACCTGATTAAGGTTGTTCATAAGGATATTGTTAAGAGACTACTTAAATCCAATCAGGAGGAGGAAAATCGAAGAATCAAAGACTTAAAGGAGCTTCTTGCTGATAGAGAGGACCGACTGATGACGCTTTTTGAATCTTTGGGAAATATGCATTCCATTCAGAAGCAACTTGTTGGTGACCGCAAACTTCAGATCAGAGACCAGAAGACTGTTGACGACGAGCTAGCTACTACCAAGACCGCTCTTGCAGATGCTCAACTCAAAATTGCTGCTCTTGAAGCCAACAACAAGATGCTGACTGAGAGATTGGAAAGTGCACAGAGAAGACAAAAGAGGAAAGCTGACAAAGAGGCTGCCAGAGCAAAGAAGAAGTCCAAGCGTACTGGATCTACATCAAAGGCTGCTGACCAGCAAGAAGATGTCTTGAGTCAATGTAGCCAATGATATAGATATCCTGAAGATCTTCAAAGTGCTAACAAGTGTATGCTTATAATGCTCTTATATTAGCTCTTCATGCTTTGTTTTGCAGATCATTACGTTCTTGAGTCAATGTGCTAGATATCCTGAAGATCTTCAAAGCAACTCTTTGCTAACATTCGCTTATATTTTGTTATGCTCTTATATTATTTCTGCTGCTCTTCATGCTAACTTTGTTTTGCAGATCATTACTTCTCTGCTGATCATTGCAATCCGCAATCATTCATCTCTTTCTATTCTTTTTTTTGTACTTTATCTTTACTAAGATATCAAGTGTGACTTGGCTTAGGGAATGAAAATAAATAGACTACCTTATGAAAACATTCTTTTACTAAGCTAACATAGATGTTCTTGTTTAGGGTGATTGGAATTAAGCAATTAGGAGGAGATTGTTGTTCATATATATGTATAGGACATAGAATTGCTTAATCCCAATCATGTTTAACACTTAGGATCCCCCAATTTTCATTAGAACCTTTCTAGGTGCCATTAGGATTCTTTGTGACCAGCACAGGTGTATTACAACTCTTCAATCGAGGCAAACCAGCCAAAGGAAGCAAATCAGCAGACCAGAATTCAAATTGCCGATCAACTCAGTACTCATGTTGCCGACGACATAAACAATCAGCAAGGACAATCTGAACCTTACTGACAGTCAGGTTTCATCGTTCTATCTCAAAGTCAACTTACTGATTGTCTCTATCCTTTATGTACTATCTTATCAGAAAGTTGTTAAACTACTCTGTCATGATCACTGCGTCGTCTGACACCGAGCTACTTTTAGCTCTACTCTGTCTCTACTTGCTTTTTGCAGGTAACCGGTTGAGACAAAGGGATCTCTACCCATCAGACTTTTGCAAGCATGCGTGTACTCTATATCTTCGCCATTAATGCTAAAGATACCACATTTAATGCTCCTCAACCACCCAGCTGGAAATTCAAATTTACAAGCCTTCTTCCTCAAGACTAAAGTCATTTACTCCCCCTATAAATAGAGGACTTAGTGCATTGAAGATGGTTGGTGAAATTAGAGCAATGAAGAGAGTTGAATGTTTTGAGTATTCATTGAAGCTCAAACATTCTGTCCAGATAATCATTAGACATTTATTAGGACATACACTTGTGCACAAACTCATCAACAAATGTCAGTATTCCCGAACTAGATTATTCTAAGGAATACGTTGCTTGAGTTACTCACACACCCACCTGAGTGAGATAAGTTCTCTTGGACTTGCCGCTCAAAAACACTTGGTCAGATTTGTATTATGATCCATTAGTGATCTCTAGAATTTAGTCTTTGTTTCGGGCAAAGCCGCTTGTAATAGACTAGGGATATCTAATAGTGCACTTAACCCAAATCCAAGTTCTGACCAAACATGGTAGAGGACGTAGCAGTATTTACACTGTGAACCTCTCCAAATTCTTGTGTCCCCTGTTACTTATTTTGTCTTTGCCGGTTGGAACTCTATCACCGGCAGATCGTACTTGTTCTTACTGATTCGTTGAAATTTCTATTTACCAATCTCTTGAAACTGCATTGAACTTTGTGAAATCACTTTGTGTTAAACCAAGCTCTCAAAACCTTTTTATAAACTGTTTTGTGTGAGTCAAACTAAGTCATATCTTCTCCGCTGCGCTTACTGATAATAGTTTGCAAACTGATAAGTGACTTTGTATTTATCAAAGTGTTTCTTTATAAAAGTTTTAAAAAGGCTATTCACCCCCCCCCCTCTAGCCTATTTTCTTACCAATTGGGCCTAACAGAACAAATGGTGCTATGTTCCTATTTTAAATAGAAATATTATTTTGATTTCTTCATGAGAAGATAATGGATATTCCTTATTTCGAATAAGAAAGTTATCTATTAAATATGATTTACTTTATGGTATTGATAAATAATGTAATGGACATTATATCCCTATCTGGAAGAATAAAATGATAATTATAACATAAATAATGAGAAATTCAATTCTAAGAATGTAAGCGTTACATTCTTATAGCATTAAAAGTCTCGATCAAATGATAAGAAACACATATCTAAAATTTCATGAGACGGACTTTTAAATTCACGTGATTTCGAATCATGTGATATATGTGAATCTTGGAAATTGATCAAGATACCTTTTACTAATGGTAGTGAAAGGAAGTACGCATTTGAAATAATACATATTGATGTATATATTTCATTAAAGTAACAATGTTAGAAAGGATTTCGCTAACTCATGGCAAAAGTATTAAAATACTCTGATCTGATCAAAGTAATGAATATTTGAGCCATGGACTTGATAAGAATTCTGCAGAGAGTCTACAGAATAATGAAAAACAGGATCTGGAAACAATCACCATACGGATTGCTTGGAGGTGTACGCCTGCTAATCGGCCGTACGGATGATGTACCAGAAGTTTACTGATTGTCTGCAAATTACAGTCTTTCACCTCATGATAAGTCAAATTGATCTTTAATTAACTTTCTGAATTATGTGCTAGAAACAGCTGCGCTTACACTAATTTGAGTTTCATCTAAAGAGGTTCGACTGATACCATATTAGATATGGAATGAAAGAAAACCTAGTTTGTCTTTCATAAAGTTTGTGATGTGACACTTTTGCGAAAAGTATTGTCTTTGACAAAATCACTCATAAATTTAGTTAATGTATTTTCATGGGATATCTTAAGGATATTAATTTTACGCCTTTTAGAGTACAAATCGTTTGATACTCAAAATAGTACTTTCTAAATAAATCGTTTATCTCTAAAGAACTAGTTGGAGTAAAATGTGTCTCGAATAGTTCGAGACCCAGAAAATGACATAAAACCTAAGATGGAAGTTGAACAAAGTTTCACAAGGAGTTGTGAAAATTCGTTCAAGTATACACAAGTTATTTGCATATATGATAGGATACTATCTATAACAAGAAATATTGATTTCTCGTAATAGAAAGTAATAAGGAAAATATCATTGAGAATGATTGACCTATTACCTATCAAGATGCAATGTCCGCTATGAATTTAGATTAATGACTTGGAGTCATAAAATCTAAAATGCAATCCATGTATGATAATCAAGTTTAGAATTTGATCGTTCTACCCTAAGGGTTAAAAACCATAAGGTGGAAAATAAGTTTTCTTGGAGAAAAACGGACATGGATTGTAAAGTGCATATTGATAAAGCAAGACTAATTGAATGAAGTTAATTCATAATATCGATTATGATGAAACTTTGCCACCTATAGTCAAGCTTAGGATTTTAGAATTCTAATTGTCATGACCTCATATTGCGAATATGAAAATATGACAAATGGATGTCAAAACGGTATTCCTTAACAGAACATAATTTAGGATGTGTTTGATACAACCTAAAAGCTTCATTAATCCATAAAATTCTAATAAAATATGTAAGTTGCAGAAATCCATGAGATGGATTAATACAAACTAATTGGAGTGAAATTTTTCTTTTGATGGAGCATTCAAAGAGTTTGAATTCATCAAAGATGAGACTTGTGATTACAATAAATTTAGTGGGAGCGTAACATAATTCCTAGTCTAATATATATGGTTGACATATAATTCATTTTGAAAGAGTTTCACAATGAAAGACTTGGTCTAAGCCGCCTATATTCTTGGATTGATTTATGGAGATAAATCTAAAAGGTTGATTGGTTGAAGTCAAAGTACTAATATAGACAAGATAGTGAAAAGTTCACTATGCAAGACTCTTAGAGAGGTTACTTGCAAATGTCTTATGGAATTACTCTTGACAAGATTTAGTTTTATTGGAAGACTAATGAGCAAGACTACATGATTAGGATTTCATATGCTTCGGCAATTGGATCTCTCATGTAAGCCATGCTAATGTACTAAGACCGAATGTCTCATATACTTGGAGTATGATGAGATGAAACCAATCAGATCCTAGTGAAAGTCACTATATAAGAAACATCCTTATGTACTTGAAAAGAACTAAAGGATGCATTCTTAATCTTTGATGGAATATAAGATGATCTTGTAATGGTTACGTAGATGCATTCTTACAAACCAACAACGATAAGTATCGCAGTATAAATACATGTGTATGGTTAATAATGGTTTTAGAAGAGTTCTAAGTACACCACTACTATTCTACAAAAGTTTAAGTATCTAGTAGCATGGGATATAACTAGAAAATTGTTTGGATAAAGATATTAATTAGTAAACTAGAATTTTTTTCTAGTGTCACTAATTTAATGGACCTTCATTGTGACAATAATCGTTATTGCACAAGCCAAGGGACTAATATCTTATCTAAACACGTACTCAGATATCTCTATCTTATTCGAGAAATTATCAAAGATGGGAGATGTCAAAATATGAAAAATATCAAATGATGATAAAGGATAATCATCTTACATAAGCTCGCTTGTAATAATGATGGAGATCATAACTAGCTCAGTGGGTATTGGATACACGTTGATTGAGTCTAGTTACACCTACGATTTTGTGAGCAAAATTTTGTGATATTTTTATGCCCCTAGTATTATTCTTAAAGGTCATAATCAAACCTATAAATTTTTATCCTAAAAAATAGTAAAAATATATATATAACCCAGTAAAATTATAAAAGGAAAAAATACGTACAACAAAAACATGATGAAAAAAATGTACATATAACGTCTCAAAAATTGCAAAAGAACAAATAAATATATAAAAGAGTCTTAAAAACTCTTGCAAAAGATAAGATTAAATTATGTTCATCAAAAATATAATAATATAATAAGAATATGAGGACTTAAAAAAATTACTTCGAAGAAGATTATACATATCCATGTCTTACAAAGATGTTTTCATATCTACTTAAATTTGTCACATGAAAAAAATAATTTTCTATGAGTTATTAAAATAGGTGAACTTCCTAAATTAAACCACAAAAATGCTTAAATAGTCATTTGCTACAAATGTAAATCTTACTCCTGTTAAGAATAATGACGAAAGAAAAATATATCAACATTTCTTTCAATAGTCAAGTAAGACATTTTATGAGGTCATGTGAGTATAACAAAAATATTAAAAACGTGAAGCAACAAAGTATGAGGGCTCAAATATAATATGAATGAGGGAATTTGAAGGCCCTAAAAGTTATATATGTAGTTGTCCTTGGTTGTCGTTTTTTTTTCTCAAATAAAATAGGCCTCTTTTGTGTAATTTTTTTTCTTGGGGCCTCTTTTGCTTAAAAATGAACTAATAAAATGTGTCAGCTGATTTTCTTTTTGTTTCGTTAAAAAACAATTAGTGACAACTTTGGTTGTTTTTTCATAATAAAGATATATATATATATATATATATATATATATATATATATATATATATATATACATATGTATATATATACATATGTATATATATACATATATATATGTATATATATACACACACACATATATATATATGTATCTGTGTGTGTGTGTGTGTGTGTATATATATATACAGTCACACAAAATCGAAACCGTGGGAACCGGAACCGTTTTGGATAAGGACCGGTTAAGGTTCAACCCCCCAAAAAATCGTGAACCGGCGGTTCCGAACCTCCCAACCAAACCGTGAACCGGAAACATCTGAACCGTCAGTAAAACCGTTAAAAAACCATCAAAATCATTAGATTTCTAACAGTTTCATCAGAATTAACCGTTACTAATGGAAAGTTGACAAGAAAATTTGTGTTTTGACTGATTTTTTAGCCAAATCCAGTGAATGAAAATAATAAAAATTTGGTTGTCCCCCTCATTGTAAATTTGTCTTTAATTAATAAAATTTAAAGGGTATCGTCCCTTTTTTCTTTTATATACTATCATTTATTTTATTTTTTTCTATGTTTGTTTTTTCAATATAATGTTGATTTAGCTTTTTTTTTTTTTTTAAAAAAAAAAATCACTTATGAAATAATTTTTAAGTTGTTTATTCATTATTGTATGATAAAAAAAAAATAAAAAAAAAAAGGTACCGCGGAACTGTATCGAAACCGGATTGTAACAACCGGAACCGGTGTAACCAAGGGCCGGTTAAGGTTCACATAAAAGCCGAACCGGAACCGGCGTTGACCATCCCTAAATACTATGAAGGTGTAGAGAGAATGAGAGCAAGACTTGATGGAGGTAATGTATGAATGAAGAGTGTTATATGTAGTGTCGCTATCTTAGACTTTTAAGGGGTTTTAGGAGGGAGGAGGGAGGTGGGAAAATGACCAAAATGTCCTCCAAGCAAGGGTAGAGGAGGGGGAGACGTTTGAGTGAGAGGAGTTGGAGATGATGGGAAGAAAACCCATCATTTTTTCTTGAAAATGCAAGAGAAAACTAGGGAGAAAAGCTTTCTTTTCCTTTTTGATTTTCTTTTTCTTTTTCTCTTACCACGTGGCGTGTCTTGATTGGTTCCTCCAACATGACTCACCCCATTGTTGAATTCCCATATAGCCAGCAAGCATGGGCCATTGACGTGCTTGTGTGGCTTTCATTCTGGCTCCGTCTTTCCGCTCCACAACTGCTCCGTCGTGCGTGTTCTGGTGTCCCGTTGTCCGCGGGCCCAACATGAAAGTTGCTCGGAATATTTTTGTGGTCAACACAGTATATCTAAAATATGCTAATGAGTAAGGGATAACATAATATAATTTTAAATGCATTAGATGTCTGGTAAAAGGATTTTTAGGGGTGCGGGACCCGTTCCGGGGTTCGGGCGCGCGGTTTTTTAAGAATGTGCCCGTTTACTCGGTTTTGAGCCCTGATCATGAATTCGGACTCGGTTTTTCCATCCGATGCACCGATAAGACGGTCGGTAGTCCTAAACCGCCTTATCTAGGATTTTAGGTCAATTGTCGGGTTTAGACTGATCGAAGGGTTAGTTTTAGGTGTGCGAGATCGGGGTGTCTACACTTGTTCTTGATTTTATTATTATTAGTAGCTAAATAATTAGATTCATGAATTGGTAGTAACAAATACTAGATCTCTATGCTATAGATTTAATTCTTCCATTGTTTCTTATTCTTGTTTATCAAAATATTCTTCATACTAAATTCTTTAGTTTCAATTATATGTTAAGATATAAATTGGCTTTAGAATTATTGGGTATTAATTGTTGCGGTAACTCAGGCATTGATGCATTGACCACTATTTTGATAATTAGATTCAATTGAGGACATAATTGAAATCAAAAGGATTTAGGTTCTTATGTTCTTGAGTTCTTCATGAATTCTTGGAATATTATGTGAATGTAACTGAAAGTATAATATAAAGAGGATATTATGATTGCAAATCGCACACCAAACCGTCTCAATCCTTACTACTGTGAACGAACCCAAGAATGAGATTGATCTTGTTATTATGAACATAGCATAGAGTGAAAGTATTTGTGAACCCAATTCGTGAATCTATTCGGTAATTTTGCTTTTATTTATTTTCTTTGTTTAATTGTAAGTATAGTTTTAGTAGTCTTAATCAACAAATCATGTCGCGCCCCAGACCCGTGGTCCTACTTGGCCCCACGCTCGGGACACGAGAGGAAGACGTCGTAAAGCAACTCTAAGAAAATTTTTCGAAATATATTTTCATAAAAAGGGTTCACACAACCAACACGTTACCAAAACATGACTTTAAGTCACAAAACAAACTTTCTCAAATGAGTACTTAGCCACTTGGCTATAACAAACTTTACTTATAAATTTACAAACACGAACACCTACTAAAAGAGATGATACAAATAACTGAGTCACGGGTACACTACCCTAAAGGTATTACATTTACATAATGTATCCTTTATACACATCACTTCCCAAAAGTCTTACCAAAGATCTCTTTACCAACGTCCTCCCTGTGCTGTGACCTATTCCCTGGACTCCTTCTTATCTAAAACAGTAAACAAATAAGGGGTGAGAATAAATCTCAGTAAGCTACTAAAATGCAACACATTACATGCTAATATGAAGATCATGAAGAAACAATATTAACAAATAAGCGTATAACACATAGCACATAATATGAGAGGCTCCCTATCGCCAACCGTCCCATACCGGTTGGAAATAACGACCAACTCATCATGCAACACATAAAGCGGAAATAAACACTCATATGTGGATACTGAGCCAAGGTTCTCAAACCAAACAATAGCCATCTGAGAGGCATCAACTGAGCAGCATCGAAGAGCTGAAACGGGTTCCGGAACCAAACAACAACAACAACGGGGGGAAAATGACACAAAGTCATAACCCAAAGTGCCCAACCTTTGGCCTAAGGAAGGGGGTTAAAAATGGGAAACCAATGATAGGAGCCTTATAATGTACTTGGCTCGGAGACCATTATAATCCCTATCACTGCCCAACACACACAAAAGTACCAGCTGGACTTTAGACACAACCGAAGCAAAGAAAACTTGCTTTAACAACAAACGGGGTATGATTCCAAAGTAGGGAACCACACAAGCTCATCATAGAGAAGTAAACACGTTTTCATAATAGTATGCACCATATTGACATTAAGTCATCACACAATCCATCCAAACAATCACATTAATTCAAACTTGATCACAAAAGACCAACTCTACCATAATGAACCATGGATACTCTTGTTAGTACTAAACACCTACTGGATTTCCGTACTATAAAAATCAAAACCCAACTCAATAAACCAACCCATCGTGTAGTACTCGATAAGAGCTTTCCAACGATAGTTTACACGACTAAAACGGAGTCCGAATGAAGATTTATGACCTCCGGAAGATTTACGTAAAAATACACAAGTTCAGAATTTGGGATCTTACACGACTCGTGTACCACTACACGACTCGTGTAACAACTTCTACACAAGTCGTGTAATAGTACACGATCGTGTAACTCGTGTAAAAACACTTCAGAATCTCCCCTTACACGACTCGTGTACCCCTACACGAGTCGTGTAATCAGACCAGGAATCAGTGGTAAAATCAATGGCTAATACTCCCTTCATCTCACCAACCCAAAATACTAACATTAGCAACACTCAACAATTTCAACCTTCACAAAGGCTACCAACTCAGCCCAAGCACAATACCAACACAACTTCTATAGCCTTCCCAATAATAACAAGCAAATGTACAAATTCTTACTACTCCCTCTGTCCCAAATTTACAAGTATAAATAAAACATACCCAAAAAATTTATTTCACAACCTACTAGGCATATATAACATGTTTATATATTTTATTAGGTACAACAACATACTATACTTTCACAATACTACAACACCCATTTGTATTAACATTTCCCACATGCAACAAATTATTACTACTCCCTCCGTTTCACAAGTATCGTTATAATTTTTAATATACTAATATACCCACTTTAGGATACTTTCACTTCTTCCCCGTCCATAAAATAGTATATTTTATAATACATTTATTTAACCTTTAGCTAAAGATATTATTTTACCGTCCCATGAGTAGGAGTATAATATATAAAGCATATATAAGGTTGCATCCTCTCATACTCCCCTAAACCAAAACTACTATACCCATATACCCATTTCCCACAAATAACAAGTATAATAAAGTTATTACTACTCCCTCCGTCCCAAAATTACAAGTATATAAAAGTATACCCAAAACATTATTTTATAACTATATAAAGCATATATAGCATACTTATGACCATTTTAACATTTAAAGGGGGGATTAGTAACTTACCTATTTTTCCGGAAAAAGTGTCAAAAAAATAAATTGATCGGTAGATGTGGCCTACTCAACACCCTGAAACATTTATATATTTTTAGATTTGAAAATGGAGTAGTAAATAAAAAGAAATAAAATGGAGAAGACCAAAACTTTACCTTCTTCTTTCTATCAACAATGGCAAGAAATTTCTCAGAGAAAAGGATTTGGGGAAAGTGATGGTGAGGGGAGGGGTATGCGCAGAGAAAGAAGGGGGTGAGGGAGGTCATGCTAATTGTTATCCCCATTTTCCCCTAAAGCCCTCCTTAGCTACTAAATTCATTTAAGCCCCTTAACCACCAAATTCCACAAATACCCCATAAGTCCCACTAACACTCTTAACTTCCCCAAATAAACTTTACTACTATCATTTAACTAACACAAATAACCAAGTAAGATGTGCAAATTCATTTAATATGATGCAACAAATAAAATGCACACATAATTTTAAATTTAAAATTCTCAAAAATATAAAATAATTATAAAATAAATAAAACGGATTTTTTTTTGGTTACAACACTCCCCCTTAAAGAAAATTCGACCCGAATTTTAAATTGCTAATTCTCAAACAACCAAGACCTTATTTCAAATTCCAATCCCGAAGCTTCACACTAGTTCAATATCCTCTAAAACTTTAGGACATATTCAATTAATAACTTTAGAACTTTAGGAGACAGAATCATAAACACAATTGCGTGGGCATCAACATATGGAACTCATTATCAACCTCGTCGAGAGAAGGAAGTAACACAAGACGATAAACTCAACCTCTAGCTCTTTCCAAAATCTCAAAAGAACTAACATATTAAACAACTCCCACGAGAAGTAAAGGTATATCCCTCGAATTCTTAGAATCAACTAAACAAGTTCTCAAGAATCTGAATGGTTATTTCTAACTGACCATCTGACTGAGGGTGAAAGTCATACTAAGTCTCAATTCCGAACCCCAGGCCTTCTGAAATGCTTACCAAAATCAAGATGTAAATAAGGAACCCATATCTATTACCATGCTCGTAGACATACCATGAAATCGAACTATCTTCTGAACAAATCACTGACAACTGATGATTTACTTCCAGATTATTCACAACTCAAGGACTTAGTTGAATACTTAGAATTCCTCGCATCAAACAATTAAAGGTAACTCCTTGAATTTATCTCAATACTCTACTTCTACTTGGATTCAGAATTAAATTGGTCTTGTGTATCCCTTCAAGTATCTATAGTTGAACTCCGTTTATACATCTTTAATTCCACTAAGTGTTGACTACATACTCTGCTATAGAAGTTAAAATTCCATCACTAGCCACGAACAAAATCTTATTGTCTGTCATAATTCATTCCACGAGTAATTTTTGATAGTTGATATTATTCAATAGAGTAGAAATTTAAAGCTTTCACAATCACAAAGTCACACCATGTCTCAACTCACGAAGACTCCAAAGTGTTAATTCCTCTAACAATCCCCATTTAGTTTTATCACCCATGAACTATAAGTCAATGAATCCTCTAACACAATACCTTCCCGATGATATAATATGGTAAACACTTCAAATCTAACTCCATCAAAGTCATTCACTAATGCAATGGATGTATAATCGCAATAAATCTCAATTTATGGTAGGATAATTTTGTTGATAAAGAATCAATCTTCTCAAAGCACACATTGTTACCGAACCATCCTGAAGCAATGAACATCTCAATCACTCTTTAAGGCATCTCTATGAATAAGGAATTTATCAAATCCACTATAAGGGTAAGCTTGACATATCCACTAGAAATTAGTAACACTAATCATATCCTCTAGATAACTGTAGTACTAGTTAAATCCATTAAGCAATATCAATACTGAAGTGGTCATCAACTCTCGATTCATCAATTAACACTCGCAACAATTAAACTCGTTCACTCTTACCAATCCATCGAGATAGTGCATCTTTCTGTGCTATGCAGTTAACAGTATAGCTACCTTAGAAATCCATCAATAAATCCTCAACCCTATGCCTGAGTTGAAACTTTCCTCAAAATAATATATCCTCTAACATGAAGACATTCTGCCCTGATTTTACAAACTACTACTGCTCTCAAAGAACTCAGACTAGGATTACTTATACAATTCAACGTATCCAACAATACCACTGAAGCAGACGATAATTCAAACTATATAACCACCATTCATGATGTCCATACCCGATATAAAAGCCATCTTTGAAATATACTCAACTAAAATTCTCAACAAATGATAATTACTTCAAATCAACCACTAAACAATTACTAATCTCTGATGTTGCTCAAACATAGCACCCAACCACTCAAGATCACCCAAGGTTCTCCTCAAGAACAAGTACCACTCAAGGGAAATAAATTTAAAATCTCACAAGGAAAAGATATCTTTCAATTTAAATGCAAATTTTTCACTACTAACTCCATAAACCAACTACCAGGCACAAGCTTGCAACAACAATTTACAAATTTCTTAATGCCTAAATAGCATGAAAGCTAAACACATATATATACCATGCTTAACTAAAACACACTAGCATATAAAATTCCACCACCATAACATCAAAATCTTGTGATGACAACATCACTAAACCGGCAAATTAAACATGCCCATGAATACGCACATCACAAGTATACAACACTTTATCGGTCGCCTAACACTCCCCCTTAGGAAGACACATCTAACACATAAGGTAAAGACTCAGAAGACACATGCAATCAAGAAGCACAATGCACAAACACACAAGTATGCGAAGAGCCAGGTCTATAAGTGTGTGTGCTCTCAAACTAGACATAGAAATTATACCTCCAGTCACATTAGAAGAATCTGAAATCTGTTGTTGATTGATGGAAAAAAAACGATCTTGCACCTTAACCTTTCCTGAAGCATCCCTCTTTTGACCCCGAGATGACCCAGCTGCACTTCCCGATAACTGATTTTAAATCTAAAGCAACTCTTCTGAAAGTGACCCAACTGACCACAACTCAAACATTTGCCTTGCTTTTTTCCAACAATTTTCTTCTAAATGTCCCATCCTTTGACAGTAGTTACATACTCGTTTACTTCGAGTTCCTCTATTATGCGGCCCTTGAAAAGATGCCCTAGCTTGCGAAGGTTTTCCTTGATATTCTCTACTATCTCCACGCTGGGGTTGCGGTTTTACCTGTTCTCCTCGTTTTGTCACATCTGAGGTTTCAATCTTAGTTTTATGCTCCTCTATATCGTCAATGATTTTCATGACAGCTTCAAACATACCTTGGAACAATGCTCGAACCTCTTCTCTAGCGTTACCCGACCCTGAAGGCCCTGACTGATTCCCTTCGGTGCCAACCATTTTCAATAAGTACCTGCATAAAACTCTCAACGTTACTTACCCTATACACAACTACCCTCCTAGGTCATTTAGTCATTCTAGACCATCTACAACCTAGCTCTGATACCAACTGTCGCGCCCCAGACCCGTGGTCCTACTTGGCCCCACGCTCGGGACACGAGAGGAAGACGTCGTAAAGCAACTCTAAGAAAATTTCTCGAAATATATTTTCATAAAAGGGTTCACACAACCAACACGTTACCAAAACATGACTTTAAGTCACAAAACAAACTTTCTCAAATGAGTACTTAGCCACTTGGCTATAACAAACTTTACTTATAAAATTTACAAACACGAACACCTACTAAAAGAGATGATACAAATAACTGAGTCACGGGTACACTACCCTAAAGGTATTACATTTACATAATGTATCCTTTATACACATCACTTCCAAAAGTCTTACCAAAGATCTCTTTACCAACGTCCTCCCTGTGCTGTGACCTATTCCCTGGACTCCTTCTTATCTAAAACAGTAAACAAATAAGGGGTGAGAATAAATCTCAGTAAGCTACTAAAATGCAACTACATTACATGCTAATATGAAGATCATGAAGAAACAATATTAACAAATAAGCGTATAACACATAGCACATAATATGAGAGGCTCCCTATCGCCAACCGTCCCATACCGGTTGGAAATAACGACCAACTCATCATGCAACACATAAAGCGGAAATAAACACTCATATGTGGATACTGAGCCAAGGTTCTCAAACCAAACAATAGCCATCTGAGAGGCATCAACTGAGCAGCATCGAAGAGCTGAAATGGGTTCCGGAACCAAACAACAACAACAACGGGGGGAAAATGACACAAAGTCATAACCCAAAGTGCCCAACCTTTGGCCTAAGGAAGGGGGTTAAAAATGGGAAACCAATGATAGGAGCCTTATAATGTACTTGGCTCGGAGACCATTATAATCCCTATCACTGCCCAACACACACAAAAGTACCAGCTGGACTTTAGACACAACCGAAGCAAAGAAAACTGCTTTAACAACAAACGGGGTATGATTCCAAAGTAGGGAACCACACAAGCTCATCATAGAGAAGTAAACACGTTTTCATAATAGTATGCACCATATTGACATTAAGGCATCACACAATCCATCCAAACAATCACATTAATTCAAACTTGATCACAAAAGACCAACTCTACCATAATGAACCATGGATACTCTTGTTAGTACTAAACACCTACTGGATTTCCGTACTATAAAAATCAAAACCCAACTCAATAAACCAACCCATCGTGTAGTACTCGAGAAGAGCTTTCCAACGATAGTTTACACGACTAAAACGGAGTCCGAATGAAGAAGTTATGACCTCCGGAAGATTTTACGTAAAAATACACAAGTTCAGAATTTGGGATCTTACACGACTCGTGTACCACTACACGACTCGTGTAACAACTTCTACACAAGTCGTGTAATAGTACACGACTCGTGTAAGAAAACACTCCTTCAGAATCTCCCCTTACACGACTCGTGTACCCCTACACGAGTCGTGTAATCAGACCAGGAATCAGATTTTGGCTAAAATCAATATACTCCCTTCATCTCACCAACCCAAAATACTAACATTAGCAACACTCAACAATTTCAACCTTCACAAAGGCTACCAACTCAGCCCAAGCACAATACCAACACCAACTTCTATAGCCTTCCCAATAATAACAAGCTATGTACAAATTCTTACTACTCCCTCTGTCCCAAATTTACAAGTATAAATAAAACATACCCAAAACATTATTTCACAACCTACTAGGCATATATAACATGTTTATATCCATTTTATTAGGTACAACAACATTACTATACTTTCACAATACTACAACACCCATTTGTATTAACATTTCCCACATGCAACAAATTATTACTACTCCCTCCGTTTCACAAGTATCGTTATAATTTTTAATATACTAATATACCCACTTTAGGATACTTTCACTTCTTTCCCCGTCCCATAAGTAATAGTATAATTTTATAATACATTTATTTAACCTTTAGCTAAAGATATTATTTTACCGTCCCATGAGTAGGAGTATAATATATAAAGCATATATAAGGTTGCATCCTCTCATACTCCCTAAAACCAAAACTACTATACCCATATACCCATTTCCCACAAATAACAAGTATAATAAAAGTTATTACTACTCCCTCCGTCCCAAAATTACAAGTATATAAAAGTATACCCAAAACATTATTTTATAACATATAAAGCATATATAGCATACTTATGACCATTTTAACATTTAAAGGGGGATTAGTAACTTACCTATTTTTCCGGAAAAAGTGTCAAGAAAAATAATATTGATCGGTAGATGTGGCCTACTCAACACCCTGAACATTTATATATTTTAGATTTGAAAATGGAGTAGTAAATAAAAAGAAATAAAATGGAGAAGACCAAAACTTTACCTTAGCTTCTTTCTATCAACAATGGCAAGAAATTTCTCAGAGAAAAGGATTTGGAAAGTGATGGTGAGGGGAGGGGTATGCGCAGAGAAAGAAGGGGGTGAGGGAGGTCATGCTAATTGTTATCCCCATTTTCCCCTAAAGCCCTCCTTAGCTACTAAATTCATTTAAGCCCTTTAACCACCAAATTCCACAAATACCCCATAAGTTCCCACTAACACTCTTAACTTCCCCAAATAAACTTTACTACTATCATTTTAACTAACACAAATAACCAAGTAAGATGTGCAAATTCATTTAATATGATGCAACAAATAAAATGCACACATAATTTTAAATTTAAAATTCTCAAAAATATAAAATAATTATAAAATAAATAAAACGGATTTTTTGGGGTCGTTACAAATCAAACCCCCTTTATTTATTTATTTTTCTAGTTTTAATTTACATTCTTGTTAATCCTTCAAGTCTCTGTGGATTCGACACTTGCTTGTGCATACTACTACAGCGGTAACTAGTACACTTTCTAGGTATTTTAATTAGAGGAAGATTTTTTGCATTAAGTTTTTTATTTTTTATTTTTTATTTTTTATTTTTTATTTTTTAGTTAATTTTTCTTTTCTTTCTTTGTTTATTTTAAAATTTATGTGTGAGTTGCTCTAGAGGGATGTATGGAATGAACACCAATGATAACTTAGAGAAACAAGAATTTAACCAACAATTAGCTAGATTATCTGAGAAATTAGACATAGTGTCTGCAAAGATAAAGTTGGTAAATTATAATGTTCAACAAGGATGTGCTATTTGTGGTGTTTATTATCATGCTACTAATGATTGTCCGTCTATGACCTATTTTCCTGAGTATGTTCCACAGGTTCAAGAAAGGAGTTTCGCTCCGCCATGGCAACCGCAATGCGACTATTTCCCAACTCTTTTAATCAAGGATAGGGAAATCATTCAGGCATGGTATGGGGCAATGATAAGGTAGTTTATGATCCCACTTGTGAGCCATATTATGTTAATAATCCACCACCACCACCACCACCGGTAGAGCAACCTTCAGCTTTGATTTGGTATTTGAATGATGAAGGGGAAGAGTGTGTCTTCGACCCGACTCTAGAGCCACATTACTTCAGTAATCCACCAATATCACAACCTGAAAAGCAGCACTTGGAGGAAGCAAAAGAGAATTTTGTCTATGAGATCTCCAATGATGACTCTAAGGATGGGTTACCTTGTGATAGTTCAAGTTGGTGTATGGAGAAGGTAGAGATTATGGAGGAAACGTGGCATGAGCAAGTCATTGATGAGTTTTTGTTTTCTCTAGAGGGTGATGAAAAGAAGGAAAGTGAGGATGTTCCCAATGAGAATGAGGCTCTTCAACCCATCAATAATTATATAGAGAAAACATGGCATGAGATAGCCAATGAGGAGCTTTAATTTGCACTATATGGTGGTGAGAAGAGGGATAGTGAGGAGGTTTATGATGTAGATGAGACTATTCAACCTTGTAGCAATCCTAATGAAAACTTGTTCATCATTAGGGTACTTCCCTCGTCTGATGATGGTGGAAAAGGTGGTAAGAGGCCACAAGTGGAAGAGCCCAAGAAACGAAGACGCCAAAAATTACATGTGGTGCTAAACGAAAAAAGAAAATGTGGATTATATAATGGGCTCGATCTGAAGATAAAGACCCGCGAGAATGCAAAGTAGGCTAAAGGACGAAAGGTAAAATCCAAACCGGGCAATGGTCGGGCTAACGACCTTAACCAAATGTGCTTGTTGGGAGGCAACCCAACTAGGTAACTTTTATTTTGCTTTCATTTTATTATTTTGTTGTGTCATGCTATCCTTTGAACCCAAAGCATGCTTTAGTTTCTTATGCTATGAGGACATAACATGTTTTGAGTTTGGGGGTAGGCATCTCTCCGAGTTTGTGGGTTTATAGGGGAGTGTATATAGTTGTCACCCTCCAAAAAAATAGATTTTTTTATAAATAAATTGTTTTCTTTATATTTTGGGATGTTTGCCATGGTCGGTGATGATCCGAGGGTTTGTTTTATTAGCCATTGTGGGTTCTATTGTTTAACCTATAGTTGGGACTGCATTAATACTACTAAAGGCATGATTGCACCACCTCTCAGTTACATTATTTTCATGATCATGTTACCAACTTAGGAATAATTTATGGGATCACTTGGTGTATGCTCGGGGACCCTAGAACATCATTGCATGGTTGTCAATAACAAGTCAATAGGTTATTAGGTATTTATGGCATTTCTTTCTAAACCCTTTTTGTTGGTCTTGTTTTGTCTATCTAGTCACTAAATAAAATCATTGCTAGAACACCCTTTTGAGCCTAATAATGCATGAAAGAATGGCACATTAAAGCCGTTCACCTTATTTTGACACCCGATTTCCTACCCTTTTGCACTAAGAATAGGTTAGACCCACCTTGACGAGGAAGTGGATTAAGGAATGATGGGAATTAATGGTTCAGAATTGGAAGAATGATTTGGGGAAACATTGGATGTGGCCAAAGTTATAAAGGGAGATATGTAATAAAAGAAAAAGGACAAAAAAAAAATGTGATCGTTATAGTGTGCAAAAATATGTAAATAACACGCTTTTATCTTATGTGAAAAAAAAAATCAGAAAAAGCTTGTTCCCATAATCTATTAAAGTGATGATTGGAAGGAAAAGGGCCACAAAGATAAGGAAGCATATCTCACCCCATGTAATTATATGAAATTTCAAGTTTGGGGGTGAGAGAGTGTTGGAGATGGGTGAGCAGAGAGTTCAACTTATTGTGAGGATGTACATAATTGATGAATGAGTTTTATACTCGTTTATTTGGTACTTTCTAGACTTATTCTTAGAAAAATCCTTGGGGTTTTGTGTATTTAAGGTGTGTTTTAGTGTTTATTTAGAAAACAGGCAAAACAGGTGGAAAGAGCTTAATTCAGAGGGGATATGGCGAAATTTCCGAGATCAGGGACTTAATAGGAATTTATAGAAGAGAAGGGACTGCTGTGTAAAGTGTTCAGGGACCAATTTGTCCGTTCTGAGACTTGAGGACCAAACTGAAGATATCCAAAACTTTAGGGACTGTTATGCAATTTCTGAAATCTGGAGGACTAAACTGAAAATCAATAAAATCTCGGGGGCTGGAATGAGATTTTTGGAATCCAAGAATTCTGAGATACTGACTTCACGTTAGTTGGAGAATAATTAGGATTTTTTAGTTTTTCAACTTTCTTTAGGATTTTGTTTTAGTTTCCTAATTCTTTTCTTATTCTTTTTCTTTTATTATTCTTTTTAGGTTTTAGATTTTGAACTATAAATACTAGGTTTTTATTTCTTTCTTGGGGAGAACTTCATTCTATAACTTTAGACATAATTTTAGATCTAGGTTTTATTCTTGGATGAAGAATTAAATCCAATTTTTGGGTTTGAATCTTGAACCACTTTTTATTTAATTTGAGGTATTTTTCTTTTCATCTTTTAATTCTATTCATAATTTTACTTATGTTTATTCTAAATTGATTGCTAGGGTTTATAGACTTGATCAACATGTTTATCCTTGTCAATTGATTTATGCTAGAATTTTCTATGACTGTGCCAGCTAGATTTAATTATTAATTAGGTTTCTAGTGAGTGTGTCACTCCTAGTAACTAATCTGAAAGAAGAAACAGAGATTGAAATAAATCTCGTGATCAAGTGAATAGGGTAAAAAGTAAAAAGAGATATCAATGATAGTTGAATAATTAGGTGGGGACGGAATCAAATCTGAAGTGCTTTTTAATTATTGTTTTTGCTCATAATTAGTTTCAATTCATGTTTTAGGATTTAATAATTAAACTTTTCCCCCAATCTTGTCAAGTGACAATTACGTAAATAAATAACCGTTCTTCGTGGATCGATTATGGACTTGCCCTAGCTATATTTTTAGAACCTAGTTCAGGTTTAATTTGTAGGTGTGGGATTTAGCCTATCAAATTTTAATGCAGAGGACTTCTTGGTCCACTTCCTTAACTTCGAATGTCCTTACCTTCGTTTGTAACCGTGAACCTAGTCTCGCACGTTTGTTGTGCTTTAAACTTTATGCCATACGTTCTTTCAATATTGGTAACCGGGTTGACAACTGTGTATGTGCTTTAAACTTTATGCCATACGTTCTTTCAATATCGGTAACCGGGTTGACAACTGTGTATACATGATTATGAGTGTCCTTAAATGGGGTTGTGTATAGTCATCATCATTTGTGGATTAAGAGCATTAACTTAATTGATCCTATAAACTAATCTTATTTTGGTCACATTGATCACCAACATCACTCATCCTATCATGCTGCGGTGGAAAATCAAACGAGTTAGTAGTATGTATGTGTTGCAATTTGGTTTTATGATGGTACCTATTTAATGGAACTTGTGTGAGGGACCCTGAGACTTTTGGCTAACGACTCCCATATGCATTGAGAGTATTTCAAAAATATATATATAGTATTTTTAGTTTTTGTAGTTTAAATAGTAGTTTTATATTTGTTTTGTTTTACTCGAGGACGAGCAAAAGATAAGTTTGAGGGTATTTGATGGATGTGTTTCTACCCATCCAAATATTATAATTTTATGACTTATTATATGCTCAAACTTGGGTGTTTTAATAGTTTTTTGAGTGTTTATGAGTATAGGGAAGGAGCGAAAGAATGTACAGATTCATGGGCGTTAATGCGCGAAAATAGAGGATAAAGAACGGACCAGAACATAAATATAAAGAGATGTGACCTCTGAGAAATCAAGACCATTGGATAGTACTCGAAAATAGATTTCCAACGATAGTTTACACGTCCAAATCGGAGTTCGTATGAAGAAGTTATGGCCTCCAGAAGTTTATGCGTAAAAAGTACAAATCACACACTTGAGCTCCGAATTGCCAAGGGACTGACCAAGCGGGTGGTCACCCGCTCTCAAAGCGGGCAGGCGCCCGCTTAGGGACCTTAGGGGAATTTTCAGGGACTTTTGAGGAATTATCCAAAATATGATGGGTTTTTTAGTAATTTCTGAATTTCAAAGGGCTTTTCTAGTATTTTCAGAGGACTTTTGGAGAATTTTCGAAGGGATTTTCTGGAAACCCAAAAATACCAAGGGCTCCTAGGGAAATCCGTCCAACAACTTTATTTTCTCCTTTTTCAATAAGGAATCCTAGGGATTTTCCTATTTTTACACCTCCTTAGCCCTGGTATAAATATAACACTCCATCCATATTATTTGATACATACTTTTATTCAAAATTCAAGGTTGTAATCAAAGATTCATCAATTTGATTCAGGTTTTGATGTTCTTTAATTTATTTCTTGTTCTTGATTTTATTATTATTAGTAGCTAAATAATTAGATTCATAAATTGGTAGTAACAAATACTAGATCTCTATGCTATAGATTTAATTCTTCCATTATTTCTTATTCTTGTTTATCAAAATATTCTTCATACTAAATTCTTTAGTTTCAATTATATGTTAAGATATAAATTAGCTTTAGAATTATTGGGTATTAATTGTTGCGGTAACTCAGGCATTGATACATTGACCACTATTTTGATAATTAGATTCAATTGAGGACATAACTGAAATCAAAAGGATTTAGGTTCTTATGTTCTTGAATTCTTCATGAATTCTTGGAATATTATGCGGACGTAACTGAAAGTATAATATAAAGAGGATATTATGATTGCAAATCGTACACCAAACAGTCCCAATCCTTACTATTGTGAACGAACTCAAGAATGAGATTGATCTTGTTATTATGAACATAGCGTAGAGTGAAAGTATTTGTGAACCCAATTCGTGAATCTATTCGGTAATCTTGCTTTTATTTATTTTCTTTGTTTAGTTGTAAGTATAGTTTTAGTAGTCTTAATCAACAAATCAAACCCCCTTTATTTATTTTTCTAGTTTTAATTTACATTCTTGTAAATCCTTCAAGTCTATATGGATTCGACCCTTCCTTGTACATACTACTACAGCGGTAACTAGTACACTTGCTAGGTATTTTAATTAGAGGGAGATTTTCTCCATCAATCTCGTACGTCTAACTGAGTTCGGGGAAGCTGGGTTGACTTTGAGGCTGATCTTGAGCTCGACTTGAGTTGTTCAGAGGGTTAGCCGGTTTAGTCTGGTCCATACTTCGGAGCTCCGTCCGCAAGGCGTGGGCTCATCAGGTATCAAAACTAACGAAGTCATCAAATTTTCGACGGGATGGAAGTCATGTGCCATTCACATGACTTTTTAAAAAGGTAGTTTGGTTATTTCTCGTAGCATTAGTGTGGGAGAGGTTGCCGGTTTCTGGAAAAGATGATGATTATCGAAAAAGAGAACCGAGAAAAGGACGGGGAAGGTCGGAGAAGAAGGTAGGAGAACGGGACAAAGTAGGGATCAATAAATTTTTCTATTTTATGGTTTAATCCTCCACATTTATCTACTCCCTTTGTTCTATTTTAAGAGTCAAAAATTTCTTAAAAGAGCGTCCCATTTTAAGAGTCAAAATCCTGAAATGGAAAGTGGGTCCTTCATGTCATACTCACAATAATTATCCACTAATTCTTCTCTAACCCACTTTCTTTTTCCTAACCCAACTATCAACACTCACAACCCATCACAACACATCACATTGTCCTTAATTCTTGAACCCATAAATTTTTGACTTTTAAAATGGGACGGAGAGAGTATATGCAAGTCACATGCTACAAGAAATGACGGAACTACCATTTAAAAAGTCATGTGGATGACACAATACTTCCAACCTATCAATATTTTGACGTTTCGTTAGTTTTGATATCTAATTACCAAAAAATACAAACTCGGGTTAACTATTCGCAAGATTTAACTCTTTGTTTGGTAGTATACTGTAAATATGTGTGAAAGTTAAGTTGCCAATTGCAATTCGCTCTTTTATTATTTGTTACAACAACAATCATTTGTTCTCTTCTGCAACCGCACTATTGGTCTGAAAGTAAATTTGTAAATGCTTGATGTAGGAAGGTTTGCGGATCGTATCGACGACGAAATTGCGTTGCGGAGGAAAGTTGCGGCAAGATTTTGCAATTTGGTCGTCCGGGCTCAGAATGTCTATTAATAGTACTTTTCGGAAAGGGAATTTCGCCACGAACAGGACTCATCACTTTGTCATGATGTACTATGTTTTTCGGGCATCCGAGATCGTTTAGGGCTCGAAAACAGTCTTTTACTTTTAAAAACAATTATTTTTAATTTCGGATTTTATTTCCTTATTTAGTTTGGTTTAGGGTTTTGGTTTCTTAGTTTCCCTAGGGGAATTTAAACACTTTTCATATGCTGTAGTAGTCAGATTATTATTTTTATTCAAAGAGTTTTTCTCTTATTCTCTTTGGTGGATTCCAGTTTTATCTTTTCTAGGGTTTATTGCTGGTAAACTCTCGTGTTTAGCGCTTGTTATTCACGATTATTACTTCCGTTCTGCGTACAAGTACAAGGGTAAACATGAGAATTAAAAAGGGTTAATTGCAGTTTAGACCCTGAACTCATATACCATTTCCCAGGACGGACCCTGAAATTATTTTTTTGTCAATTAACGCCCTGACTTGAAAAAAACCTGTCAATGTAAGCCTTTTTGACGGAAACTGTTAAAAACCCGGTTAAGTTAGCACGTGCAACTCACGTGAGACATTTCCTGAGGGCATTTTCGTAAATCGACCAGAAAGGAGTGTATAAGGATACACAAGGTCGACGTGGTAAACTTGAGACCTCTTATTGACAAAAAGCCCTGAATCGATCAACCTAGGGTTTTTTTCGTCGACTCAAAACGCAGTGTCCGACAAACATTCAAGACGAATGAAGGAGTGATTCACCAACGAAGTGAAAATGACTTGGTCGAAAAGGAAAAAGAAGGGATGCTATTACCCAGGAACACCAGATTATGGTAAAACTCTATAATTTCTATTGGCAATTTGATATGCGGTTGAAATTAGTGATTTTTTTTTAAAATGCGAACCATTTGATTGATATATGTTATCGGTGCTTGTAATGTGTCATTTTTGTGAAACGTGTGTTGCATTTCACTTTGTAGTGTTTGTTTTATATTTGCTTATGTGGTTTTCCATTGAAATTAAAAATTATTTCATGAAATTTGTCATTTAAAGTTCCTGTATTGGTTCCAAAACTTTAATGTATGTTGTTTATTGTAAAAACAATATTGATTGGGTGTTTTGGTCCCCTCTTTGTGTTAGTTTAAAGCATTATTGTGGTGGTCCCCTCTTTGTGTTAGTTTAAAGCATTATTGTGGTGGTCCCCTCTTTGTGTTAGTTTAATTATATGTCTTTGTTTGGTTTGTTTCATGTGTGTAGATTCTCCTACTCAGTTTTCTATTAAACTTTTTCATGGAGGCTACTTTCCTAATCCTGGGCAAAATATTTATAAAGGAGGGGAAGTAACATGGTTTGATTATTTTGAAAGTGATTGTTTGTCAATGGTTGAGTTGAAAGCAGTTGTTTTAGAGGCTGGTGTAGTAGGGGATAAGTATACAATCTTTCAGAAAATACCTGGCCCACCACCTGTGTATCTTAAGCATATAGAAAATGATTTAGATACATGTGACATGGGTATGTTTATTGATATTAACAAGAAGGTGGAGTTGTTTGTTGAATTAGATTCTAGTAGTGTAAAAGCAAAAGGTACTATGACGAGTGAGGATCCTTTACATGAGGTGAGAGGAGGTAAAAATCAAAGGGTACAGAATGATGAAGATTCTGATCACGAGTCATTGCATGATAGTGAGTATGAGAGTTCAGATGGTGACATGGGAGTTGAGGTTGATGTGGATGAAACAAGTGGAACTAAAAAGCTGTCTGAAGAAGAAAAGGCCAAGATGGTTGAATGGGATTATGGTGCAGGTGTTAAGGGAAAAAATGTGCAACTTAACTATGATTCTGATGATGGGTTGAAGGGTTATAAAAGTGACGATGAGAGTAGTTTGAGTAGGGCTATAGGAACAGTCTTCAATCCCAAGGTTGATATGGTGAGTCCCAAATTTGAATTGGGAATGGAATTTCATGACCATAAGGTTCTAGTTGAAGCTGTTAAAAAACATTCAATTGTTGAGAAAAAACAAATCAGGTTTATTAAAAAAAATTCAGATAGGGTAAGGGCCAAATGTAAGGAACCTTGTCCTTGGATATTGTTTGCTTCCAAATGCCAGAGTGAGGAGAACTTGGTGATTAAGACCCTAAACAATAGTCACACTTGTGGTATTCATTACTCAAACAAGTTTCTGAAACCTAAATGGTTAGCAACCCACCATGTCAATGAATGGAGAACAAATCCCACCCAATCTGCAACTTCATTTAAAAACTCCGTCTTTGCGAATTACACCAGCAATATATCAATCCATCAAGCCTATAGAACAAAAAGAAAGGCATTTGAGTTGATTGAGGGGAGTGTTGCAGACCAATATGAGAAGCTATGGGATTATGGAGAAGAATTGAGGGTGAGGAATCTTGGGAGTTCAGTTTTCATGACAACTGTAGAAGGGAGTGTGATGGAAGGGAGACCAGTTTTTGAAAAGTTTTATGTTTGTTTGGGAGGCCTGAAAGAGTGTATTAAGTATTGTAGGAAAGTGATATGCTTGGATGGTTGCTTTCTTAAAGGGGAGCATGGAGGACAACTATTGGCAGCTTGTGGGATTGATCCTAACAACAACTGGTACCCTATTTGTTATGCAATTATTGAAGCAGAAACTAGAGAAACATGGCACTGGTTTATAAATTGATGATTGATGATTTAGAGTTGAGGGATGACACACAATACATGGTTATGTCTGATAAACAGAAAGGATTGATTGATGCCGTCTCTACCTTAATGCCTAATGCTGAGCATAGGTTTTGTGTGTTGCATATGCTTGGTAACATGAGGACAGCAGGCTTCAGAGGTCTAGTTTATAAAGATCAACTATGGAATGCAGCTAGTGCCACAACTGAGGCTAGGTATCAGACTTGTATGGGTGAAATTGGTGCTTATAATAGTGAGTGTTTGAAGTGGTTCTCAGATAAACCCCCACAATAATGGTCTAGGTCTCATTTTAGGACAACTACCAAATGTGATATTCTGTTGAACAACTTGGCTGAGAGTTTCAATAGCTTCATTTTGAATGCTAGAGACAAGCCAATTCTTGCTTGTCTTGAGACTATTAGAAACATGTTGATGATTAGACTGGAAGATCTCAGGGTAACTGCTGAAAACAAATGGAAAGGAATGTTATTGTGCCCTAAGATTCAGAAAGAGCTTGAAAAGAGGAAAAAATGGGTGAGCCAGTGCATACCAGCTTCTGCAGTTGGTGGGAAATTTCAAGTCACAACCATGAGTGGAAGTCAATACTCAGTTAGTTTGCCTCAATTGACTTGCAGCTGCAGAAAGTGGCAATTATCTGGCATTCCTTGCAACCATGCCATTGCTTGTATGTTCTTGAAACAAGAGGCTGCAGAAAAATATGTTGATGAGTGTTATAGAGTTGACACATACAAAAAGGTGTATTCTTTCATGATCAACCCAATGGATGGGCCTGATATGTGGCCAAAGACGGGTTTTGTTCCTGTTCACCCACCAAACAAAAGGATTCAACCTGGAAGACCCAAAATATTAAGGAAAAAAACTAACTTAGGTCTGCAGCGAGGTCAAGGGGGTGAAGAAGGAGCACAACCACAAGGGGGACAAAATGAAGATGGAGATGAAGACATGCCTGGTCCTACTCAGAGGCTTAGGAAGAGTCAGTACCAAAGAAGCATCAAGTGTAGTATTTGCAAACTTTTGGGCCACAACAAAGCCAAATGTCCAATGAATGTGAGTCATTTAATTGTTATGTTTTTCAGGTTTTTATTATTTTTCTTTCAACTGCTTTATGTTTCCATTAACTACTGTACTAATGTCATTTAATTTATAGGTGGAAGCTGGTAGAGAAGAAGGTACAAGCCAAATGAAGAATAAATGCAGTATGTGTAGGGAAGAAGGTCACAACAAAAAGAAATGCCCATCTACTAAGAAGGTATCCCCAACATTGATTGTGAATAATGCAGGTCCATCCACCCATCAACCATCAACTAGCCACTCACATCATACACCACCACCGTCACCAACTCTCCCAACACCACCACCACCACTATCACCCCTAACTCAAGCTACACCACCACCACTATCACCTCTAACTCAAACTACACCACCACCACCAACAACAAAAACAACAAGAAAAAGTCCAAGGAATAACAAGGTACTCAACCAATCATTCAACTTTTTCTTATTTTTTTTTACACAACTAGTAACTCTTTTTTTGTTATTGTATTGTGTTTAGGTTTCACAGGGAAGTCCAACAAAAGATCCAGTCCCACCAGCAAGAAAAAGTCTAAGATTTGACAAGGTCCTTAACTAATCTTATCCTTTGTACTATTCGGCTACTTTCTTCATATTTACTATTTTTGTAATGATTGTATTATGCATTATATTTAGGCTTCAGGAGAAAGTGCAACAACACAACAATCACCACCACCCAAGACAACCAAAAAACCCACACCACCAGTCAAGGCAACAAAACAAGCATCACCACCAACAAAGGAAACAAGGAAAGCATCCCCACCACCACCAAGGAAAGCATCAACACCACCAGTCAAGGCAACCTCATCAAAACCAACCAAACAGGTTACTAACTAATTAATCACTATCTTATGTTTTCACTAATTATTGGTATTGATATTATTAACTTGTAATGGTTTGTAGGAGACCAAAGAAGCAACACTAGAAACAAAAGCAATAAGAAATGCATCATCAAGCTCATCACAACAAACCCAACAAGTAATATTACCCATTTATATGTTTTTTCTTATGTTTTCCTTATGTTTTCCATTACTCAGAATCTAAAGTACTTAATTGCAATGGTTTTTAGGGATCAAAACCAAAGGATCCAGTTGATCCACTTAAAGAAAAAGAGCTAAGAAGGATACCAAAGTCAAACAGGCTGAAAGAGAAATTTGAGTTCAAGAAAATTGAAGGAGTCATTGACTTACTGGATGATATGGATGCAGATCTTAACTTGATTCTTCCAATGTCTCAACCTGCACCAGTTTCTTCCCCATTCAGTGGCATACATATTGATGGAGATCAAGGAACAAGAATGAGTAACACTCAGCCATCAACTACTTCACAGCCTTACATAGAGAAAGGGGGTAAGACATTTGTCACTTGGAAGGATCTAAGAGAAACTGCAAAGAAGCTTTATTGTGTGCCAATTGGGAAAATTGAATGTGAAAATTGAATCTGATAGGTGGAATGGACATGGTTTTTATAAGAATTGATGTGCAGTTTGGTAATTTGTGCATGAATGTTTGATTCTCTTTTGAAAAATTCACTTTCATGGAAATGTGCAATTTGAACACTTTATTGTGGTTTTTTTTTTTTTTTTTTTTTTTTTTTTTTTTTGCATGTGACTTGTGGGGTATTTGGTACTATTGGGAACTTAACTTTATTGACCATGTGAGGTCTTTTTTGTAGACCTATTGAATCTGACAATAGGCTTGGTTAAACAATGTTGACTTGGTATTATTAATCAGTTTCTCCCCATTTCACTGTCAGTTTTTGGATAAGAATTGTATGTTTTGAATTCTACATTTCATGTTGCTGTAATGTCAGTGTTAATGTTCATGTTAATGTTAAATGTTCATGTTAAAATTCTAAACCTGCAGCAACTCATCATTACAGAGAAAATGGATTCAGTACATTTCATGGCAAATCACTGAAATTACATTTCATGACAAACCATTACAATTGTATCTTTTACACAAACACTACTAATCTGACAACCCAAACAAAATTCCGACATTACCAGACATCCCAAATCCATTCAACCTAGTAGAAAAGCCACCATCTTGAAACTACAATTTCGAAAGACACAACAAATGATCACCAAACAAAGTAGAAAAGCTAAGAGCAGATTAACATCAACACCCAACAACTTCTGTCTTTGTTTGAGATTTGCAATTTCTTTCTCCATTTCATTTCTCTTTCGAAGAAAACCAGGAATCACAACCTTCGATCTTGGGCACATCTCTGGGTCATACCATGTGAAAAAGCCACAATCTTGAGCCTGCATTTTCAAAAGAGTATACATCTACAATTCACCCACAAAATTAGGGATTATTGCTAATTGAAATTGGAAACTTACTCTTTGCTTTGGGCATTGTAGAAAGCGACGACCTGGGTTTCTTTCAGTCCATGAAGTCTGCAATCGAGCAATCCTACCACATCTACAACTGATATTCGACTTCATGAAAGCCAAGGAAAATCTTCCCCAATTGCTCTCACCTACAAACCTAACCTAACAGGTAAGAACTTCTGATTAAGGGTTGGAGGGAAAACGGACAGGACTTCGCGCCTTATACACTCCTTTCTGGTCGATTTACGAAAATGCCCTCAGGAAATGTCTCACGTGAGTTGCACGTGCTAACTTAACCGGGTTTTTAACAGTTTCCGTAAAAAAGGCTTACATTGACAGGTTTTTTTCAAGTCAGGGCGTTAATTGATAAAAAAATAATTTCAAGGTCCGTCCTAGAAAATGGTATATGAGTTCAGGGTCTAAACTGCAATTAACCCAATTAAAAATGAAAAGTAACAACATCAAGAAGAATCCTGGTTGTCTATCGTTGGAGACTTGAATTATTTTAATTGGTCAAATCAAAACCGAAATACAGTATCAGTACAAAATTAAAGAAAAGTGTTACAATTACGACTTCAAAAGGCTGCTTCTACTCGTATTCATCTCCTCTTTCCCGATTTATCCTTCAATTAATTTCATTCAACCCCATAAAAATCATCCAAACCCATCTGCAAAAATCCTCATTCATCAAATTTTAGTTTACCACTCGTAATCTTTGGAGGGTTTAGATTCGAAATGCAGGTAAGTTTCAGGGAAAACCCCTTTTCTTGTTTGGATACTGTTTTTTGTTTTTTCTTGAATTTCATGAAATGAAACGCCTTTTGTTCTTTGATTTGTGCAGTTCAGTTTGTTTCAGATCTAGCTAGTGAAAGAGACATTCATGAGTTTTTCTCGTTTTCTGGGGAAATCGATTTCATTTCGGTTGTTTAACTTCATTTGATTTGTTTAATTGGAATAATTAAGTTTCTATTCATGGTTTTGGGGTTTGATTTTTTTTTTTTTTTTTTTTTTTTTTTTTTGTGTGTGGGTGTAGTGAACCAGGGGAGTTGAAGACTGCATTTGTTACGTTCAAAGATCCAAAAGCCCTTGAAATTGCGTTATTATTATCGGTAATTGCTATTATTGAACTTCATCTTTTCATCTTCATGTTGTTGTTTGATATAGTAGTAATTTAGCTCGGTAACTTCTGTTAAGGAGTTGAATATTGGATTAGGGCAGTGACTGTTTATGTAATTAGTGCCGTTCAACTTGCCAGAGCTCAACTTGATTAAGTACCTACTCCCTCCGTCCCAAAATGAATGTCTGAAAACATTTCAAATTTGCTCTTAATAGCAAATTTTAGGTCTAATGGGCTTGACAATGAGCTCCTCTTGTTTCAATGAAGAACACTTGATGTTTCAATGCAATTTTAATAGCACGTGTTTGTGTGTGCATGCATGTTTTATATTGTAATTAGATTTTGTATATTTCTGCTCTTTTTTTTTTTGTCCTGTAGAACGGATGGTAAATATGTGTAACAGAAAGAGGCTCGTACATATGAATTTTTTGTATCTCTAAAACATATTTCTTGGGGTTAAAATCCTTCTGCTGAAGTTAGATAGGTTATTTAGCTGATTGACAGGACTTAAATAAAGTATAAAATGTATGTTAGTCATTAGAAGTCCCTTAAAGAACATTATATAGCTGACGATAAACATTTTAAGTCTGACTTTTGATTGATGTTTGCTAGTAGTTTTCATTTCTCGTACATCGTTGAACAGCATCCACAGTGTCGTGATAATTTGTGATCGTTTCATAATAAGTACAGAGATATTACTGAAGTTATGTGCACATATATGTAGAAAACAGCTGTTATAGACTATATAGATAAAACTCCGGGTCTTTGGGTATTCTGCAAAAGGTTATGAAAAGAAACCCTTCGTACTGAGGCCAGTGAGCACGTTACATCATCATAAATGTTACTAATGTGAAGAGGAGGTTGTGAAGAAGTTAGAATTTTCACGTCACTACGTACCTTCAGCTGGAAGACAATCTCTTCTGTAAGAACATTATAGCGCGTGTTGCAGCTTATTCTTGTTCATCTTTCCTCCAAAAAGTCTTTCTTGAAAAATGGTACAGAGACTTGGTGCGTGGAGTTGACATGCACACGAGGCGAAGAGTGCCAACGGGTTTGTAAGTTGAATTATAGAAGTGATAGGAGACGTAGCTGGCCAACCTCCTAAGTTAATCTTCAGTCTTTTTGTTGGTTTAGTTTGTATGTGAGGTGCATAGATTATTACTATACATGTGACTGTAATTCAATGTTTCTCTCAAAAATATACGTTGATAGACCATACATGTATCAGCTAAATACAACTTGACATATAAAGTGTAAAATTTTGAATCAGGCAAATTAAGGACATAAGTAAAATACAGTGGGAAACCTGACAATATTTTTTTGCACTTCACTCATATGTTTTGAGTTAAACTGGATTATTTTGTAATGGATCTGACTTCTACTATATGATTCTGGAGTAATTCAAATTTCATCTCCTAACTTGTCTATTTGTGTTCCAAAGATGCACGTTTTTACTTTATTTGATGGGACATCTGTTTTTGAGGTAACTGAACCATTTTAGACCTTTGATGAGCGCCTTGGATTTCTTACCTGGAAGTCACGTTTCACATATCTCATCACGTGTATTTAATCTTACCTGGTAGTAGTGGAAAAATCAAAAAGTTAATGATAAAGTACAGCATGTGTTTGATCTGAATATTCTTTAAGTTATGAATTATTCATGAAAGATGCATATAAGAGGGTGTAAATGGTGGGTGGATGTGTATTTAATCTTTATTTCCTTATGAATTTTTCTTTGGTGGGTCTGTCACTAGTATCCCCATGACCAAAAGTATTCCAGCAAAGCAAAAAACTAAACGTAAAATAGTAATAATAAAAAAAAAAAAAGAAAAAAAAGAAAGAAACACCAGAATCTCTGATAAGTAGGTTGTGAAGATGGCAGCAGAAGGTGCGAGGAATTACCTGTAGTTTGATGAGAGTATCAAGTTTCTTGTGGAGGGAGCTGTTGTATTGACCATTATAGTTATTCGATTGGCTGTCGAGGGAAAAATCCTTAGCTTAACTAACCCTACGTGTGTTTGCCCTGTAAAGTCATACTCCCTCTGTCCCAAAATGATGTTACCACTTTTTTTTATGTTAGTACAAAGTAACTTTGAGCAATAATATTAATTATATTCAATTATTCTAATGAAAATATAAAACTTGGGACGGAGGGAGTATTTAGCAGTATAAGCACTGTCTGTAGTTCATAGTACTGGGATTGGGATAGAGGAAGCATCAAAGTAGTTGGAGAAAATCAAGCATGCAATTGATGCAAACTCGATATGCCGGCCAGTGAGCAATAATATGATGCAAGAGTAAGTGAATTAATGCTCAATTGGGGTAAATGAATCACTGTAGCAGGATCTTGCTTCCAGCCGCCAGATATGAAGACATTGTCAAGATTCTAAAGATAAGATGTATTCCCTCCGTCCCACCTCACTTGAGACCTAAGTGGTGGGCACAAACTAAGAAAAAGTATGAGTGAGAATTAGTGGGTGGGAGGAAATATTGTGACTATAAAAGGTAAAGTAGAAGAGAGAATGAGTGGGAGGAATAGTGATTTGATTGGTGTTGTGAGTGTAAAAGCATTCCATTTTGGGAAGCCACAAGTGAAGTTGGACAGACCAAAATAGAATTAAGTCTCAAGTGAGGTGGAACGGAGGGAGTATTTAATCATCATTGAGATTCTATAGCATCTGCTTTCTTCAGAATTGCGTATAGGGAATCCTGAGGAAAGTCAAAAGGTGAACTTATGTTATCTACCTTAAGGTGATTGGAAAAAAAATGCTATTGTTTCTTCAACATATGATACTTCATTCTTAGATAGAGTTCATTTTTGGGCTCGGAGCAAATACTCCCTCCGTCCCGGCACAAGCGACACCAATTTTTGGGACACGGAAACTAAGAAAAGGTTGTAAATGTGTTGTAAAAAATGAAGAGAGAGAATGAATGGGGTAAATAGTAGTGTTGGTTGAATAAAATGAGTGGTGAAAAATGAAGAGAGAGAGAATGAGTGGGGTTAAATGGTGGTGTTGATTGAATATAAATATATTAAAACATTTCTATTTTGGGCAGTGTCACTTGTGCTGGGACGAACCCAAAAGGAAATAAGTGTCACTTGTGCTGGGACGAAGGGAGTATATTCTTTTCTTGAGCCTATCTTTTTTGAAGACATGTTGTGGATTTTCCTTTTGTTGTTATTTTGATTATTGTTGTCAATAGCTTATATACTGTAGATCTTGAAGGGTACTACTCTTTCGGGTGATTGTGAGCATTGGATATGTGATTATTGCATCGTATGGAGTAAATTAAATTGAAGTTTGTACCTTATGTTTCTTGAGAATTGAACCTCATATTTATTGCCTACATTATGCAGGGAGCTACGATTGTAGATCAGATTGTGGGTATAACTCGTGTAGAAGACTATGTGCCCCAACCAGAGATTCGGGTAACTATCTCAAAGCTTTTCAATCCATTTTCTAGCTAGTTGAATTTACATTTGTGCCATTGCTTCTTTCAGGATGTAAGGATTGACATTGTAGACAATGCTTCAAGCATGACAACAGAAGATACTTCACCAAATAGCGAGGTAACAGAAATACAGAATACACAATTTAAACATTTCTTGCCCTCTATAGAGAAACAACGCCATGAACTCATGCATCATTTTAGCGCATAATTTACTATCAGTAGGTGCTGGTTAGATATATCTATACTAATGTTTTCTGTTTTCTCATTTGTTTTAATCCATACCCCCTTGATTTATGTGCGTCGTTGGGCTGAAATTGCTTAGATAATTTGAATCTCCATTAAGAAATCTTTTGGCTATATGCTTGGAGCTTATAGTGAATGATTTGTTATGTTCTGCACCATGAGTTTCTTGACGATAAACTACCAGCCTTAATGGAATTTCAGTGATTTGGCCGTTTCGTGACTTTGATTTTTTACTTCCTCTATCTGGTATGATATTATCACAGTATCACTATTACAAATTACTCTCTCCGTCCCTAAATGACTCAGTTTTTCAATATATGAGTGTCAACTTTTGAGGAAGTTACTAAATTCATCTATAACAAATACCGTATCCAATGTGTACTAGCAAAGGGTATTTGCGTATACTCCCTCCGTCCCAAAATGATCTTCACGTTTGACTATTCAAACTTTTTAAGGATATGAGCACTTGCTTCACTAGTCATGTTTTGTTTATGCACACTTAAGCCTAAATTGTAGAAATGAGAAGAACTTCTTGGGACAATGAAAAATGATAAATGAGGAGCTCATTTCGGGATAGAGGGAGTATTTGTTACTAAAATTGCTTAAAGTCAACTTTTCATAATATCCCTCTAAATGATAATTGAGAAGATCATTTCGGGATAGAGGGAGTATTTGTTACTAAAATTGCTTAAAGTCAACTTTTCATAATATCCCTCTAAATAAAAAACAGACAGTTATAGGGACTCGTCAGGTTGAAAATTGGGTATACTCCCTCCTTCCTCCCTCACTTGATACCAACTTGGTGGGCACAATAGCGAAGGAAAAGTAGGAAAGAAACTTAGTGGAAGGAAGTGTTGTGAGTAGGTAGAAAAAGTAAAGTAGGAGTGATAATGAGTGGAGAGAATAGTAATTTGATTGGTGTTGTGAGTAAAAAAACTTTACACTTTGGGTAGTAATCAAGTGAAGTGGGACGGACCAAAATGGAAATTGGTATCAAGTGAGGTGGGACGGAAGGAGTATTGTTCTGATCCATTTTATTCTCAAACTTAGCATCCATTAATTTTGGCCCAGAATATTGAGGGCTTATGATTCTAAATGACTTTGGAATGATCTCTTTGATTGTAGCCTCGCACAGCGACTTCTCCAGGGAGTGGAAGAGTATATGTGACCAAAGCACAAGATGTTGTTTCAAGTGTGTTAGCAAAAGGTTCTGCCATTCGACAAGATGCCATGAACAAGGCCAAAGCATTTGATGAGAAGCACCGATTGACTGCCAATGCCTCTGCCAAATTAAATGTTGGGATTTCTGTGGTGAATGAGAAAGTCAAGTCTGTGGATCAACGGCTTCAAGTTTCTGACAAAACTATGGCAGCAATAATGGCGGCGGAGCGGAAACTAAATGATACGGGATCAGCTGTCAAATCAAGCAGGTTTGAGAATTCTTCTGGGCTATATCCTTCTGTCATCTCTCTCTCTCTCCCCCTCTCCCTCCCTTTCACGATTCTGAAATGGATATTTGCACCAATTTTAGAGGTGGTTAAAAATATTGACGAGTGTTTTGGTCAAAACTTATACTCCCTCCGTCGCAAATGATCTTCCCCTTTTTTTTTTTTTTTTTTTTTTTTTTTCCTGTTACTACGAATGAACTTTCAGCAATTATTTTACGTTGATTTAATTATCTTAATGAAAATATAAAACTTGTAATTGATACATCATCCCTAGTATTATCAATAACAAGTTTTAGATTTTCATTAGGGTAATTAAATTAACCTAAAATTATTACTCAAAGTTCATTCATGGTAACTACAAAAAGAGTGGGAAGATTATTTTGGGACGGATGGAGTAGTTCAATTAACATAAAAATAAAGATCTTAATTAAGGTGGAACTGACCTGAAGCAGTTTACAAAAAAGACCAGTCAAGCTTAACCACGAGCCTAGGCTTCTTTGATAGAATTACGAGCTTAAGCTTGTCTTTCCGGATGAATCTTTTGCTGAAAAGCATCTTAGAGCCGCTAATGTCCCACCCAAAAAAGAAGCTATATTTAACTACTCACACACATATAAGAAAAAAAAAATATTGAAGCCATTTATAAAGAAATAGTTGGCAGGAAACACAACTACCATTATTATTCAGGACTTTTCTCAAAATTTGTCTTAATTAATGATATAAAAACTACTCCCCCGTCCCTTTTATATTGGCCACATTTGACTTTTTTGGTCAACACAAGTAAACTTTGCCTGAACATTAATGTCATTCTAATCATCCTAATGAAATTCTAAAAATTGTTATTGATAACTTGTTTAGTGATTTATCAATAACAGTTTTTAGAGTCTGATTAAGATACTTAGATTGACATTAATGTTTAGTCATAATTCACTTGTGTTTACCAAAAAAGTCAAATGTGGCTAATTTTAATGGGACGGAGTATTGATGAAAAATTGTTGGGCATTGAAATTGCAGTGAACTGTCATGGATTTTAGATGTTGGATTTCGTAGACAGATTTGAGGATCAGCTTGACTTATTAATTGCATTTACTTGGGTCTTGGCATCACAGATATGTTAGTGCTGGAACAGCGTGGTTGAATGGGGCTTTCGGTAAAGTTGCAAAAGCTGGGCAAGTTGCTGGTACAAAAACTAAACAAAAATGGAGTATGGCCTTGTCCAATTTGACTGCAAAGGTGTGTTTGTTGTCTTTAAACTTTTCATCCTTTTGGCATTTTGTCTCTCTTTTTATCTACTTTTATTCCAACGATGTTAATGTGTCAAAAGAAAGATAGTTGATAACCCCAAGAAACTAATAACGTTCTTCAAATGGGAATATTAAGATGAGCAAATATTATCAGGAATAAATTTATCTCATGCAGTTTGGCCTGAAGCTACCTTCCCTTGACTTGCTCTTCTCTCCCCCGCCCCCCATCCAAAGTTGAAACTTCTGTGTAATAATAGAAGAACCCAAAAAAGGTAAAGCGAAATAAACTGTGAAGAATTGTATGATACACAAAACTCAAAAAGTCTTTACACGTTAAGAGAAGTGAAAGACTACACTCCAAATGCTTAAAAAAAAACTCCCTCCGCCTTTAAATGGATATTCAAATTTCATTTAGAAGACATTCTGACAACATTTACTTTTTATACAATAAAATGACAAAGATTCATAAATATTCATGTTATCCACTTTTTAAACATTTTAATTTGTAATCGTAAAGTGACTAGTGAAAATAATTTGGTAGAAAAACATTATGGACAAAGTTTTTGACAAAAAGAACATTCATTTTGGGATAAAAATTTCTTGAAAATGGATTTTCATTTAGGGACGGATGAAAGTAGTAAATAAGTACTCCCTCTGTCCCAATCCCAAACGATAGTCCCGTTGGGCTTTCAAACATTTTAAGGTCACGTTATAAGTTTTGGAAATTCAGTGATTTTGAAGCCTTAATTTTGGAAATTGACTAACCTTTTGGGACAAACAAATAAAGTGAAATGTGACATTTTGGGACGGAGGGAGTATCAGTTTAGCTTAAACTTAATGCTCCACTTGCTATGCTTAACTACCAATGTCATCATAGCTTTTGCAAACTAATGTGATTTCTCGTAACCGCAGGATCCCATAGCTGCATGAGCCAGAAATTTCAGAATCGGTTTTCATTTTCGGATGGATGGAGTTGATAATATGTCCAAGCGTTTCCGTATGTTATGTAGTGTAAAAAAGTATGAAGTTGCAAATCTGGTTTTGTGTTGTATGTTGTATGTTGGATATATGCATCTTTCTTGATGGGTCTTGGTAGCTATGTGATTCATTTATTAGTTTATTGCATTTCATTTAAGCCCAAAGGTATTGCACCTTTTCATTTGTAATTTGAGATGTGTACTGTGTGTGTGTCCAAATTGGCTTGTAGTAAGAAACAAGTTAACAATCTCTTGGTATATTGTTTTTTTTTTTTTTTTTTTTTTTTCCCCTTCTTCTTTAGTTGTAGAATTTGTTGTTATATTTTTTTTTTTTTTTTTCCTTTTTACTACTATTTTCAGTTTTCATTTTTCTGTTTGGGGTTCATTTGAAATCTATATATATATATATATATATATATATATATATATATATATATATATATATATATATATATATATATATTAAAGTTGGTGAGGAGAGTTATAGTGTTGACATGTGGAAAAATTATAGAAAAGCTTACATATGGTGATGCCACATCAATCCTACTAACATAAATATGTGACTTTTCAAATTCTTTTTCTTAGCTAATAGTATTAGCTAATACTATAAGTTACTATATAGGGTAACTATTATAGTTAACTATTATACTAACTATTACTATTATTAGTAATAGTTAACTATTACTAATAATAGTAATAGTTACTATAATAGTTAACTATTAAAGTTAACTCTTACTATTATTAGTAATAGTTAACTATAATAGTTAACAATAGTTAACTATAGTAGTTACCTTATGTAGTAATTAATAGTATTAGCTAATATTAATATTAAAAAATAATAATTAATTATTAATAATAAACTATTATTATATTTTATATAGTTTTAATAAGATTTAATTATTAAATAAGTAAAAATTGTTATTAATTAATAGTATTACTATAATAGTTAACTATTAAAGTTAACTCTTACTATTATTAGTAATAGTTAACTATAATAGTTAACAATAGTTAACTATAGTAGTTACCTTATGTAGTAATTAATAGTATTAGATAATATTAATATTAAGAAAATAATAATTAATTATTAATAGTAATCTATTATTATATTTTACATATTTTTAATAAGAGTTAATTATTAAATAATTAAAAATTGTTATTAATTAATAGTATTAGTTAATCATAATTTTTATCATATATATATATATATATATATATTAATTATTGCTATTAATATTAGTATTAGTTAACCATAATTGTTATATAAATTAACTATTATTAATAGTATCAGTTAATAATTTTACAATATATGCTAATATTTAGTATTAGAAGTACTCACTCCGTCTAAGAGTTAGAGTTCTACTTTCTATTTTAATATATTCCAGAGAGTCTTTCTCAAATTGACAAATTACAAGAAAAGATGAATAGTGTTTTGGACTATATTTTTTTTCTAATGCTTCTATAATTACTAACTTATATATTGTCCACTTGCACTATGAATTGTGTTTTGGACATCTATATTATCAGCCCACCTGTAATGTTTACCCATTTTCTATTATTTTTTAATAAGTGTGCATAAGCAAAGTAGGACTCTTACTCTAAAAAAAGGGAGTATTAATTAATCATAACAGTTACTAGATATAAAAATTATTACTATTAATATTATTAGTTAATTAATTTATTATTCTACTAACACATTATATGTACACTATAGACTTTTATATTTACTAATTATAATGTGTATATATAATAAAAAATAATTTATTGGACAATAGCTAATATTATTAAGTCGATCATGTATAGAATTAAAATTTAATTCATAATAATAATAAATCATCTTTAATTTCAAGTTTTAATTATCATAATAAATACAAATTATATGCAACAAAAGCTAATTTTTTTTTAACACAATTGTCCTAAATTTGTATGGAAATGTTTTAATTCATATACAATATACTTATATACCCAAAAATATTATGTTTCTTTATTAAATAAAAATAGCAAAAAAACAAAATAGCAAAAAACTGACAAATTAGTTTCCCGTGCAAAGCACGGGTTACCTACTAGTACATATAATAATTTTCTCAAAATACTAGTTAGTGTGTTAGTTTGGAAAATGAATGTCTTTTTTTTCTTCTAGGAACAGTTTGAGAACATTTAGTAAGAAAATGTATACACATCAGAATAATGGCTAAACTATGTGAATGTTTAGTACCAAAAATGTTTACATGTACTCTCTCGTAAGCAAAAGAAAAAAAAAAACAACTTAGTCCAGGTCTTCTGTACTTTGGGAGTGCCACTCCCTGTATCACAAGTGATTCAATTGCTCACAGTTTTAAACATTGATATTATCCAAATATTTAAACGGTTAGATTACAAATGGTACACAGAATGACGTACAAAAGGTACAAGAGATTTCGAGTCACTTTTTTTTTTTTTGCTTTAATTATAAGTAGATTTCAACAGTTAGGCTCCGTTTGTTTCGCGTAAAACGACTTCTAGAAAACGTTTTCCCCATTTTCCGGTGTTTGTTACGCACCGGAAAATGGAGAAAATATTTTTCGGAAAAATGGTTTTCCGACTTTTCTAAGTGAAATGGCTTACGGATTTCTACTCCGTAAGTCATTTTTCGAAAAATGTTAACTACTTTACTCACACACTCAACTCCTCATACAACCTCACGCTACCCCCCTCCATCCATCCCATCCCCACTCCCACCCACCCTCCAACCTTACCTCCCTCCCCCCTCCCCACCCCCTCCACCACCCACTCCTTTCAAAAAAAAAAAAAAAAATTTAACTCATATTAAAATTATCTTTTAAAGGTTTATGCCATGTGGGTAGTCCATGTAGGAGAGAGGGGAAGAAAATTGTAAGATCCGCATCATGGGCATGATGCGGTTTAATTGACTGTCACAATTTTCTTTTACCTCCTTTTTTTTTTTTGGGTACTTGAATAGTTTGTCATTAAAAAAAAAAAAATCTGTATTTCATTGTCCCAAAATAATGTTTATTATCCTTCCAAAAAAATGTTTATTATTTTTTATTTTATAGTCAAATAAATGTCAATTTTTTCAATTTTTTTTAAAAAGCATATTGAAGAGGTTTATGTGTGAGGGAAAAAGTTGTTAGAGGTTTATAAAAATGAAAGTGTATATAAAGTGATTATGTGGCGGACTCATAAACCCGTTTATGAGTGTGGATGTCCTCATTAAAATTATTTTTGAAGTTGCCCTTACAATAAAACTCATTAAATATAACTGCATTTAAGTACTTTTTTACTGAAGTTGCCCTTAATCAATTACTCGTTGTTAAATACGAGTGTACAATTAATTGCTACACATTTAATACGAGGATATGCTAGTAATTTTAACATGTTTTTGTTGTAAATATAACTATCTTTTTAATATGTGTTTTTTTTTTCATTTGTGTTTATATTTGTTGTCGGAGAGAGTATAATATAGTGACTGTGAACTATAGAAACACTTAAATTATAACGTAATAATTAATTATCTAATTATTCAAACCTACTTCAACAATTTGCTACCAAAATTTTCTCAATAACGAAATATACAAAAATTTGGATGGATGAGGTTAATTTTGATTACCAGGTGGTTGATGATTTATTTCACTTTGATTAGTTTAGTGAGTGAACTAATGTGGTAGAGATGAATAAAATAAATGGTAAACATGAAACTTTCATCGTTAAATTAAATTGCAGTAGTAATGATTGTCTCTTAAAACTTGTTAAAAGTTCAAAAACGATAACTATTTTAGACAAGACAGATTAACAGATTATACTCCCTCTGTCCCAGAATGATAGTCCCCCTATTTTCATGGGTTTTACGAATGAACTTTGAGTAATAATTAAAGCTAATTTTAATTATTCTAATGAAATTTTTGAAATTGTTCTTGATACACCATTATAAATACTATTAATATCAATTTTTAGATTCACATAAACATAATTGTGAGTAGCATTTATAACTGTTCAAAGTTCCCTCGTAGTAACAATGAAAAAATGTGGACTATCTTTCTGGGACGGAGGCAGTATAATAGAGATTACTAAAACAGCAAAACTACAGGGGATATTAAAACTGAAACAAACAATGAACAACGTTCAAGCTTACTAATGTAATCCCTATACTACTCTTTAAAACAAAACATAAAAAAGCTAAACAATTTTTTATCTGATTTTTTTTTTTTCAAAAAAAAAAAAAAAGAAACGGAAAACTCCACATAAAAGTAAACATATCTATGCTATCTTGGTAGGCTGAGTAGTCAATCCAAACCCAAACGGGTACAGAGGATCATAATGTTGATCCCCAACATTCATCGGCAACTGATCAACTGTCTTGAACCAAGTCCTAGGTAGCAATCCAGTAAATCCATAATCACCAAACAAAACATCAGCCACTCCTTGTCCCTCCGTCCCGGGCAACCATGCAGCCACGATCGCGTCCATCGATGAAACGTACGGCTCGATCACAACCGGTCGTCCGGTCACAAGGACCGTCACACATTTCACGGCTCCACAAACATTAGTGATTGTTTCCGGACCGGGTTCGGAAATAGTCAAGTTTAGGCTGTCACCCACTGTCTCGGAGTAGGGTAGCTCTCCAACCGCAACGATGGCGTAGTCAAAATTTTGGGACTTTACGTAGCCCGAATCGGGGTTTTCCATGTATACAACCTCGGTTGTCGGATCTACGGTAGCTTTTACGGCGTCAAGGATGGTTGTACCTATACACATTATTACCCCAAGTCAATAAAAGTGTACTCCCTTCGTCCCACGATAAGGGGCACAAAAATGGGCATGCACAGGAATTAAGGAGGGAGTATTTATATTCAAGAATACTAGTAAGTGAGTGAGCGTGTTGTGAATATGAAAATTAAAGTAGGAGAGAGAAAGTGAGGTAGAGAATAATGAGTGAATGTTGTTGTGGGTATGATACAAGTGGGTCTCATTATGTAAAGAATAAATAAGTATCAAAAACTTTTAATTTTAGGTAACGTAACTTACTAATGGAACAACCAAAACAGGAAATTTATGCCCTTATTTATTACGAGACAGAGGGAGTATATATTTTTAAGTGATACAGAGAGGGGTGTATTGATATTTTTATACTCCCTCGTCGGAAGAAGTGAGCTTCTTGGGCTGGTTAATCAGAGCCAGCCAGCAATTGGCTGTCATCCAAAAATGAATGTCGAAAAATGTTCAAATTTACTCTTGATCAAAAGCAAATTTGAAATTTTTTATTACATTTATTTAGGGACGGAGATATATAGTATATACTTACCAATAGTGAGATCATTGCCGCTAGTTCCATGCCATTCAATAGTCCATCCTCCACACTGATTACCAAGATTATGTGCATGGCTTCCGGCAACAAGTATTTTCGAAGCTTTTTTAGGAAGAGGTAACAATGGCTGATCTGCAGATTCACCGTTCTTTAACAGTACTAACGACTTCCGTACAGCTTCCTTAGCTAGCTCTCTATGCTCCTGTTCATTTCAATTCTTTCACAACATTAATTTTGGGACGGAGATATAGTATAAACTTACCAACACTATATATTTTTCGTTTATACTAAGTTGTTATGTGAACTTACCGGACATCCAAGATACTTGGTCATGCTATAATCAGCAAGTGGATTCTCGAATAAACCCATAGTAAACTTCACCCGTAAAATTCTTTTTACAGCATCATCAATCCTGCTCATGGGTATGAAATTGTTCTTGACCAGCATAGTTAATCCGTCAATGAATTCAGTGTAGTTTTGTGCTACCATTACCATGTCAATGCCAGCATTAATTCCGGTTAGAATGGAGTAAGTGTAGTTACCATGCGGTGGAGTCGTTATTCTATCAATCCCCTCCCAATCCGTGATCACAAAACCCTGAAACAAATCATTGTATAAACACATAATCTTAGCAATTTCTTTCCAACCAGAAAAAAAATATAATACTCCCTCCGCCACTCCCATTTGACTTTTCAAACATTTTAAAGTTACATTATAATAAGTTTTGGAAATCCAGTGATGTTGAAGCCTTAAATTTGGAAATCGGACTGACTTTCTGGGACAAACAAGAAAGGGGAAATGAGATTTATCATTTTGGGACGGAGGGAGTATTAAAAAAGATGGAGAGTTTGAATTGATTTACTCTGAAGTTTAGAGTGTTCTTGAGGAATCCAGTAATGAGTTTGCGATTAGAATGCATTTTAACTCCGTTCCAACTCGAGTAAGAAACCATGACAGTTGAAACTCCCTTGATAATGGAATCGTAGTAGGCGGGCATATGAATGCTAAACAATCCATGGTTGTTTATAATAGTATTGTTCTCGTTTATGCCTTTAGTCGTTCCTCCATCTCCCACAAAGTGCTTAGCCGTCGCTGCAATCTTTTCTCTAAGAAAATCCAAAAAAGAAAATAATAAATGAGGCATATTCATATATTAAGTTTAAATCTAAACTAAAAATATCCAAAACCACGTATATTTATCAGACCAAAAAAAAAACATAAATTCTGTTTTTATGGGAATGAAATTTGCCTCATGATCGCCGTATAGTAACAAGAAAGTTGGGCTGACAAAAACTAGCTTCCAAGGCATGCTATGTTCTTGTTTTCATCTCTTTGTTACTTTCATTTATAACCAAATTTGATGCTATATATTGAATATAGGAGTATATATATATATATATATATATATATATATATATATATAGATACAAAATCATGTAGGAATGTCAGATGCTTGATGTTAAACATAACAGCAGTCCAATCTGAAGCTTTGAACACTCAGGCAAGCACCATAAAACTCGTTTATTTTGTAAATTTGTTTATGGATTTTTCGACATTTATCTTCGTTGAGAATTAAGTTGAATGTATGGTAAAGACCAACAAGTATATGCCAAAGAGTTGGGAAACTTGCAAAGAGCTAACACAGAAATTTTATGCGTCAAAGGACGCTAAATTTGAGTGATTTTTGATATGATAAAACACGAAATAAACAAGTAACATGAATATTATGCGCAAATAAGGTGTAAACAGAAAAATTAAATCCGTGATTTTGATTGTAATACTTACTTTCCACCAACATAAGGAACACCCTTACGAGAATTAGGAGGGATGTCTCCTTGTAATCCAGGTATGATCTCAGTCATCGCTCGAACAATCTTTGGATCCTCACTATAGCTCTCAAAACACCGTCCCCATCTCGGATCTCTACAAACCTGCAAAATATATACTACACATTATTTCAAAGTAAACTCAGAACTCACTTTCATTCTGCGAAAATTCATCTTCTTAATTTTATTTTTTTAATCAAAGTATTTATTTTAGCAGAGTACTTATTTACCGCAATGCATGGTGCAAACGCGTAGTTAATGCCAGTTGCTCTGACTTCAAGAGCAGTTGCAGCTCCAATCTTCTTCACCAGTTCAGGATCCCTATATATTCAACAACATTATAAACATCTTTTAATCAGAAAATCAAACAAAATTCTTTATTGATTTATCTTTGAACTGCGCGTTTATAAATACTTGCCTGGTAGCTCCAAGGCCAACATTGTGAGGAAAAATAGTGGCATTGTAAACATTATTATTTCCATGAAGAGCATCAATCCCATAAATTATCGGTATCCCTAAACGAGATGATAACGAGCCCATTTGAAAATTGTTGACCATATCGACCCACATCTCAGGTGATGCCTTCTTAGCCGGTACACTGCCCCCACCACTCAGTACACTCCCTGAAAATTCACATATTTACCGGAACAGAGATTTATACAAATGAATGTATGTATGTATGTATATGTATCTACACACTCATAATACCATTAATTTTCTTACCTATGCCATACTGCTTCATAACGTCGCTTGAAGCCACAGACCGATCAATTTGAGTCATCTGACCAATTTTTTCCTCTAAAGTCATACGATTCATTAAATCTCGAATTCGAACATTCAAAGGCTGGTTAGGATCTTTGTATTTCAAGTACTCTGCCTCTGACAAAGCAGAGCAGTAACACATCACCAGGATTCCAATTAAAATCATGCAATTTCTTCTACCCATATTGGTAGAAATCCTTATACCAAAAAAGAAATTGGTATAAATCTGTCACCTGCGTAGAATCAACTGTTATACATCATTGCACAAATAAAGGCGATTTAATAAATCAAAAGTATCAAAAAAAAAACTCATATCTAATACCAACAAATTAGAAGTTATTTCTTCATTGTCAAACAATTTCAGATGACTAATTGTCCACACTGACATTGGGTCTAAATTTCATGTAGCATGTGCGTATATATAGAAAATCATCGAAATCGCTAGCTAAGATAACAACTTTTTTTAGTGGTGCATCAATAATAATTTTCTGGAATTTAATAACTTAAAAAGAAGAAATAGAGGAACATACATACAGGTTGAACAAAGATTAAAATTGGAGCTCGTTCTTCAGAGAATTATGGAAATAGCTAGAATAAAAGACCTGTTTATATAGAGGTGTGTTGAGTAAGATTTAGTACAACATACAGATAAGGATACCTACATGTAGTCAAATTAATTGTCTTCAATACCAAGATAAAATTAGTTTTATACTTCTAAGTTTAATATTATTACTATATTTGTCTAAGATAAAGTCTTATTATGTGAGACGGTTCTCGTTGAGAGATGAAATGGGATTGCACCGCCCCGCCCTATCTATAGGAGGGCAAACCATTTACTCGACCCGTCACACAAGTTTTTGTCTTTGTCTAATGAAATAAAAATCCAATTAATTATTAAGATAAATTAAATTAGTGATGCACGATCTCAATTTAGACAAAGTTGATCTCTCAAAAAAAAAAAAAAAAAAAAATCCATAAAAAAAATGAAAAAGAATTGGACCACTAAAGAGTGACGAAATATTTGGAGGAAGTTAGTTTTGAGTATCTTTTTGTTGGTATGTTTACCTAGTTTGTAGGGTTTTTTGTTGAGATCTTCCGAGAAAAGTTATCTTTTCCTTAACCAACTCGAAATGACTGGTACCTTGTTAAGGATTTGTTTTAACTTTTAATTGACTAGTGATTTGGCGAGATGAGATCCTCTGTACCACAATCTGTGTACCACAAGTGATCTGACGGCTATGCATCATTTGTGATATTATAATTATCTCAATCTTAATAAAATATAGCAATTGGATCACTTGTGGTACACAATGGTACACCAAAAATGGTACAGAGGATTTCCTCTCTGATTTAGCATTCACGTGTGGTTGACAAATTTATTTTTTGTTACTCATAATTTTCATCCTTAATTACAGTGTGTTCTTTGTTATCTTTTCTTTAGTTTTTCCTTAAAAAAATTTAAATAATAAAAATTTACTAGTGCAAATCTTATAAAATTTTAAAGTTTAGTGCAATTTGTTGAAATTTCCCCCTTTTGAAATAAAAGTAATACTTAATACATTAGATTTTGTTTTTGCCTCCATTAACTTAAAAAAAAATATGTTGTGCAATCTTTGCCCCCGTTGACGACGAAAATTCCTAGCTCCACCACTGCCTCACACCATCAAACTTCATACTAGTCTACTTGGTACGCCAACATAAAACACTCAGACGGCACTGTTAGTGCAGAAATGTGGTGCTACCACAAGTGCTGCCAACAGTGTTACCCCAGACGGGATTTATAATAGTTTCATCATTTATTCACAAAATTATTGGACTAATGACTAATATTTGTGCAAGTTTATTGTTTATGTTGGTTCAATTTTCAGGTATAATATATGCTAGAATATTGCAAGGAAGTTAAAAAGGAGTTATGGATAAAATGGGATTTTATCCATTCAAGCATGTGGGATTTGTGCATAACAAACACATGGGTAATTGACCCATTCAACATCTGAGTTTGTGGAGGAGATTGTACAAGGCGATGAAGCTAGAAGGTACAAGAAGGTGAAGCACGAACTTGGCCAAGAAGAAAGTCGGTTCCTATTTAAAAGGAAATGTGGGGATAATGCCCCTAAAGGCTCGGCCAACTCATCCACTCCCTCTCCACGTTTTTAACAGCCCTTCTACCATTATTAGAGTGTTTCCCAAGTCCAAGAAGTACTATAAATAGATGAGGAAGTGAAGATGGAACTCACGGCAATCACAACACACTTTCCTCACACAAAAGTCTTTACACTTTTCCTTGTTTCCTTATAAATTCCCAAAATACTTTTATGTTCTTGTATCGAGTTTTATAAAAGTCTTGGCTAGGTTAGGAATTGTGTTATAGACTTAGTTCATTCCTAGAAGCTTTCGTTGTAATAGCTTTAGGAATTTTCGACCTTGTAATTCTCTCTTATTAGTAGTGGAGGTCTCACCTTTTGAGGCATCCCTCAAGATATATAATTTATATATCTTGAGAAAATTATTTTCTTGTGTGATTTTTCCGCTGCAACTCTTTCCAGAAATTATTTTATGTTCGTGTGTGTGAGTGCTGGCAGAAGTGATATCGTTGCAGTGACAACACTTTGGATATCACTTCCTTTCTGACTTAAGCCTTGATCCTGTTTTTTCAATTGGCATCAGAGCTGGACACTTGACATACTAAGTGTTTGGTCCAGTTGTCATGGCTTTAGGTCTTGTTAATCTATCTCTTGAGAGACTTTCTATTCTTGATGGCTCAAATCATGATTCCCTGAGTGAGAGTGTGGTAAGAGGGTCATCATACATTAACGAACCTGACCAATCAGCCATGTTGACTACGGTTTGGGAGCAATCATTGTCAGATTCAGAAGGTGTTGTGTCTGGTGTTGCCCGGAGTGCGATAACACCAAGCCCAACACTGAGCAGGTATAATACTTCCGTTTTTTCTGACATTTTATGCTTTCATGGTTCAATTGATGTTGATACAGGAAGTCCGGATGAGAATGATTTAAGCAAAGATGAGCTCATTGATGGGCTAAAGGATCTCTACGAGGCGCTTTTTAAAGAATGGAAAATAGAGCACAAGAAGGTAGAGATTCTAACAAAGGAGAATGATGAGTTAAAAAACTCAAATGATGAGTTGAGAAACTCATTGACAAAGCTGGAGGTCCTCCTTTCAAAAGGGGATGTTGAACTTGATAAGATGAGGTCGAAATTGACCTTAGCTGAAGCCACTTTCAAAAAGCTCAACACTGGAACTTCAAAGTTGGATGAAGTACTCAAGTTGGATAAGCCTCGCAGGGCAGGTATTGGGTTTCAAAATTCTTTTGACAATACTGTTAAACATCTTTTTGATGAAAATGACAAAACTATTTTTGTGAAAGAAAAAGCAATTAAAAAGGTTTATTCAATGAAAAAGTCCACGAAAATAAAGTTTATATGTCATTATTGTAATGCTCATGGACACATTAAACCTTTTTGTTATAAACTAAAAAATAATTTGTCTAAAAACATGATGTCATCACCTGTGTGGCCCAACATAAGTGACAACACTAATTCTCAGAATCAGGTGTTGCCAGAAATGTTGCCCAACACTAGTGATAACACTCTTGGACAGAAAATCAATATTCTTCACACAAAAAATTGTGTACCCAAGACCGGTGTGAAATATGATGATGTTTACACTGCCTTAAAGACTAACGATGCAGGTTCATGGTACTTTGATAGTGGATGTTCACGCCATATGACGGGTAACAAAAACTTTCTAAAAAACTATGAATCTGTTTGTGGAGGCTTAGTGACTTATGGGGGAGGAACCAAAAGTGAAATTATTGGGAAAGGGACACTAGATATTCCTGGATTCCCAAAATTGAGTAATGTATTGCATGTTAGGGGGTTGATGGCCAACCTAATTAGCATAGGACAATTGTGTGATGAACACTTGGAAGTAAAGTTTAATAAAAATACTTGTGAAGTTTTTAATCACACTAACACTTGTGTTATGACAGGAAAAAGGTCTAATGACACGTGTTATCATGATTATGGACAAGAAACATGCAATAGAGCTCAAGTAGATGACACAATTTTGTGGCATCTAAAGTTACTGGACTCTGCAGAACATTCAAGAGATGCTGAAGTCTCAGATTTCAGAACAAATGTTGGCCACAGAGTTGGACCAGGTGTTAGCCTTAGTGTTATAACACCAGAGGTAACACCCGTGGCAACACTAGAGGTCAGTCCGGTTACACAAAATAAAATTCATGAAAACCTTTATGAGGCTGTTCATGATCAGGTCAAGAGACATCCCTCAAGACTCCAAAAGAATCATCACATATCCCAAATGATAGGGGGAGTAAGTGGTGGGATACAAACAAGACCAGGTGATTATCGAGAAATCGTAAGGTATGTGTGTATGTCTACCACATACGCTAAGGTAAGACACTCTTGTTTTGTATTTTCTCTTGCACCTGTAATTTTTTTTGAGACATTTAAATATGGTTATTGGATTCAAGTTATGCAATATAAGCTTGAACAATTTTCTCATAATGATACTTGGATTCGTCATCACTTTTTAAGAGTTTTGGTTGAAAATAAATTTATTCAAATAGAGCATATTGACACTAAATATTCAATTGCTACAACTTTTACCAAATTTCTGATTTTTTGTCTCAATTAATCTACCATCTTACGGATGTTGTTGTACATTAATAAAAAAAAAAAAAAAACTACTTTTTTTAATTTTTGTTTAAAGCCTTTTTAATGGCGGCACTTGCTGACCTTTATGTTCTGGTATGGTTTATACTTATGTTAACAAGTTAGAAAAGGTCCCCCTTGTGTGCTGAAAGTGACAAAGTCACTAAACATTAAATGTGTGAAAATTGAAATAGGCAAAAGCATTATATATTCCCAAAGTAACTCGGGGCACAGCGTTCGCTGCGACGATGCTTCTTTGCCAAATGGGAGTATAAAGTGTTGGTTTTATGCTTAGTATTAGGAACATGGAGTTCGCGACTACAGTGTATCCTACTTGAACAGTATGAAATCTAACACAAAAATTTTTACACCTTATAAAGACTCGGAGCACGGAGCTCGCTACTACGATGCTACCTTGTAAATAAAAAGGTGTAAAAATGCTTTAAAATGTTTGCCTAAAGTGCGAAATAAAAGGAAAAATATCATGAAAATATTCAAGGGGATCTGTTCTGATGTGTTATCCTAAGTGTTGCCAACATTGTCAGCAACACATCAGTAGGTGTTATATTAATTTTTATTATTATTTTAGTTACTTGAGTTATACATGGATAAAATTTGAAATGTCATAACAACTTTGATTTGAAATTTGAAATTTTGGATTTTATTTTTGTACAACTCTGATTATTTTATTTGTATTTTCTTATTTTTTCTTTCTTTTCTTTTTCAAAAAAAAAAAAAAAACAAAAAAAAAACAATAAACAATGGTTGCCGAATGTCTTTGTAAGTTTGTTGAAGTTTGTTTTCTAAAAAGACTAGAAAATATGAGTCATTGTTTGTGGATTACCTAAATTTGTAATCAAATCCATCTAGTCTTAAAACCACTCTCCGAAATCCCATTGTTACTCTCTCTTCCTACCTTCTTCTTTCTCTCTCTATCTCAACTCGATGTTTCAAAATTTTCCTTATTTATTTGTGGCAATGTTGCCGTCAGTGTTAACATCACTGACAACACTTATAGCACTACGTGTTTTAAGGTTCATATTTTATTTTACATTAATGCTTTTCATTTTCTTTCTTCACAAAAAGGGGGAGAAAATGTGATGAACCGATAATCATGCACATGTGGTGAAAGAAAGTGTTTCGGATTCTATTTTTAATGGAATTCATATTAAGGGGGAGTTTGATATCTAGAGCGAGATTGAAATGTTGATCCTATTAATGTTAGATGTTGGGAAAATGTTACAACATTTGATTTCATTTTTGAATGAGATCTTACATTAAAGGAGACTTTACTTTAAGGGGGAGATTTATCTAACTTTGTCTTGCAGGAACATCACATATTTATTTTGTGAAGAAATGTGAAACTAAGGGGGAGATTGTTAGTGCAGAAATGTGGTGCTACCACAAGTGCTGCCAACAGTGTTACTCCAGACGGGATTTATAATAGTTTCATCATTTATTCACAAAATTATTGGACTAATGACTAATATTTGTGCAAGTTTATTGTTTATGTTGGTCCAATTTTCAGGTATAATATATGCTAGAATATTGCAAGGAAGTTAAAAAGGAGTTATGGATAAAATGAGATTTTATCCATTTAAGCATGTGGGATTTGTGCATAACAAACACATGGGTAATTGACCCATTCAACATCTGAGTTTGTGGAGGAGATTGTACAAGGCGATGAAGCTAGAATGTACAAGAAGGTGAAGCACGAACTTGGCCAAGAAGAAAGTCGGTTCCTATTTAAAAGGAAATGTGGGGATAATGCCCCTAAAGGCTCGGCCAACTCATCCACTCCCTCTCCATGTTTTTAACAGCCCTTCTACCATTATTGGAGTGTTTCCCAAGTCCAAGAAGTACTATAAATAGATGAGGAAGTGAAGATGGAACTCACGGCAAACACAATATACAACACACATCTTGAGAGAGAGAGCTCACATATTCTTAGACCATTGTTGCTAGTGATGTTATAACACTCATTCCAACATCACAATCTAGTTCTTGAATGAACTATTTGTTGAAGGCAAAATTGGTCTAGCCTTTTGATTGTGATGTGAGTGTTATTTTTTTATTGAAGGTTCTTGTATCTAGCACATTTTGTACTCTTATTTTCTTTAGAGGATAGGAGTTGTTTAGACTTTGTACTTAAGAGAAATACTTCTAGTGAAAGTCCTTTTTGGCCATGAGGCTACCACAAGTTATATATTTATATAACTTGTGAAAATATTATCTCTCTGTCTCAAATTTCCGCTGCAAATTCTTTTCAGAAACTGTTTTCTGTTCGTGTGTGTTAAGTGTTGCCAGAAGTGATATCGTTGCAGTGACAACACTTTTGATATCACTTCCTTTCTGACTTAAGCCTTGACCCTGCCTTTTCAGGCACCATCAAACTTCATAGTCTTCTTGGTTAAAATTCCTAGCTCAGGTGAGAGATTTTTTTTTTTTTAATCGCTGATTAAAATTGAGTTGATTAAACTAAATTTTATATTTTATGCTCGATGCTACCAAACCCAACTTAAATCTGCGCCATTCATATTACAGAAAGTTTAAAGAACTGCATACTCCCCTCTGTCCTGCTTTAAGCTCCCCCTCTGTCCTGCTTTAAGATTCTTACTTTCTTTTTTTATCTGTGTCAATTTAAGGTTCGTACTTTACTTTATTACGACGCTGTCATTCTCACAACAAAAACTCATTAAACACTCTCTCTCTCCTACTTCACTTTTCACACTCACAATATTTACTTTATCTTAATCTCCGTTCAAAGTTAAACTAAAAACGTTAAGAAAAAAACTTGTATGAGAACATCATGACCCGTCTCATAGTAGAGACGGGTCATTTTTTACCCATGACCCGGATCCATGACCCACAAGCCCATTTTTTTTTCTTTTTGTTGTTAAAATAATACTCCGTCCGTCTCGTAAAGATATTTAACTTTTTTTTTGTCAACATGTAAAATTTGACAGAGAAAATGAATGTCAATCTAATCGTCCTAAACTTTATAAATTATATTTTTAAATAATAAAGATTGTTATTGACGATGACTTAATAATTTATTAATAATAATTTTTAATCTTATTGATATTGATATGATTAAATTAAAACTAATAGTATATTGTTATAGTATTTGACTTGTGTGATGACAAAAAGAAACTCAAAATGAACAGCGGAGGGAGTATCATTAACATTTTTCATCAACACCAAAAGAACAGGGGATCAATTGGATCAGAAGCCTTATAACTAACTTTAGCTCATTGCACGAGTAAAAATAATTGGAAAAAAGAGGATCATTATTTAATACTAATATTAGTATGATTACAGAGCTTATGTTGCTTGTTAATGATCAGTACTAAAGAATACGATCAGACAAAGAAGGCAACCTTCGAAAGAAGTTCAATGCTGGAGATGGCATGCGATCCCTGAAAATCGGATGTCGGAAATAGTAAAAACCGAATGCCATCGCCACCATCTTTGACGGTACGAGGTACAATATGAACGCCACAACAAAACACAGTCCAACAAAGATCCCTGTGGCTCTCGGATCACGCCATGTCACCAGTGCCTGCACGCGTTCTCCTTGTGTCGCAATATCCCCCAACACATTCTGCACACGGGCTCCGAGCATTCTCAATTTATCGTACCTCGCACGTACCACTTCATTGGGCCTAGCGCACGGCAATGAGTCAAATTCTTCGTCTAGCTCATCGCGATCAATGGAATCGGCTAACGAGATCTTGGGGTCAAAGTGAGGTAGTGGGTCCCGTGACTTGAACCTGTAATTCCACGCACCTACTGCAAACACATAGAACGCCAGTGTTGGAACGATCAAGTCAGGGAACCAAACTAACATCATTAGTAACGCGTGGACTAGAAGTGTAGCCGTTGTGTTTTTCCATGCACGCGTGTCATCTATCCATTTGACGACATCTAGGACCCCTGCAATAACATTGATAATCCTATACCAGTTGGCTCGGACTTTTCGCATGCTAAAAGCGTGTGAATCAGCATCAAGCATGTAGGTTATGACTTCGCGTCGAAGTGGCGGCTCTGATCGTGACAAGTGTGCGGCTGTGATTTTGACCGCTATAGTTCTTAACACCTCTTGTTGGACCATACCAATGGGCTTGATATGGTGCATTATAGGTAACAATGGTTGTGAATACACATGCAAGAAGTCAAGCGTTGCGGTAGCACGTGCAAACCTTACGGCAACCTCAATATCGCCCATTTTCTTTAACCCGGCTTGTGATAAACAGAGTAATGGATATGTATTTTTGTACACCTTACCCGTTTGTAGACTCGATATCCGGATACGTACCTTTCCCATTCGAAAATCAGGCCTCGTGGCTTCTTTTGGACCATTGGCTTGGTCAAATACTTCACAACTATCAAAAATACCAATAGTCAACACTGTGGATGGATCGTAAACTCGCCACGTGTATTGCTCATTCCATTTAGGATCTAAACTATCAGAAATTGTTCGAGTCCGTACCCATTTGTTACCATACTTTGCCACCGCGTAAGCATCCGTGGAGCCTTTACCAATGATGGTCTTCATTGGTACCAAGTTCTTGCACCCAACGATCCCAAGCTCTACCACCCCAATAGGGGGCTTCCAAAGCTGCTTTGCTGTGGGACGGTAATCGCTGCACACGTGAGCTGCCTCATCCATCACATGATATCCACCGTCAAAGAATACTCTAAGATGAACCCTACCACGATACGTCCTCTTTTCCGCCTTTGGATCTTCAAATGTGAACCATCGGGCCACTACATTCCGCTCATCAACACGACGTTCTATAGAGGTGAGTGGTATGCTAGCAATACCCACAGTTAAAGTCTCTTTCGGCCCTCTATGCTCGACTAGAGAAATTAATATTTGGTGGTCAGTGAACGGCTCAGCGGCTACAAACATCAAGTCCTCATTCCACGTTGGAGATCCATTTCTCAAGAGGCACGGTTTTGTCTTCTGAATCTGGAAACCTAATTGAGCCTTGACTTGGAATGTCGATTCTTTCAACGACGTTAAAGATGATGAAATGTCTTGGGCTTCGATGACCGTCGATCTCAAGTACCAAAGCTTAGGTGATTGATACACCTTCGATCGAGAATTAGGATTACCGGCGGTGTCAGTCTTCCACGCCTCCGGAAATGACTCGTCAGCTTGTGTTCCAACCCACGTGGCAAGCATGAGATCCGCTCTGTGGGCCCCACCCCCTTCGAGCCTATACCATTGTGGGGCCAGAGGGCTGTCGGGTGGGTCCCGTAACAATATCTCTGTCGCGTCAAAACATATCCCGCCTAGGAAACTGTGACCGGCCATGTCGGACATCGATCCGGGCCCGAGCGGGTCCCACACCGAGACTTCAAGGATTGAGGAGGAATCATGTGCTTCCCGGCCGAAAGCAAATGTTTGGTCCCATTCAAAAAACATGCTCTTACGTGCTGGTTTAGAGATGACTTGGGACCCAGAGACCACAATTTTGACAACTGGATAACTAGCTGAAGGAAGTGATCTAGCTTTCACCACTCGCACAAAGAGGTAGTGCATTTTCTCAACCAAATCGAACGACGACGGTTCCATCGGAAATCGATCTGAGACGTCCGTGGTGAAACTACTCACTGAAGAAGCGCGTGGAATTGGCTGAGGACCAGAGAAATTGCTCACTTTAACTTCCGGTATCGATCTCGACGCCATTGATGCCATCATCTGATCCGGATCCGGAGGTGGCGGAATCTGTTCCGCCGTATCACCGTCGTCATCCACCACCGGAGCCGGATCTACAGTTTCCTGTTCATCTTCAATGTTGGCAGCTTCTGACGGTGGAGAAGTTTCCGCCGGCGGTGGCTGATCTTCTGTCGGAGCGGGAATATCGGTTTTGCCATCTTCTGTTTTTGCCACTTCCGGCGGCGATTCACCAGCAGTTGCTGCATCTGTCGTTGGCGTTGCCGGTGCCGGTGCCGGTGCTGTTTCGGACTTCACTTCCTCCGGCGGTGGCGTAGGCGGAGGAGGCGGAGCCGGAATTTCATCGACGAAATAGATTTTCAAACCGATTTCACCTTGAATCCAACTAAACAAACTCTTCTTCTCCAAAGGATAATAAATCAAAGCCTCCTCACCTTTCTTCACAAACTGGCGGGAATTCAATCGAACCCGACCCAGAAAATTATTCCGGGTCGTGGGCCCAATATTCCGGTCATGGAAAACATCCAACTCAAGCATATCACCAAACACTTCAGACGGCTTCCCAACATTGAACTCCAGAACCTCATTCCAAACCGGGTTGAGGTCACGGATCACGGGTCGGGTCTTCCGCCGTTGGCCGTAGAAATCAAGAATGACGTACGGACTCGACGCCCCGTGACCGTCTATCGGAAGTAAATTCCGGGCGTCGACGACTTCAACTATCAGTTTCCGTACGGTTGCTGCCATTGAAGATGATTGAGAAAATAATGAAATTGAAGGAAAAGGATGATTTCTGATGATTATGGATATGAAAATGGATTATGGGAATTTGGGAGGGAGATAAAGAGAGGGATTGAGAGGTAGTGATTGGTGGGTGCTTAACTTCATGAGCAAGTAGCTTTAAACCCATTTTATTATTTTTGAGTAATGTTTGGGGTATAAAAAATGTTACAAAATCTTGTTCACAAATACTGGGTGTAATGATTTTATCGATATTTTTAACTAGAATGTGGCGGGTTCATTATCGATGTAACAAATAAAATATCGTCAACTCATGTTGTGAGCAAGATTTTGTGAGTTTGTTTTGTGCCCCTAACATTTAGCATTGCTCATTATTATTATTTTTTAACTTTATTTGCTGCTTTTATGGTAAGTCCCAGAGTAAGAGTCCTATTCTTAAAATGGCAAAGAATCTTTACTATTCACTCCACTCATTCTCTCTCCTATTTTACTTTTATACTCACAACACCAATCAATTCACTATTCTCTCCCACTCATTTTCTCTCATACTTTACTTTTACACTCATAATATTTACATCACTTCTAATATTTATTAATAAGCGTGCAAATAAGGGGTATGACTCTTACTCCGAGACGGAGGGAGTACTTTAATTTTAATAGGGATAATGTTGGTCCTTTAACCAAAGATTAGATTCCATTTTTCTCCTTTTCTTTTGCAAACCAAATTTTAGTGTTTTGAAAAATAGAAGTGATACGTTAAGTTTGTGACCTTTACGGAAAGAATTTTCTTTGGAGTAGTGTACCCGACTTAGTCTAGTCTTCTACTGGTGAATTAAAAAAAAAACGGAAATGGGTGGTGCATGATTGTTTTTTTCCCAAAATAAATGTAGCTTTTTTTTTTTTTTTTACGTTTTAATACATAGAAATTTTGAGGAATAAATTTAAGTTGATTTAGTTATCCTAATAAAATTATAAAACTTGTTATTAATACATTAATACACCAATATAAATACTATCAATAGCATTTTTAAATTTTCATAAGAATGATTACATTAAATTAAAATTATACTCCCTCTGTCCCTAAATGAGTGTCCAAATTTCATTTTTAGGGACACTGAAAATCTCAACTTTTTGAACAATTTGGTAACAACGATTCATATATAATCTTGTAATCTCCTTTCCAAACCTTTAGTTTTGCACGTATAAAGAAACCAGTGAAAAAAATTTCGAAAAAAAAGGTTTAGGGAGAAAGTTATGTTCAAGAAAGACACTCATTTAGGGACAAAGATTTCTTGAAAATGGACACTCATTTAGGGACAGAGGGAGTAACTCAAAGTTTTTTCGTAATAACATTGAAAAAATGGGGATATTTATTTCGGGACCTAACGTAAAAAATAAAATAAAAAATTAAATGTGTTAACTCCCGTCTTAGCTCCACAAGTGGACCTAACTCTAGTTGTAGTAACAATTCGAAATACATCCATCACTAACTCAAAGAGAAATGTGAGACACTTATTATTAAACGGAGGAAATAATATTTTCTTAACACTACACTACAACAATTGAAACTAAAAATAAATGCTCATTCTATCCATCTTCATAGTATGAGTAATGTTTAATGTTTGAGAAAATTTTGGGGGAAACTAGTTCCTCCGTAAGTTATAAAAAGTCACGTTTTTATAGGATTTAGGATTTCAGGTTTAGGGTTTAAGGGTTAAAAACATGACTTTTTATAACTTCCCCCAAAACACACTCTTAATGTTTATGTTGAGAATTTATTTTGGTTACTTTGGTGGAATTAAACTAAAGGACTAGAAAAGATTCCTTTCACTTTTGACTATTTGAAATTAATAAGATGAAATCATCCATGAAAGAGATAGGAGTGGAGTGGGAAGGGTAATGGCACCACCAAAAAGCATAAGCCTTTTGACAAAGATTGCTCTCTTTTTGTGTCATTCGCCGACCATAACACGTTTTGGTCACCCCGGACATACTCCAATATTTTTACTTTAATCTCATTCTCATTTATATTGGTTAAATTTGGTTATTTTATGGAAACATTAAAGTCAATTTAATTATTTTACTAATATTAAAATAATAATTATTAATGAATTATTAAGGTTTTTTAAAATTTTGCTAAGATGATTAAATTGACTTTAATAATTGATCAGTGCTCTATTTTGGCTATAAAATCTCAATGCATGGAATTCTTAGAAGGGCAAAAATCTAAGTTTAAAGATGGCAATTATTAGTAATTTAAAATTTAAAATATTAAATTTTTAGTTTTAATCTATTACTCTATTTGCTTTGGTGATTCTTATTTCTGCATAAGATTTCTAACTATGGACGGCAACGGGGCAGGTTCGGGACAGGTTTGGCATTTTCCAAACCCGCCCCTACTCAAAAGTACCAAAACTCGAACCCTCCCCGCCCCGTTTACTCTATAACATTTTTTTTAAGTTGGTATTTCATATTGCAACGCTAATTTCTCCTGAATTCTTTCCTTTTTAGTACATAATGAAACGTAGAATATTGTATAAAGATAATTAAAAAAAATACATTAAACCATTATATATATAGGAGTAATATATAAATATTATTAATACTTAGAAAAATATTAGACAAAAAAAAATATATTTGGGTGGGGGCGGGTCAAACGAGACGGGTTCAATGTAATCCCAAACCCTTCTCAAACCCGGCTTGTTTAGAAAAAAGCATTCCCATTAGGGCAACTCCATTGGTATAGGTATCAAATGCAAATTTTGATACCTATGATGAAGTATTAGCATCTCCAATGGTTCTATCAATGGGTATTAAAATTTGGTGTGGTACTAAGCAAGGTTTGCTACCTTGCTTAGTACCACACCATATTTTTGGTACCCATTGTTAGTGTTTTAAAGAATTGTTAAACATAGAGCAAAAATATTTATCATGTTAATTAATTATTATGTTAAAATATTATTTAAAATATAAATATTTATTTAAATAATTTTTTATTTTTATGATTATATACAAATTTATTTTTTAAATGTTTTTTAAAAAATAAAGTAATGATTATATATTAAAATTATTTATCATTTCAAAAATATTAATAAAGTTAATAACCATCAAAAATTAATTTGGTGCCAAAATATTGATACCTATTGTTGGAAATGATTTTTGATACCATGTGAATAAAAACACCTAATGCATAAGAGTAATTTTTGTCTTACACCTAAATATAGGAGCGGACTATTTAATAAAATATATGAGCAGAATAAAAATAAAATATGAGACTTTTTTTTATGTTTTTTAAGAAAATTTGAAAAATGTGATTTTTTTTACTCTTATACCTCATGTATAAGAGCCATATCAGTCTTATACCTTAGGTATAAAAGCAATTGTAGTCTTATACCTTAGGTATAAGATTAATTTTAGTCTTATACCTTAGGTATAAGGCAATTGTAGTCTTATACCTTAGGTATAAGAGTAATTTTAGTCTTATACCTTAAGTATGTGATGAGTGCAATGACAATTCTATAAATAAATGCCTAGGCTGGTATTTCAGTAAATAAGGGACTTAAATGGTGTCATTTATGTAAATAAGTGCTTTTACTAGAGGATAATAATAAAAAATAATGAAAAAAAAATATTCAAATACGATATTGCACAATTATAATTTAATTTATCTTTTAGGTCTTTCATATTTTTTTCTAATAAAAGATTTAGATACTTTATATTTTTTAATCATGTTTTTCATTTTTCTAATTTTTTATTTTACAAAAAAATGATGTTTTTTGGAATAATCAAGAATTTTATTAATTGGTTGAGAATCTCATGTTTTGTTTTTTTTTTTTTTTTTTTTTGGTTTTTTTTCATTTAGTTTCGCCCATGCGAAGATACTAATAGAACATATTGCAAAATATTTATCATACACTGGGTTGGTTTGGTGGTTAAGACATATGTTTCCATAGTATTGTTGCAGGTTCGAATCTCAGGTGCCACACATTATGTTTTTATTATTCAAACGAGCTGGGCGGGTTAAAGGGCGGTTACGGGCTAGGCTGGGTGGGCGGAGGGCACGGGCTGGGACGGATGACCCAAGCGAGCATGCCAAGTATCGTGACTCGAACGCTCTCCAAGAAGTGCAACAGGACTATTGGGAAACTCGGAATTGAAAGAAAGATTATAAAGACCGCCATAATTACTACCAGAAAAGAGAACCGCCTTCGTCTGGTTGTCCTTAACACGAAAACCGCACGAGTCAAGTTCAAAGAAACAATTATTATCCTTAGAGAACTGACTAATGGATAACAAAGGTCTATGAATAAGAGGGACATACAACATGTTACGAAGGTGGAAAGAGCGATTTTTAAAGTGAACAACAGAATTACCGATGCGAGAAATATTTAACTTAGATCCATTACCAACAATAACTACATCATTACCTGAGTATGGATAAGATCCAAAGAAGGAGGTCGGATCAGATGTGATATGATTTGTAGAGCCCGAATCCCGTATGTAGGGTTCTGCACTTGCAGTGTAAGCCGAGAAATTCTGACAATCCCGTGCACAATGACCATAGCAGAAACAAAGATGACACTGTATATCGGGGTTTGGGAGAATACCCGATCCACTATGCCCCAAAGAGCCACCATGCGACTGATTTTCAGCAGAAAATCCTTTCCCACGACCCTGACCATTGCCTCAGCCAGAATTATTGCCATTGGACCAAGACCCATTCCATTGATCACGATTCCTGTTATTTCCGTTGCCATGATTTCCATTACCCCCATTATTGCGGTTGCCATTATTGTTGTTGCGGTTTCCATTATTCTGCCGGTTTCCACCACCACGCTTGAAATTGCCGCCGCCATGACCAGCTGCAAAATAGGCTTCAGAGGGTGATGGAACTGTGGTTTTGTTAACATGGAGGGCTACGGACTGTTGAGGTGGCGCAAAGAATTTCTAAAGCAACATCTCTTCTTTGAGTAAGAGATCAATGAGAACATCCAGGGTAAGAGGATTCTGGGCATGAACAGCCGCGGTGGAGGTTAAGAATTCCTTGTATTCTTGGCCTAAGCTGCCAAGAATCTGTTGTATCAGGATAGAGTCATCAACTTGCGCCCACAGCCGTGAGAGCATCGGCTATTTGGGACGCACGTAAGAGATAGTCGGCAATCGTCATCTCCATGGGTTTCTTCAAATCATGAAGCTTCTCCTTTAACGTCTCAATTTGTAAGGCCGAAGTAGCCCCAAACTTTTTCGCCAAAACCGCCCAAGCGGCCGGAGCAGTATCACAAGAGTTTAAGTATGGTTGGAGAGGAGGGGTTACCTTGCCCTTGATCCTCCACATACCAGATCTGTTCCTGTTTTCCATACCTCGTGGTCTGGATTTGCATTGCCATCAGCAAGGGTTGCTGCGGGCTGATAATAAATAACAGCTTGTAGGTACGAAGGAGGGTTTTGAAGAGGGTACTCCAGTTGACATAATTTTCTTTGGTGAGGAAGGTTTGTCCCATGATAGCATTAGGGTTGTAGAAGAAAGAGAGATGAATGTCTAAACCTAGATCGAAGTTAACCTGATACAATGTAGAAAATCATACACGGTCATGGAACAAGAGAAAGAACACAGCTGGGAAAATTATTTCCTTGCTATTCACAATGTTGTAGATTGGTACAATATATACTAAACCCTAGATAAAGTAAACTAGGAAACTATAGACTCTATTATACCTAGAATATTTGGACTCAAATATGTACAATAATAGTCACAATAAAACTCTAATCTCCTTATTTACATGGACACAAAATCTCACAGAATGTTACGTTAATAAAAGTTTCGTGGTGGTGGCATATTTTCTAGTTCAGATTTTTCAGCGCAGCGGTGGGAAAATTGGAATAGAGCGTTCGTTAACCGTTGGATCATGCTGATTTTTGGCATGTAGCTTGGGGACTCGTAAATCATCAATCTGAACGGTAGCGATTGGATTTCAAAGTACACAACATTGGAAATCATGGCTGGACAAAAGCAGCAGATTTGAAGAATGCAAATTTTGAGGATGACAATGATTCGGTGGAGCCGGTTGCCTTTGGCTATGTGTTTGGGAACTTTCGCCAAGGTGGAGATTGTTGGATTATGGCTCAAGTTATAGAAGGAGTCATTATACATTGTCTCATGTGGTTCATGAATATCATGAATGTGATGGTTGGTTTTTCCAATGAGACTTTTGGTGTTTGGTTTTCTAGATATGGTTGAACTAAGAAGTATTGTGTGCCTCTAAATAGACACATATAGAAAGAGTTCAAGTGTTCCTTGTGGTTCCAAGATTGACATCCCTTAGGGGAGAGTGAGTGGGAGAGATTCTATAATCTTGAAGGAGTTGTACACTATTATGAGAGTAGCCTAGTGTTCTCATTTCTTGTAATCCTTGAGTGAGGGGGACTCGGATTTGAGGGTGATACACTTTGTAATGTTGAAGATATATATTGTTGATTGATTTATGGACGTAGCCCATTGAGTTGGGGTGAACCGCGTTAAATCTTGTCTTATTTACTTTCTGTCATGTTATCCGTGTCCAAATTAATGGTGTAGCATAACCTTTCGCGCCGCGCACAACACAATCAAATTAAGAGCTTAACAAAGGTCTCATTATCCAATCAAGAGCCAATTAATAAGACCATCACTGTTTCACACAAAGCACCCTTGATCAGTGATCTAATAAAATTCTTGAAATTTTCTATCTCATTCTTTTGATTAATTGAGAAAAATATTATAGCCAATTGTTTGCTTCACTTGTCAAAGACAATAAAGGGTCGGGTGAACGTAAGAGAGGTTTCTATACTCCGAACTACTTTAAATTGCATCGTTTGTATTTTTTTCACTCAGAAACTGACACACACATTCACATTAATTTGTTCCTTACATTTGTTCTTCACAATCTTTTCTAAAAATTACGTGTCGACCCGACCCGCTATGCCCGACCCGTTAAGTTACCGGGTTCCGCTGGGTCCTAACCGCCACAACTTGTGACCGTTCTAACCCGACCCAACACGCCTCAATCGCCAAGCCTAACATGAATGCCATTTTAGGAAGCCTACTAACTCTTCGGTTTATTTCATTTGAACTTGATTTTTGAAATAAATTGACAAGTCCTGCCAGATACATTTCAAATTGAATGCCATCAACCGCTTTACAGATATGCTCCCTTCCAGCCCGAGTACTAATAACTTTAGCGCAAAATCTTGGGAAAACGAGTTTTTCCAAATGCTTAGGAAAAATGTGTTTCAAAAAGAAATGCGGTGGTATTTTTGTAAATAATCAGAACTTCTCAACGGTTCTGGATATAATTATAAAACCTTCTGGATATGATATTGATAGTCAGAACCTTTGAAAGTGATAGCCAGAAGGGTCATTTTTGTAAATAATCAGAACTTCTCAACGGTTCTGGATATCAATATAAAGCGTTCTAGATATGAGATTGATAGCCAGAACCTTTGAAAGTGATAGCCAGAAGGGTTCTGGATATCAATATAAAGCCTTCTGGATAGGAGATTGATAGCCAGAACCTTTGAAAGTGATAGCCAGAAGAGTCCTATATATCAATATAAAGCCTTCTGGATATCAATATAAAGTCTTCTGGATATGAGATTGATAGCCAGAACATTTAAAAGTGATAGCCAGAAGGTTTTGAAAAACACGTTTTTCCTAACCAGTAGGAAAAACACGTTTTACAGGAGACCAATCTAACTTTAGTATGATTGTTAAAGTTTTTTTTTATTATCATGTACTTACTCCGTCTTATAATAAATGTCATCAATTTTCTTTCTTCTGTATTAACATGAATATCACATTTTTAAATAAGAATATAGTTTTAATATGATTTTAACATAGTGCAACCAATGTGTGGAAAGTAAAACACATTTCTTAAAAGAGTATATGTATTGCCACAACACATTATACTTGTCGCGCCCCGACCCGTGGTCCTACTTGGCCCCACGTCCGGGACACGCACGGAAGACGTCATAAAACAACTTAAAGAAAAATTTTTGAAATATACTTTCATAAAAAGTCTTATAACCAACCACATTTACTAAACTTGACTTCAAGTCAAACAAACAAAACTTTCACAACAAGTACTTAGCCACTCGGCTACAACTACTAACTTTACTTACTCATTTACAAACACTTAACATTTACCAAAAGAGATGATACAACTACTAAGTTACGGGTACACTACCCCAAAAGGTGTTACATTTACATAATGTTGTAGACACCGTGCCTTGGACCTCTCACCCCGATTGCATACAAAGTGTTTTTATTTAACTTATTTTTGTTGATCTCTGTTACTTCGGTTAAGTTCCTAACTGATTCCGTTAGTTTTGGACTAAACTGCATAACAGAGTTAACTTTTAGGGTTATTCTGTCATTCTGTCATTTTTCACCCGCGGGCGCTTCCGGCACTGCCAGTGAGCCGCGCGCGCGTCCCGCCCCACTTTGGCAGTAACGGATTGCACCTTATTTCCCTCTCTTTTCTTATTTACAAACATCTTTTCTTAATCACAAAAACCAATCTTTTTACATCCACATTCATCCCCCATTTTCTCATTAACTCTCAATCCCAAATTCTAAGCCTTTTCCTAAAAACTAATATTTCTTTCATTTATTATTTGATTTCTTTTATTTCTTTTATTTTTCTTTTATTCATTTATCTTATTTGTGATTGGCCCATTCCATTTCACATGGATGACCAATTTCCCTCCATCATTTCCCTCTCCTTTTTACCTATAAAAACCATCATCTTCTACCTTGGAAAGGGACTTCTTTTTGGACTTCTTTTTGGACTCCAACCTTAATCTCACATTTTCACTACACCTACACTATACACAATTCTCTACACAAATTCTCCAACAAGAGTTTTTATACAACAAATTGTTCTACAACAATTTCATTACAACAACAACACTTTTAAGTCAAGGTTCCAAATCCTCTTTCTCAAGGTACAACTCTATTTTCTTCCTTTGTTTTCTTCTTCTTGATGTATGCAATCCCCATTAATGGGACATGACCAACATGACTACTTCACATATTGAAGTTAGTTAAGGTTATCTCCCTACATTTTAATCTTAACTTTAATTCACCATGTTAATTTCTCTTCATCTCTTAATGTAATTCTTTAACATTACTTGTTACATGTAATCTTTATCATTAAATAAATAAAACAATTCTATTTTATTTCCCCTTTATTTCCCCTTTTCTTCTCATCACAATTGTTAGCACATTTCTATTTAATTAATTGAAGGACATGTAAATATTAGAACACCAATAGTAGCAAGACCCGCGTAAGCGGGGCGGAGTGGGTGTTTAAGTACTTCCCACTCCGTCACCTAACCCCCGAACCCTTCTCTCCCGAATCTCTGGTTTTGTATATAAATTAGGCTATTTCTAGGTTTTTCTTATGTTCCTTTAAAAACATAGGTGGCGACTCTAAACAATCTAAAAACAAGTTAGACATCCTAGGATAATTCACCGCTCTAGCCAAGCCGTGGTTCCCCGGGGTATCTACAGTGGCGACTCCGCTGGGGACGATAGAGGGTTAAACTTGCGTTTTCATTTTTGGTGTTCTTTTATTCTGTTTTCTGGGCATTCTGGTAAAAAGGGTAGGAAGCGCGCGCCTCCGGCCTTCTTGGCCTAAAGCGCGCGCGTCCGACCCTTATTACCAGAATCGCCCGCCTCCTTTCTTGTCCTTCAATTCCATGTTTCTGTGCTAACAAATTCTGCAGGGAAAAGTTTTCTTAATTAAGGGTCAAGGCAATCCCTTGAACCCACTGATTTGCAGGTTCTCACCCAGAAGCGGGCGCCTCTGCCCTTCTTCCTCTCACGCGCGCGCCTTCCGCATAGGCAACCCAATGCGCGCGCTTCTGGGCGCATTCCCGGAACAGAACAGTGCACAGAAACAGAACAGAATGACAGTGTGTGGGCACCGGGCCTGCATACAATTTCTTTTACTTTCTGTTTATTTTTATCGGTCACACGGGTGATTCGAAAGTTGTAAATTACGTGCTTATTTGTTTTTTTTATTTCTTTTGAAAAAAAAAAAATATATGTTTTGTCACATGTTAGACCTCACACTACATGCACATATTCTTATCAACTGCTCACAATCGAGTCGCACAAGTCCAACCCCAAACCCGTCGAGACCCGTCCTAGGAAGTTTCAAGCTCCACCCGACCTTGACTCTTCCGAAGCGGTAAACCTCAGCCCGTGGCGTAGTTCATGACTACATGCCGGGGGTGACCTTTAAGCCTCATATTCAAGCCGAGCACAAACCACACAATTCTAGTCTAGGATCTAACACTCCGTGACCAAGTCAGTTTTTCATGTGCCGAGATTTCCCTAAACTAATGTCTTCAAATCATACATGCCAACTGGTTGCAATGGACGAAATAAAACTCCGTCCCCAAAAGTGGTTATTTTGGACGAAAATAAAAATCCGTCCCCGCATGTATGATTTACTACATTAATTTAGTTTAATCCCGACACATGTAGGATTCACAAGCGTGGTGGAATCCGATGAGTATATGGGACCGCGAGATGGTCTATATACTAGTGTGACGATTCCACTATTTTCCTAGAAACCCCAAAAAGGATCACGTCCTTCCGACTTTGTAAATAATAAAAAAAAAAGAGTCGTTTTTCCTTATGTGGTTGAGTCTTTTTCTTTGTTTGTGGGTTCATTCATTTTATCCAAAAGGTGTTTGTGGGGCCATCCTAAGATCAACCGTGTTCTCTCCATAGGTCCAATGGCTTCAAATGGCAACGACAACGGCATTCCCGTATCCAACGAAGGGTTATTCCGCATGGTGGAAGCATTGAAAGAGCAAGTTGATACACCAGCCGAGAATGTCCGCCGCAAGGATGATCTATGGCGAGCTCGTTACAAGCATGTGAAAACGGTCCACGAGAAAGAAGTTGCTCAACTCAAGAACCGATTAAAGGGGCTCACGAATGAAGGAAAGGTCCAAAGCATTGATACCGGTTTGGTCAACACTCTCATGTCCTACATTGAGCAAAGGCTTAGTGGGCTAAATTTGCACAAGGGCCCAAACACCGATCTTCATCAAGCTTCTCTCCTCATGAACACAATGGAGGCTCTTCCCGAAAAGTTCAAGATGCCCGATATTGGCAAGTTCAACGGCAACTCTTGCCCCAACGCTCATGTCGACTCCTACATTTGGGCCATGCTACCAAAGAAAGTGTCTCCTCAAATAATGGCACAATGCTTCCCGCTTACTCTCGATGGGGTCGCAAAAGATTGGTACATGGGTCTTCCGATTTCCACCCGCCTCAATTGGGATGCCGCTATGCTTGCCTTCAAGTCACAATACCAACGCAACTCCATGTTCCGTCCCACCAAGAAAGAATTAGAGAGCACCGTGCAAATGGGTGATGAATCATTTGGGGGCTTCTATCGCCGTTGGAACGACAAGCTAGCCGAGATGGTTGATAGGCCTTCCGAGAAGGAACAAATGGACATCTTCTTGAAGTGTTTGTAAATGGACTACCGCGCTCATCTTAGTGGGGCTTTTCGCTCCGATTTTTCAAGCATGTATGATGCGGGGTTTAGAATTGACAATTTGCTCCGAGAAGTGGTCGAGTCCTCCTATGACACAAGCTTCAACGACAAAGGGTTCCCAAGCAATGACATGGAAGAATGTAGTGACATGGAAGGCTACAACGACATGGGGGATGACGACAACAATCTCCGTTTCTCTTTCTCTACCTAGAAATAGGATAAAAAAAAGAGTCAAAAGTCCTCTAATGTGTGCATTAATGTTTTCTCTCGTCCAATGATAAATTTTGAGTCAATCATTAAATAAAAGTCGTTCTTGTCCTCATACACTCTTCCAAGTTGTTCAATTAATTCTTGGTAAAATGATGAAAAAAATGTCTAAACAAGTTTTGGAATGAAGGCCATCGCTTGAATGCCTAGGGGCTAAACATCGACGACGGCATCAACAACGAAGACATCAACAATGACGAAATCAAGACAAAGAAAGGTGGAGCAACAATCATGAAGCAAAGTTTTCAAAAGGGGATTAAAAAAAAAAAAAAAAAAGCTCGCTAGGTTGAAATCATCAAATCAACCTAGGCAAAAGTTAGAGCACAAAAAAAAAAAAAAAAATCCCCCTCAATCAAAGAAGATCAACATCATCATCCACCAACAAAGGACGAAGCTACGAAGCAACAATTCCATCACGAAGAATGGAGAATCCACAAGAACTACGATGACCTGAGCCTCTACACTGGAGGAACGTAGGCAACCTGCGGGTCCGGTCTCATGCAAGAAAGAAGATATGTTTAGCCCTAGCGCGTTATGGTGATCGGCCTTCATCTCGAACTTGTCAAGACATCTTTGTACGATTCATTTGCCAATGAATTAACCACCAAAAAGATTGAACAACTTTCTTAGATTTGGAATCATTTCGCGTTCCTTGTCGAGTCTAAGGACTTCTATTTTTTCTGCATACTCCCAATTTCTTGCAATCAAATTGGGGCTTTCCTTCTCTTCTCTCTTAATGACTTACTTGCCTTCATGAGTCATTCAAAAAATGGTCAAATACATGAAGTCAATACTAGGGACACTTCCCTAATCAAGTCAATGTCACTCACCTTTAGTGACAAGAGGTCTCCACCGCAAAATCACATGTCTTATCTCCTCAGCTAGAGTCAATGCACACTCCCTCATTAATCGAGTCAAAATGAAGACGCAAAAGAGATGCCCGCTAGATTGAAAACCCGAAAGGGCGGTCTAGGCAAAAAACAGGGTGCGTCATAAAAAAAATGAGAGAGTGAGAGAGAAAAGGGAAAGAGAAATGGAGATCTCCGGCCTCTAAAGAAGACAACCGCACGAGCTCTACATTGGATCTCCTCAGCAAGTCAATTCCCCACCGAGTCAACTTTGGGATTGCAAAAGGCTCGACAAGATATGGCACCATCAAAGGTTGTTTTGGGTTATTGGCATCATTCTCCAGCAGTGTGCATTCTTGGGTTCATGAAAAGAAGGCCCGTGGTAACCAAGACCCATCCGAGAACGAGCCCATCACAAAAGGGCACGAGGTTGCACAAATAACCCATAGCTAGTCAATTGGCTTGGGCAGCAAATAGCAACAACATGTGTCTCAGTTTTCAAAGCTTCTTCAAGTATGTGCTTCTAAAGTACACCGAAAGGCTCCCGAGGAATGGAGTAGCTCCTGCCATATCCTCTCATGTTTGTTCCCTCGCACGAGGATGAGTCACTCTTGCTTTGCTCAACAAATGGTGACGCCCTATGGGCTATGTGACTCAAGGACAAGGACTTCTTTTGCTTCACTTGACAATCAATACACCCTAGAGGCTATGTTCGAGAAAGATGTGTGAGACTATCCTCAAGGTCTCCCAAAAGGGATGTCAAAAAGCCCTCTTGTCGCGTGTGCCCATGCTCGTTCCCCCAATCAAGGATGGACCTTTCTCGCAATCAATGATGGCACTCTAGGGGCTACGGTCAAGTCTTAAAGGCTCCCTCGGCAAAGAGCAATTAACTCCCCAGCAGTATCCCCAGCCAAGTCATGTGCAACATTGGAAGCTTCCTCAATTCGGCACCGAAGGTCTCAACGGGCTTCGCAATCTACAATCTTTTGGGCTACGGCATTACATTAATTCAAGCAAAGGGCAGTATTAGGGCTTCGCGACCGACAGTCTTTTGGGAAACAATACTCGAGCAAGTGCAATGTGGAGTAGTCTTATGGCTCCATGAGAACAATCAAGATTCAAGGGTCTCTCAACACTTCAAAGGCCTCTTGGTTTTAAATGAAGACTCCGATGTTATGAATGAAGTTGATGATTTTTGTTAGAACTTTCAAGCGAGATTTTGAAGGAAGTCTTAGAGAAAAGGAAAAAGATTCAATATGCTAAACTCTAATCAAAACAGGGTTATAGCGGGAAATGCCACGGCCAATCCCAATGTTTCTGCAATTCAGCACCCCCTTCTCCAAGATCAAAAGCACAAGGTGCAGCTCAGATAAAGTTGGGCCACAGCACCAGTTGCATCCGAAGATCCGTCATTAGTTCAACTCAAGAAGAGTCAAGCAAGCATACTCATTTGGGACTTTATCACACCAAAGACCTTATCCTCCGCGACCTCGACGGCACCGCAAGACATTACTACATCCTTTGACATAAGCCATCAGCCGTTTGGGTATCGACCACAATGAGGCCATTCATCTCCCCAGTAAGAGCAAGAAGTAGATATCTATCAAGAATTCTACCAAACGGTACACCCGCTCTCAATGCCGAGCCAATCACGAGGTAATTTGGGGCTTACAATGAAAGGTCTTCACATCCCGCCATCTACAAGCCCACGACACTTGGGGCTTTGCAATCTCTCGAAGCTTGGCATCAACGATCTCCTCTTGGGGCTTGCTCACTACAACAACAAAGGGCGATTTACTCGAATGGGCCAAGAGCTGATTTATCTTGGAGCTATGTAAGTCCCTCAAAATTTGGCATCAAAGGCATTCTAGGGGCTTTACAATCAGCAACCCCTCATCTCGCCATCAAAAGCCTTTTTGAAGCCCCATAACCGACAAATCTCTTGGGGCTAGACATCAATCTTCGTTGGGCACACCAGCGACAACAGAATTCAAGCGAGGCAATCCAGACTTCGACTGAGCATGACTTGATCTTGGGTTGGCTTTACAAACACACAATGGCTAAAATGGTTCACCCACGAACCTAAAAAAAAAAAAAAAAAAAAAAAAATCTCTTTTCCTCACATGTGTGCATATTCTTTCCTTTCTAATCTTTAAAAAAAAAAAAAAAAAAAAAAAAAAAGATTTTTTCTTTCTTTTTCTCCTTCTATATGCAAAATTATGTGCTTTACTTTGCTTTGCTCCTAGCCTCTCCTCCAGCGTTCTCCATCATCCTTGAACTACGCTGGTCTGATTCTCTTAAAGGGATACGTAGGCAGCCTTTTGGCACGACCAACCCATCATCCAGAATACCATCTCGCCAACCCAACATCAAGGGCATTCTCTCATCAACATCTAAAGAATGGACATTCTCCATCAAAGCATCCTCCGCGGACATCAAGAATCCATCTCCACTCAAGCGGCAATGGTAAGTGAAGGTATGAATACATCCAATGCTTTCCTCAAAATCACACCGCACACAAGATCACTTTCTACATTCTTACTTCTCTCTCATTACAAAGGTGCTTTCAAGATCATATCACACCACAATCACAATTTTCTCTCCCAATTCCTATTTCACATCTCACACAAGCACGTATATCTGCAAAGCATACACATAACAGGTGCCGGACAGAGCACCAGGTGCCGCACAAAGCACCAGAATCAACAAGTGCCGCACAGCGCATCAGAATATGCCGCACCGCGCACCAGATTCAACAAGTGCCGCACAGCGCATCAGAATATGCCGCACCGCGCACCAGAATCAACAAGTGCCGCACAGCGCATCAGAATATGCCGCACCGCGCACCAGAATCAACAAGTGCCGCACAGCGCATCAGAATATGCCGCACCGCGCACCAGAATCAACAAGTGCCGCACAGTGCATCAGAATATGCCGCACCGCGCACCAATTTTGGTCCATGGTGGACCACTAAAATCACCATACCTCTTCCATCAGCAAAAGTCGCTCACACAGGGAGCGCATTTCTATCCTTTGTAATTTCAAATTCCTGCTTTATCGAGTCTTTTTTTCTCTTGTCGATGTCCTCGGAAGTTGTCTTTCTTTCGTCGACGCGTTTTGCTTTGCAATCCACGTCGCCGAGGGGCTCTGTAGACACCCCGCCTTGGACCTCTCACCCCGATTGCATACAAAGTATTTTTATTTAACTTATTTTTGTTGATCTCTGTTACTTCGGGTAAGTTCCTAACTGATTCCGTTAGTTTTGGACTAAACTGCATAACAGAGTTAACTTTTAGGGTCATTCTGTCATTCTATTATTTTTCACCCGCGGGCGCTTCCGGCACTGCCAGTGAGCCGCGCGCACGTCCCGCCCCAAAAGCCGGACCCGCGCGCTTCCCACTTTGGCAGTAACGGATTGCACCTTATTTCCCTCCCTTTTCTTATTTACAAACATCTTTTCTTAATCACAAAAAACCATCTTTTTACATCCACATTCATCCCCCCTTTTCTCATTAACTCCCAATCCCAAATTCTAAGCCTTTTCCCAAAAACTAATATTTCTTTCATTTATTATTTGATTTCTTTTATTTCTTTTATTTTTTTTTTATTCATTTATCTTATTTGTGATTGGCCCATTCCATTTCACATGGATGACCAATTTCCCTCCATCATTTCCCTCTCCTTTTTACCTATAAAAACCATCATCTTCTACCTTGGAAAGGGACTTCTTTTTGGACTTCTTTTTGGACTCCAACCTTAATCTCACATTTTTACTACACCTACACTATACACAATTCTCTACACAAATTCTCCAACAAGAGTTTTTATACAACAAATTGTTCTACAACAATTTCATTACAACAACAACACTTTTAAGTCAAGGTTCCAAATCCTCTTTCTCAAGGTACAACTCCATTTTCTTCATTTGTTTTCTTCTTCTTGATGTATGAAATCCCCATTAATGGGACATGACCAACATGACTACTTCACATATTGAAGTTAGTTAAGGTTATCTCCCTACATTTTAATCTTAACTTTAATTCACCATGTTAATTTCTCTTCATCTCTTAATGTAATTCTTTAACATTACTTGTTACATGTAATCTTTATCATTAAATAAATAAAACAATTCTATTTTATTTCCCATTTATTTCCCCTTTTCTTCTCATCACAATTGTTAGCACATTTCTATTTAATTAATTGAAGGACATGTAAATATTAGAACACCAATAGCAGCAAGACCCGCGTAAGCGGGGCGGAGTGGGTGTTTAAGTACTTCCCACTCCGTCACCTAACCCCCGAACCCTTCTCTCCCGAATCTCTGGTTTTGTACATAAATTAGGCTATTTCTAGGTTTTTCTTATGTTCCTTTAAAAACATAGGTGGCGACTCTAAACAATCTAAAAACAAGTTAGACATCCTAGGATAATTCACCGCTCTAGCCAAGCCGTGGTTCCCCGGGGTATCTACAAATGTATCCTTTACATACACAACACTTCCCAAAATGTCTTACCCAAAGATCTCCTTCTCGACGTCCTCCTTGTGATGTGACCTATCCCCTAGGCTCCTTCTTATCTAAAACGGTAAACAAATAAAGGGTGAGAATAAATCTCAGTAAGTTACTAAAATGCAACTACATTACATGCTAATATGATAAACATAAAGGAACAATGCCACAAATGATCATATAGCACATAGCACATAATATGAAAGGCTCCCTATCGCCAACCGTCCCATACCGGTTGGAAATAACGACCAACTCATCATACAACACATAAGGCGGAATTAAACACTCATATGTTGATACTGAGCCAAGGTTCTCGAACCAAAACAATAGCCATCTAAGAGGCATCAACTGAGCAGCATCGAAGAGCTTAAACGGGTTCCGGAACCAAAAAACAACAACAACAACAACAACAACGGGGAAAATGACACAGAGTCATAACCCAAAGTGCCCAACCTTTGGCCTAAGGAAGGGGGTTAAAAATGGGAAACCAATGATAGGAGCCTTATAATGAACTTGGCTCGTGTGCCATTATAATCCCTATCATTGCCCGAACACACACAAAAGTACCAGCTGGACTTTAAACACAAGCGTAGCAAAGAATACTTGCTTAAACAACAACCGGGGTATGATTCCAAAGTAGGGAACCACACAAGCTCATCATAAAGAGGCAAACACGTATTCATAATAGAATCCATGACATTGACATTAAGTCACCACACAATCAATCCAAACGATCACATCAATTCAAACTTGATCACAAAAGACCAACCCTACCATAATGAACCATTAATACTCTTTTTGTTACTAAACACCTACTGTATTTCCATACTATAAAAATCAGAACCCAACTGAAAACCAACCCATCGTTTAGTATTCGAGAAGAGCTTTCCAACGATAGTTTACACGACCAAAACGGAGTCCGGGTGAAGAAGTTATGGCCTTCGAAAGATTGCACGTAAAATGTACAAGTGCAGAATTTGGCCTTTACACGACTCGTGTACCCTTACGCGACTCGTGTAACAACTTCTACACAAGTCGTGTATCAGTACACGACTCGTGTAAAAATTCTCTCATTCATAATTTTCCTCTACACGACTCGTGTAACCTTACACGAGTCGTGTAATCAAGCCTGGAGCAAAATTTTGGCTATTTAGATATACTCCCTTCATCTCACCGTCCCAAAAGTACTAACCCTTACAACATACAACATTTGTAACTTTCACAAAGGCTTCAAACTCAGCCTAAGAACAATACTAACACCAACTAAAACTCATTCTCTTACTACTCCCTTCGTCCTTAAATTTCAAGTATCAATAAAGCATTCAAAATAAGAATTTTCAACACATATAGCATATATAACATACTTATGACCAATTTAACATTTAAAGGTGAATTAGTAACTTACCTATTTCCCGGAAAAGTTTCAAGAAAAATAATATTGGATCGGTAGAAAGAATCTATTCAACACCATGATCATTTATATATAGTTAGATTTGAAAATGAAGTAGTAAATTAAAAGAAATAAAATGAACAAGAATCAAACCCTTACCTAGTTCAACAATGGAGCTCTTCAAGGAAATCAAATTGGGAAAGTATAATGGTGAGGGTGAAATTCGCAGGGGAGAGGGGAGGGAAGTCATACAAGTTGTTTCCCCAATTTCCCCTAAAGCCCTTCTAACCAAATTAAATTACTTAAACCCCCTTAACAACAATTTCCACAAAGACCCATAAAATTCCACTATCTCATCTTAACTCCAAAATAACATTACTACTAACTCTTTAACTAACTCAAATAATCAAATAAGATGTATAATTCATATAATATGATGCAACACATAAAATGCGCACATAATTTTAAATTAAAATTCTCAGGAATATAAAATAAATATAAAATAAATAAAGACGGATTTTTGGGGTCGTTACATTCACTCCCCCTTAAAGAAAATTCGACCCGAATTTTTTAAGATTACTTACCTCAATCCTCAAACAACCAAGGATACTTCCTCTCGATCTCCTCCCGAAGCTCCCAAGTTGACTCTTCCACACAATGATTCCTCCACACAACTCGCACAAGGGGAATACTCTTAGTTCGCAATTCTTGAACCTTTGAATCAATAACTTGGACTGGATGCTCCTCGTAAGACATACTTGGTTCAATATCCTCGGGAAACTCGGACAAGACATGAGAAGGATCATACACATACTTCCGAAGCATCGAGACATGAAAAACATTATGGATCTTGTCAAGAGAATGAGGTAACGCAAGACGATACGCTCTATCTCCAACTCTACTCAAAATCTCGAATGGGCCAATATACCTCGGTGCTAGCTTGCCTTTCTTCCCGTACCTTCGAATCCCCACTTTAGGTGAAACTTTCAAAAACACAAAGTCACCCGAATGAAACTCAAGATCATGCCTCCGGTGATCGGCATAGCTTTTCTGTCTACTCTGAGCAGTACTCAAACGATCCCGAATAAGTTTAACTTTCTCAACTGATTTGTTCACCATGTCAATACCCCAAATTTTTTCTTCTCCCACTTCATCCCAACAAATCGGAGACCGACATTTCCTCCCATACAAAGCTTCATACGGGGCCATCCAAATACTTGACTGAAAACTGTTGTTATAGGCAAATTCCACGAGAGGTAAATGAGAATCCCAAGAATCTGAAAAATCAACTGAGCAAGCTCGCAACATATCCTCGAGAATCTGAATAGTCCTCTCTGACTGCCCATCTGTTTGGGGATGAAAAGCTGTACTAAACTTCAACTCTGAACCCAAAGCCTTCTGAAATGCTTGCCAAAACCGAGATGTAAATCTTGGGTCACGATCAGACACAATGCTCACCGGGATACCATGCAATCTCACAATCTCATTTATATATAAAGTTGCAAGCCTCTCCATCGAGTAGCTAATCTCAATAGGTAGAAAATGAGAAGACTTTGTCAATCTACCCACGATCACCCAAACTGCGTCAAACCTTCTTCGAGTACGAGGTAATCCCGTCACGAAATCCATGGTAACATGTTCCCACTTCCATTCCGGAATCTCTAACGGTTGAAGTAACCCCGCAGGTCTTTGATGCTCAGCTTTAACTTGTTGACATGTTAGACACTTGGATACATAATCCGCTATTTCTCTCTTCATATTATTCCACCAAAAGTGTTGCTTCAAATTCTGATACATTTTTGTGCTCCCGGGATGAATAGTATACCTCGACTTGTGGCCCTCATCAAGAACTTGGCGTTTAATCACATCCACGCAAGGCACACATAACCGGCCTCTGAAAGTTAACACTCCTTCGGAATTAAGAAAGAAATCCTCGAATTTACCATCTTCGATTTTATCCACTATTTTTACTAACTCCGGATCATCCTTCTGAGCTTCCTTTATTTGTTGAATCAAGACTGGTAATACTCGAATACTCGCAAAAATAGCCCCATGCTTTGACTCATAAGGACTCCAATCTCGAGCATCCTCTAACATTTTCCATTCACGCACCATCAATGAAGCCATAAAAGATTTCCGGCTAATGGCATCAGCTACCACATTTGCTTTACCCGGGTGATAAGAGATAGTGCAATCATAATCCTTCAATAGTTCCATCCATCTTCTTTGCCTGTTATTCAACTCTTTTTGTGAGAAAAGGTACTTCAAGCTTTGATGATCAGTAAATATCTCAAATTTGGCTCCATAAAGATAATGTTTCCACTTGTGCAACGCAAAGACAATAGCCGCAAGCTCCATATCATGGGTAGGATAATTCTTCTCACTCGGAGTCAACTTCCTTGAAGCATACACAATCACCCTTCCATTTTGCATTAGCACACACCCGAGGCCTTCTTTAGAAGCATCACTATAAATCACTAAATCATCATTTCCATTAGGTAGCGCAAGGATAGGAGCTGTAGTCAATCTCTTCTTCAACTCTTCAAAACTAACTTGACACTTGCCATCCCACACATAAGGAACATTCTTTCGAGTCAACTGAGTTAACGGAGTAGCAATTTTAGAAAATCCCTCGATAAATCTTCTATAATACCCGGCTAGACCTAAGAAACTTCGAATCTCCGTAACTGATTCAGGCCTCTTCCAATTCACAATAGCTTCAATCTTGGAAGGATCCACGGATATTCCTCTATTAAAAACCACGTGCCCAATAAAAGACACTTCATCGAGCCAAAAAGCACACTTACTGAATTTCGCAAACAGTTGCTTCTCACGAAGAACAGATAAAACCATTCGCAAGTGTTTCTCGTGCTCCTCCTTAGACTTGGAATACACAAGAATATAGTCAATAAATACAACCACGAAGGTGTCAAGATAAGGTTTGAAGACCCGATTCATCATATCCATGAAAACAGCCGGAGCATTAGTCAACCCGAAAGGCATAACAAGGAACTCATAATGACCATACCTACTACGGAAAGCAGTCTTAGAAATGTCTTCAGAACGAATCTTTAACTGATGATACCCACTCCTCAAGTCAAGCTTCGAAAAGACGACTGACCCTTGGAGCTGATCAAACAAGTCATCAATATGAGGTAGAGGATATTTATTCTTTATAGTTACCTGATTCAGCTTCCTGTAGTCAATGCATAGTCTCAAAGACCCATCTTTCTTCTTGACAAACAATACAGGAGCTCTCCACGGTGATACACTAGGACGGATGAATCCCCGATCAAGTAACTCTTGTAATTGAACCTTCAACTCTTTCAGTTCAGCTGGAGCCATTCTATAAGGTGCTTCAGATATAGGGGTGGTACCTGGAATCAAGTCAATACCAAACTCGATCTCTCTATCGGGAGGCATAGAATATTCAGAAGAGAACACATCAGGAAACTCTTTAACTACATTCACATCCTCTATTTCAGGAGACTTTTTAGTAGTATCCAAAACACAGGCCAAGTACCCCACGCAACCACGGTGCAATAGCCTCCTAGCTTTCACATACGAAATAATACGAATTCCCTTACACAAAGAAGCTGCCCCAAAAGTAAACACAGGCACACTAGGGATAGAAAACGTAACCACTTTCTTAAAGCAATCAACAGAGGCATGATATTTACTTAACCAATCCATACCCAGAATAACATCAAAATCTTGCAATGGCAATAAGACTAAATCAGCAAGTAAAACATGCTCACTAATATGCACATCACAATCACGTAACACTTTGTCAGCTATCAAACAATCTCCCATAGGAGTCGACACTTCTAGCACATAAGGCAAAGACTCAGAGGAAGAATGCAATCGAGATGCAAAAGACACAGAAACATATGAATGCGATGAGCCGGGGTCTATAAGTGCACGTGCTCTCAAACCTGACATAGAAATTATACCTCCTATTACGGTGGAAGCATCCAAAGCTTGTTGCTGATTGATTGCAAACACACGACCTTGAACTTTTGGTTTTCCCGAGGCATCCCTTTTCTGACCCTGTGACGGTCCAACACTACTCCCCGATGGTTGACCCCTCGATCTAGTACAATCCCTTTGAAAATGGCCAAGTTGCCCACAATTCAAACACTTTCCTTGTTTCTTCCAACACCGCTCCTCATTGTGCCCTTCCCTCTGACAATAATTACATACTCTCTTGCTTTGACCCCCGGAGAAATTACCTTGATTTCTAACACTCGGTTGCCCTTGTGGTTGTCCTCTAAATGGGGTTGAAGTTCCTTGCCCTCCACGATTATCATTAAGTTGTTGTTGTGGTCTACCTTGTCTTCCCGCACCAGCCAATTCCACCTTCCTCTTGTGTTCTTTAATATCATGCTCCACTTGATAGGCTCGATCAACTGCATCTTGAAATTCTTGTAGTTTATGGGACACCAATTGAGTTCGGATCACAGTTTTTAATCCCTTCACAAATATCATTGCCTTCCTCTCCTCTGTTGCAATTAAATGAGTGCAATACCTCGATAACTCCGTGAATTTAGCTGCATACTGAGCTACCGACATTGCATTCTGTTCCAAGCTAAGGAATTCCACTTCTTTCCGATCTTGATCCACCCTCGGAATGAAATGTTCTTTGAACTTTTTCAGAAAATTTGCCCAAGTATAAGGTACATGAGCGTCATCCCAACTGTCTTTCAATGTTCTCCACCAGTACTCCGCAGCTCCAATCAACTTGTAGGTAGAAAACCTGACTCGATCTTCTTCAGTACATCCCAAGACATCGAATATCTTTTCCGTGGACTCGATCCATCTCTCTACCTTGGTTACATCCGGTTCCCCATCATATCCGGTTGGTTTCATCTTTAAAAACTGCTCCAGACCATACCTCGGAGGTGCATGTTCTCCTCCTTGCCTCTAATCATGTATAGATTTCATAGCTGCCTCGAACATCCCTTGAAACATAGCTCGAGCTTCTTCCCTTACATTACCCTGGCCTGTAGTACCAGACTGTTCACCCTCATGTTCAGGCATTCTTACTGAGTACCTGCATAAAACACTCAACGTTACTCACTCCATACTCAACTACCCTCCTAGGTCACTTAATCATTCTAGACCATCTACAACCTAGCTCTGATACCAACTGTTGCGCCCCGACCCGTGGTCCTACTTGGCCCCACGTCCGGGACATGCACGGAAGACGTCATAAAACAACTTAAAGAAAATTTTTCGAAATATACTTTCATAACAAGTCTTATAACCAACCACATTTACTAAACTTGACTTCAAGTCAAACAAACCAAACTTTCACAACAAGTACTTAGCCACTCGGCTACAACTACTAACTTTACTTACTCATTTACAAACACTTAACATCTACTAAAAGAGATGATACAACTACTAAGTTACGGGTACACTACCCCAAAAGGTGTTACATTTACATAATGTATCCTTTACATACACAACACTTCCCAAAATGTCTTACCCAAAGATCTCCTTCTCGACGTCCTCCCTGTGATGTGACCTATCCCCTGGGCTCCTTCTTATCTAAAACGGTAAACAAATAAAGGGTGAGAATAACTCTCAGTAAGTTACTAAAATGCAACTACATTACATGCTAATATGATAAACATAAAGGAACAATGCCACAAATGATCATATAGCATATAGCACATAATATGAGAGGCTCCATATCGCCAACCGTCCCATACCGGTTGGAAATAACGACCAACTCATCATACAACACATAAGGCGGAATTAAACACTCATACGTGGATACTGAGCCAAGGTTCTCGAACCAAAACAATAGCCATCTGAGAGGCATCAACTGAGCAGCATCGAAGAGCTGAAACGGGTTCCGGAACCAAAAAACAACAACAACAACAACAACAACAACGGGGAAAATGACACAGAGTCATAACCCAAAGTGCCCAACCTTTGGCCTAAGGAAGGGGGTTAAAAATGGGAAACCAATGATAGAAGCCTTATAATGAACTTGGCTCGTGTGCCATTATAATCCCTATCATTGCCCGAACACACACAAAAGTACCAGCTGGACTTTAAACACAAGCGTAGCAAAGAATACTTGCTTAAACAACAACCGGGGTATGATTCCAAAGTAGGGAACCACACAAGCTCATCATAAAGAGGCAAACACGTATTCATAATAAAATCCATGACATTGACATTAAGTCACCACACAATCAATCCAAACGATGACATCAATTCAAACTTGATCACAAAACACCAACTCTACCATAATGAACCATTAATACTCTTTTTGGTACTAAACACCTACTGGATTTCCATACTATAAAAATCAGAACCCAACTGAAAACCAACCCATTGTGTAGTACTCGAGAAGATCTTTCCAACGATAGTTTACAAGACCAAAACGGAGTCCGGATGAAGAAGTTATGGCCTCTGGAAGATTGCACGTAAAATGTACAAGTGCAGAATTTGGCCTTTACACGACTCGTGTACCCTTACACGACTCGTGTAACAACTTCTACACAAGTCGTGTATCAGTACACGACTCGTGTAAAAATTCTCTCATTCAGAATTTTCCTCTACACGACTCGTGTAACCTTACACGAGTCGTGTAATCAAGCCTGGAGCAAAATTTTGGCTATTTAGATATACTCCCTTCATCTCACCGTCCCAAAAGTACTAACCCTTACAACATACAACATTTGTAACTTTCACAAACGCTTCAAACTCAGCCTAAGAACAATACTAACACCAACTAAAACTCATTCTCTTACTACTCCCTTCGTCCCAAAATTTCAAGTATCAATAAAGCATTCAAAATAAGAATTTTCAACACATATAGCATATATAACATACTTATGACCAATTTAACATTTAAAGGGGAATTAGTAACTTATCTATTTCCCGGAAAAGTGCCAAAAAAAATAATATTGGATCGGTAGAAAGAATCTATTCAACACCCTGATCATTTATATATAGTTAGATTTGAAAATGGAGTAGTAAATTAAAAGAAATAAAATGAACAAGAATCAAACCCTTACCTAGTTCAACAATGGAGCTCTTCAAGGAAATCAAATTGGGAAAGTATAATGGTGAGGGTGAAATTCGCAGGGGAGAGGGGAGGGAAGTCATACAAGTTGTTTTCCCCAATTTCCCCTAAAGCCCTTCTAACCAAATTAAATTACTTAAACCCCCTTAACAACAATTTCCACAAAGACCCATAAAATTCCACTATTTCATCTTAACTCCAAAATAACATTACTACTAACTCTTTAACTAACTCAAATAATCAAATAAGATGTATAATTCATATAATATGATGCAACACATAAAATGCGCACATAATTTTAAATTAAAATTCTCAGGAATATAAAATAAATAAAGACGGATTTTTGGGGTCGTTACAATACTTATCCACTACATTTACTAACTTTTAGGTGAATTAATTTTTGTATTGATATAGTCACCCCCTTAAATACTTACCCTTTTTGGTATATTTAATGAATTTCCAATGTCAAATTAAACACTTTCATTAATTTCTTGATAAAATGATTTTAATTTAAAATTTGATTTTGTATATCCTCATTATCAACCAATTGAGTTCATATTCTACATTATTTATTCAATATCTTTGAATGAAAAAAAAACAATAATAACTTTAAGAAAAATGAGTTATAATATAATAATTGCATATTATATTGTAGTATTGTGTATTTCTAACCTTTGATAAAGAAAAATAAGTATGTAATGATAGACAATTCAAAATTTCAATGTATGATAATTAATACGATATCATAGAATATAATCATGTCATTGGCCTCTTTGTTTGCTCTATTTTCGCATTTGAACCAAGGGCCGATCTTGGCCCTTTGCAGAGGGTATTTGGACTTCCCTGGCTTTTGCGAGTTTTACAAATTTACTTTTTATAATTTTTTAATTTATTATATTGACTCCCTTGAAAAGAAAAATTCAAGGGTGTAGATCCTCCACTGATTTGAACTTATTTCTTTTTGTAGTGACAAATGCAAAATATAAGTCCCTAAATAGAGAAAATTACCTTTTAATCCCTGGGTAATATTGAATCTACGTTTTAAGACGACCACATTTTCGGTTTACATCCTAATCCCACAAAATATTTTATGTAACCATTTAGTCCTTTAGTGGGATAACTACACCCACTCCCCCTCCCCTCTCCTCTCAATCAACACCCATTCAAACACAGATATTTTATCTCCCTCACTCTACTTTCTCTCTCTAATTCTTCTCCGGTGACCTTCCCCTCCTAACTCCGGTGACCCCTCCACTCTCAGGCAACTCTTTTCCTCTCACTCCGACAACCTTTCTCCGCCGACAACCACTCTGGCATGCGACCAACAATTTCGACCGGTAATCGACTCCGACGAGAACATAACTCTGGTTGCCTATAAACTCCGACCAGGTTCAACAGCCCTCCCTCCGTCGGTTGCTTCTCAAGCTGGAAAATTTTTCAGATCTACCCCATTCAAATAACTCTGGCCTCTCTTCTCCACCATCTGTGACTGCTCTTCACCCTATTCTCACTCATCGTCGGCACCAAAATCCGGTAGAAATCTCTTTCTGCAACAGCGTATGTCGACTCACGGCAAAATTTCGGGCTATTTTTAGATGTCTCTCAATTTCCCTGGCCTTATCCGATCGTAGCCATCTCCGGACCAAAAGAAAGCTTGTCTGTGCCAATAAGAAGTTGTGATGTTGTAAGTACCCCGATTCGGGTTACTATTCTCAAATAATCAAATTGCGGAGTTAAGGGTAATTTGGGTCTTAATTGGGTCATTATAATGTTCAAAGGTTTTTTTTGGCATTAATTGAATAATTTTAGAAAGGGGGGGACCTTCTGGTAATTTCTAGAAAGCCAGGACCATGGTTTATTCCCCACAAAGCCCAAAAGGACTTTGTGGGAATTTCCAGAAAAACTGTTCAAAGGGGGAGGGGCGGTTGCGCATTGAATGAGCGCTTCTTAAAAGCGTGCGCGCCTCCTGGAAAACGCACATGGAAGGTGCGCCTTCAAAGCCAACAGCCAACATCCGCCAAGCCTCCACTCGCCTTGTCTCCGCGTGAGCTTCACGCACACGACAGCCGCCCCACGTGGCAGGCTGGGATTGGTCTTTCACCCAGCCTTTGTCCCCCTCACCCGTCACAGCCCCTCCTTGGCATTTCCCTATTGGTCCTTCACCTCCCTTGTGTCACCAACACCCCCCCCCCTTATAGAAGGTTAATTCTCAGCCGAAAACGCACTATTTTGTGCACAAAACTGATCTAATTTCAACCCATTTTGTGACAAAAAAAAGGATCCAATTTGTGACAAAAAAAAAAAAAAAATCCAAAGAATATCCTATTTTTTCTTATCCCCTAAGCAAATAAGAAGCCCCAATTCCCCTTATAAATAGAGGGCTCATCATCTCTCATTTCATCAACAATTCTCTAGCAAAGTTACTCCCTAAAATTGTTCTCTCTACAAAATTGAGTGATTGTCTTTGTGAAAGATGGTGAGCAAACCATGTTAAGTGAAATCTTAGAGTCCAAGACCTCTAAGTGAAGAGGAAAAGAAGCAAACATGGGTCAATCAATTAATGATATACCCCAATCTTGCTTAAAGGTTGAACCTTTATCCTATTGTCATCTTCATCTTCATCTCCTTCTTTTTTTCTTTTGTTGGAATATCATCTCTGTTCATCTTTTACTTATAAAATGTAGTCTTTATACAGATATATGATTGGATCCAAATACTCTTATGATCCCAATGGTTTCATCTTACACTTTTATGGTGTATTAAAATGATGAACTAAGTGGAGAAGAGTATTTGTTACATTTATGTCATTTATGTTTATGCAATTTAATTTATGTCATTTACATTTATGCAATTTAATATATGTCATTTACATTTATGTCTTTAATATTGGCTTGGTGATCCATTGCACATCTTGGAGATAGCCTTGTACATTTATGTTATTTATATTTATGTCATCTTACATTTAAAGTCATTTACATTTACAAGTCTTTATTTATTAATGTAATCTTTATATAACTTGGATCCAAATACCCATATGATTCTAAAAGCTTCATCTTGCACTTCAATAGTGCATTAAAATGATGAACTAAGTGGAGATGGGATTTGTTACATTTAAAGTCTTAATCTTTAATGTTTATTTCTATTTAAAAGTCTTTATTTCAAATCTTTTCGTGTTTATCTTACTTGGATGATAAAGCCACAATCTTTATTCATCCAAGTAATGATTTGTCAAAAAAAAAGCCTTTATTTATTTTAATCTTGTAATGATTACCTTGCTTGGATGATAAAGTTGACTATCTTTATTCACCCAAGTTGTGGTCTCATCCAAGTAAAGGTATTAGTTGTCCCTCTTGACTTTATTAATCCTTTCCATGATTAATTAAAGTCCGTCCCCAAAATATCTTATTTTACTTGAATGAACATTATATTTTTGTCTCTTTAAAGTATCAAAAAAACAAAAGGGCCTTAACATGCCTACATTTTATTTTCAAAATCATCTTCTAAAACAAGTCAGTTTCTCCTATTTTCAAGAACACACACACACACACTTGCACAATTTTTAACAAACTTTAGAGAGACTCGGTTTTTCAAGGCACTTTGGGTGAACTACCGGTTGAGCTCTTCCCAAAGCGTAACCTGACCTCCGAATCCTTTATCTCTAACCATTTTTCGTTAAGTTTGGGTTTAAAGTTAAACTAACGTGGCGACTCCGTTTTCCGTTAAAGTATCGTGTTTGATTCTCGAGGGAACTATTTGTTTTTCCCGCTGGTATCTTACAGTGGCGACTCCTCTGGGGAATAAAGTGTTTGCAAACTTCTTTTTAGAAGCTTTGGGGACACTTTTATGTGGATCAAACTCCCGTCCCCGTTTGTTGACTTTGTGCATATTTTTGGTGTGTGTTTTATGTTTCTGTTTTGATTTAAAGGAATGAAACTGTTCTGGAAAAACATTAAACTGGGGCTTGATGATCAGAAGCTGAAAATTTGCAAAAAATAATGGAACTCCAGCCCTAGCCGTACGGCTAGTTTTGCCGGGCCCACAGGATGTTTCAAGTTAACAGTTTTGTGCAGGGCAGAAACATTCTGATGGTCCCCTTGATTCTTCTTGTCCAGGTTCTAATTTACAGCCTTTACTTGTGCACTCTAGCCTTCATTTTCTTGGCCAAAACTCGGTTTTCAAAGCTCGGTTATGCACAAATTTTGGACATAAAATTGGGTTTTCAAAGCCTCATTGTGCATAACCCCTTTTCATTAAAAAAAAAAAATTTGGTTTCCAAATTCTTCTTGTTGTGCACAACCCCTTGTACAAATGATTTTCAAAATGTTGTTCTTCTTCTTAAAAAATTTTGGTTTAAAAAACCTCTAGTTGTGCACAACCTTTCCATGTACAAAATTTCAAAAACCTTTGGTTGTTTAAATTGTTTGTTCATATCTTGTGTATACTCTTGTTCATGCTCATGATATTAAAACGCGTTGAAAATTCATATTTTGACTCAAAAGGGAACATAGAAGGCTTCACACAATGCGCACTTGACCTTGTGCACGTTCCAAAAACCCTTTAAACCTGGGATGGATGCCACGATGCAGCTTGATTGGTGCTGTTGTGCCCTTCTCGCGCGCACGGGTCCATTCCACCTCCCCTTCCGAGCCGAGTCAACCACACATGTCCGTGACACACAAATACCGTGACCATGATTGGTTTTTGGTATAGCTCACGTCATCACGTCCCTAATACGTGTCCAAACGCTAATTATGGCCAAGTTAACGCCCGAGTCACGACTTCTTGTGAAAGCAAGTATGGCCAAGGTCATCTTTGACCCGGTCCTTGACTTATGCGTTAATTCCAACCATAATTAACCGAAGTCATGTATTAAGGATGGGTTGACACCGCGTCATTAAGCTCTAGTGCTTAACCCATCATAATCATCTTTAAACCCAAGATTAAGGTCCGAGATCCCTCATTAAAATGAGGTCATGCCGAAATTTCGTTAAAACGTTAAGTCAATCTTAACCTTAACCGGGGCTTAGCTATGATAAGAATGGCCCGCGCATTGGAACTTTGTGACGCACTAGACCCTAGGTTTGGTTCTTTTGGTCGGTGGAAGATGCGTGCCCTATAAGACCCTCGCTCGGGATAGTCCGTCCTTGGGAGTGTGCAATACAGGTGAAAAACGAGGGGTCTATAAGCGTAGTGATGGCTGATGGATAAAATTCCAAGTAATAAATACCTAGCAAGCGCACTAGTTACCGTAGTAGTAACGCGCGAAAGCGAGGGTCGATCCCACAGAGACTTGTTGGACAAACGAGTGAATTTAATTAGTGCAAAAGAGTAACCAAAGGGGGGTTTTTGATTTGATTTTATTCTAATAACTAAAGACTGAAATTAAATACTAAATTAACAAAGCAATGATCAACTAGCAACGATGTAAACAGATTAACGAGATTCACGGGTTGGATCTCACACTATCATCCTTCTATGTTATTTTAAAATAAAGTTATTGATTCATTCCAGGGTTCGTTCACTTCTTGTAAAGATTGGGACGTTGAGGCGGCCGGATTGCAATCTTTTTCTCTCTATCTAATCACACTTCGCAAATCAAGTCCATGTAATTATTTAAAAAGTTATTAAGTTCTAAAGAACATATGAACCTATATTCACTTGATTTCTATCACGGCATCAAATAAATATAATACTCAAAGCATTGGTCTACGCTTTAATCCCCAAATCAATGGCGGAGTTAAAACCCTAAATTGTTAAAAAGGCCAATAATGACTAGTTCAAATATTGAAACCCTAAAAACTTGATTAAAATATTTTGAACAACTAGAATGAAATCAATATGAATAAAAACATTTATAACATAGAATTAGATAGTGTTTTACATCCAACCCATGAATTAAAAACTTAGCTACTCATATTTAACATAATGAACACAAATAATAAAACTAAAAACATAAAACCTGGATCTTGAATGATGAAAAGAAAATACTTAGTTTGCGTTTCACGTTCTCCAAAAACCCAGAGAAAAATAAAGCATAAGAATCCCCAATGGCTGCTACTGTGTTTTCTTTTTATACTAAAGTACAATATCTCAAAATAAGGAAATGAATTACAATCCTAAACGAAGGAGGAAATCTTCCAAAATCTGCATCGGAGGAGGGGGCGCGCGCACCAATTATGAGAGGGCGTGCGCACCCTATTCAATTACACAAATCTGAGCTTCTCATCCTCGGGGGCGCGCGCACTCATCTGAATAGGGCGTGCACACCCTTTCTGACTTGAGAAATCCACCTTCTGATCACTGAGGGCGCGCGCACTCTATATGAGGGGGCGTGCGCACCCTCTGATTTTCCTCAGAAGTCTTCTTTTTCTTCCTTAATTCCTGTATAGTCCTCCGCCTGAGTTTCTCCGAAATTCCCCTCAGGTCCTTTATCTGCTTTTTCAGCCATAATTTCTCCGTTTTTCCCTGTACTCAAAGACACTCAAAACAGCCATTAAAACACAAAAATACCCGAAGATTCGCTCCAAGATAAGACCGAATGTATCCAATATTGATGTGTAAAAAACACATCTATCAAATACCCCCAAACTTATCCTTTTTGCTCGTCCTCGAGTAAAAAAACAAAATACTAAACTAAACAACTACCATTAATCACAACTAAAATAAACTAAACTCAATTAAAAACAGAAGAAAATATTTTTGGCTTGTTCTCATCACAAATGGGGGATTGTTAACCACAAGTCTCAGGTTCCTCACACGAGTGTCAATAATGGGTACCAATTGTAAAACCAAATTGCAACACATATACACTACTAACTCGTTTGATTTTCCACCGCGGCATGATAGGATGAGTGATGGGGTGATCAATGCGACCAAAATAAGATTAGTTTATGGGATCACTTAAGTTAATGCTCTTATTCCACAAATGTTAACGATGATGCACGTTAACCAAATCAAGGACACTCATACTCATGTATACACAGTTGTCAACCCGGTTACCGATATTGAATGAAAATATGGCATAAAGTTTACGCACACAAACGTGCAAAGCTAGGCTCACGGTTACAAATGAAGGTAAAGACATACGAAGTTAAGGAAGTGGACTAAGAAGTATTCTACAATATGTTAACACTCTCCGCTCACCCAATTCCCACACTTTCTCACCCCAAACTTGAACTTCATATAATTACCTGGGGTGAGACACAATTCCCTATTTCCTGCGGCCTTTTCCAAATCATCACTTCAATACATTAAAGGGACAAGCTTTTTTTTTTTTCATACTTACACAAGACAAATGTGTGCTTATTTAATCACATTGCACACTCCTTAATGATCTCTTTCTTTTTTTTCTTTTTTTTTTTTTGCTTGCCCTTTCTTTTCATTACATACACCCATTTCATAACTTTGGCCATAAACCATAATTCCCCAAATCATTCTCCCAATTTCTAACCATAAATTCCCATCATTCCCAAATCCACTTCCTCGTCAAGGTGGGTATAACCTATTCTAAGTGCAAAAGGGTAGGAAATCGGGTATCAAAAGAAGGTGAACGGCGGTCTTTAATGTGCCATTCTTTCATCCATTACTAGGCTCAAACAGGTGTTCTAGCGATGATTTTATTTAAGTGACTAGATAGACAAAATAAGGCCAAGAAAAAGGGTTTAGAAAGAAATGCCATAAATACCGAGTAACCTATTGACTTGTTATTGACAACCATGAAACAATGCTCTAGGGTCCCCGAACATACACCAAGTGATCCCATAAATTATTCTTATTTTGATAACATGATCATGGGAAAAAAAATGTAATTGAGAGGTGGTGCAATCATGCCTTTAGTAGTAATAATGCAGTCCCAACTCTAGGTTAAACAATAGCACCCATAATGACTAAAATAAACTCTCGGATCATCATCGACTGTGGTCAACATCCCCAAATATAATAAGAACAAATTTTTAAATTTTTACCCTAAAACAACTAAAACTAAACACTAATTAAATCCTACTAAAGTGATAACAGATAACCAAAGCAGATGTACCCCATACCCCCAAACTAAAAAATTTTCATTGCCCCTAATGCAACAAATCATACAAAATTAGTTAAAGAGTAGGGGTACCTCAACCATCTCACTGCGGTGGGGGAAAAAGATGATCCCAAGGACCACTTGGACTACCACCTTGAAATTGTGGTGTTTGAACTGCTTGCTGTCCATCCCACGTAGGGCCAGTCCATTGCATGTTTGGCGGTCTCATGTAGGGCGGATATTGATGAGGGTCATATGGAGGGGGGTATGACTCAACGGGAAAGAAATTGGCCATCATCCTCTGTCGAAAATATCGGTTCTCCGCAGCCTCCCTGTTGACTACCTCTTCCAAATTGTCCAGCCTTTGATCTGTCCTTGCCTGCCACATGCTGTTGGAATAAGATTCCATCGCATTTTATCTTCTGGACTCCCTCATTTGCTCCTCATGCCTTTGCACTTGCCCCGTCAAATAATAAGTTGCCTCATAGGGGTTGAGGTTGTGCATCTCCTCCTCCACCTCTTCACCAACCTGACTACTACTCCCCGCTATAGAAGTGGGTCCCCTCCTTAAGTTGGTGGCTTTCCTCAACGTGATCGGAGCCCCGGCCTTGATATCCTTGATATTACTCCCAAAAGTGAACCCGGCCAATTCCACCAACTCAGTGACTAAAATGGGAAATTTGTAGCTCGAGGATCCCATCCCCTGAGTCAACTGTAGAATCTCCTGCCTGATGATTAACCCAGTATTTATCTTTTCCCTACGCAGCACCACATGCATCAATGCAGCTCGTCGCCAATGGACATCTCCCTTGTGTGAAGAGGGTATTATCCGTTCGCAAATAAAACGATGCAAATACTGAAACTCCGGCACTAGCTCACTAGTCTTGAGAATGTTGCCCGTATGGTACCTCTGGGGGTCAATGTTCACCCCTAGGGTTGCAGAGAACGTAGGAAGCACTTCTTTCACTTTGTTAACCGAATTCATCTCCCTCAGCAGTCTTTGATAGGCACACTTCTCATCAGATATCCCCACGGGCATACGGTAGTATTGATTGATTGTTCTACTCGTATAGTCCACCTCCACACCGTGTACGAATGAATTATCTGTGTCCCCTCTCCCAAAAACATTTGCATAGAAATGTTTTACTACAGTTGATATTCCCCGAGCCTTCGGATCCGAAGCCAACTCTTTCCATTTATAAAAAGTGAATACCTCCTTCATACCAAAAGATTCCCAGTCAAATTCCCTTTCTTCCATAAAACTATTCCCCTTGTAATTGTTATAAAATTCTTCCGCCTTTGAATTCACAAATTTGGTGTTATCATAGGCGGGTTCCGTCGGGACATTGGGTGCGGGAGTATTTTTCTTTGTTCGACCCATTATCTCAAACTTCACACAACAATTCTCTACACAAAACAATTCAAAAAACCAACTTACTTGACCGGAAAAGTCACCGGAGTTTGGCCGGAGTTGTAGAAGATGATGACCCCAAATAGCTCTTGTTCCCACAATCTTTTTTCCCTTCTGAAACACCTTCCAATTCTTACCCGAAAGCACCCAAAACTCCATTTTTCGTCTTCTACAAAACTTGAACAAAATCTTGAATTTGCCCGGTTTTAATGGAAATTGAGGCTTGAAATCTTTGGAATGGAGGAGGGTTATAGGGGGGGAAGATGATTTAGCCGGAAATTTGGTTGAATTTGGTGGATTGGGTGAGGATTTGTAGAGAGAGAGATGAGGATTTTGGGAGGATTTCTGGAGAGAGAAAGTGAAGAGGGCTGCTAGGTTTTCAAAAATTAACATTATGCCCGTTTTTCTCCTTTATTTCCACCGGCTGTGAGCATTCAGGCAGGGGAGGGCGCGCGCACCCTTTTTCTGAGGGCGTGCGCACCCCTTGATCAGAAGGTTTGATTTTCTAAGTTTGATAGAGGGCGTGCGCACCAGTTGTGAGAGGGCGTGCGCACCCCTTAATCTGCTTTGAAATTTCAATTTCTGCTCTCTTTTCAGCTATTTTCACCGCTCAAAATGGTTATTACCTATATCTGCACATCACCACAAAACAAAACACAAGCGTAATATCCTTTATAAAAGTTAAAAATGACTCAAAAAATAAAAATCTTTTTGGAGTGTGACACTATTTACACTCCCCTATAAACCCACAAACTTGGAGAGACCCGTTAGGGTGACACGGATAACTTTTTGACCGCACTTTCGTTGCCTACGTTCCCCCTAGGACAATAAGGGGCTCAGGTCACCGTAGTTCGAACCGACCCAGAAATAAAAGACACGAAAGCAATAAAAATATATATATATAATTTTTTTATTTTTTTATTTTTTTTAATTTATGAATACCACCACCCCCAAACTTAGAACATGCTATGTCCTCATTGCATCAAAAGTAAACATGCTCCCAAGCTAAGAATGAAGATAGACTGAAATAAAAGAAAGCAAATAAAATGATACCTGGTTGGGTTGCCTCCCAACAAGCGCCTTTGTTTTAAAGTCGTTGGCTCGACATAATGCCACATGGGGTTTAATTGGCCTTCTCTAGATCCACCAACTCAATCACCTCTACACCTTCATCAATAGCCACCCCCTCATAATAAAGTTTTACCCGGTGTCCGTTAACTTTGAACAAATTTCCCGTTTTCAAATTCTTAAGCTCAACTGCTCCATGTGGGAATACTTTCACCAACTCAAATGGCCCCGTCCACTTGAAACGCAGTTTACCCGGAAATAACCTCAAACGAGAGTTGAAAAGGAGAACTTTCATACCCGGCCTCAAATCTTTTGGCTTCAAATGCTTGTCATGGTATCTTTTAGGTCTCTCTTTATACAGCTTGGCACTTGCATAACTATCTTGCCGCAACTCGTCAAGTTCATTCAAAGTTAGAAATCTCTTCTCACCCGCGGCATCCATGTCCATATTCAACTCTTTCACTGCCCAAAATGCCTTGTGCTTCATCTCAACCGGTAAATGGCATTCCTTCCCATACACAATCCAGAAAGGACTCATGCCAATTGGAGTCTTGTATGCCGTCCGGTATGCCCATAATGCATCGCTCAACTTTAGAGCCCAATCTTTGCGATTCGGACGCACTGTCTTTTCAAGGACCCCTTTTATTTGTCTGTTGCTTACCTCCACTTGTCCCGAGGTTTGAGGGTGATAAGCTGTGGCTAATTTATGAACCACCCCATATTTCTTCAACACGTTGTTGATCATTCGGTTGGTGAAATGTGTTCCTTGATCACTTATGATTGCTCGTGGCACTCCATACCTGCTAAAAATATTTTCACAAACAAACTTGGAAACCACATTAGCATCGTTAGTCCGGGTGGTAATAGCCTCCACCCACTTTGACACATAATCCACCACAACCAATATATAAACAAAACCATGGGATGGGGGAAACGGACCCATAAAGTCAATACCCCACACATCAAATATATCAACAACTAAATTAAAGTGTTGGGGCATCTCATCTCTTTGACCTATGCCACCAGTCTTCTGGCATCTATCACACCTCTTACTGAACTCACATGCGTCCCTAAATATGGTGGGCCAATACAAACCAGCTTGGAAAATTTTTCTAGCGGTCTTTTGACCACTAAAATTCCCACCACATTAAAGCTCATGACAAAAACGCAACACACTCTCTTGTTCATGCTCGGGGACACATCTTCTCAAAAGCTTATCAGGACAAATCTTCCACAAATAAGGATCATCCCAAATGTAATGCTTCACATCCGATTTAAACTTCCGTTTTTTATCGTATGTGAAGTGTGGTGGCATAATATTAGAAACAATGAAATTCACAAAATCCGCATACCAAGGCTCATGAACATGTAAAGCAAATAGTTGCTCATCCGGAAAATTTTCATTAACCGAAATCGCACCATCTATCACATTAGTAAAAGTAAAGTTCTCTAGCCTAGATAAGTGATCCACCACCACATTTTCAGTCCCCTTTTTATATCTTATTTCAATGTCAAACTCCTGCAGCAGGAGCATCCACATAAGAAGTCTAGGTTTAGCATCATTTTTATTCAGCAAATATTTAAGTGCAGCATGATCAGAGTAGATAATCACCTTGGACCCAAGCAAGTAAGAACGAAACTTTTCAAGAGCAAACACAACTGCTAAAAATTCTTTTTCGGAGGTAGTGTAATTTAGTTGTGCATCATTTAAAGTTCTACTTGCGTAATGAATCACATGAGGTAATTTATCCACCCTTTGCCCCAAAACAGCCCCAATCGCAAAATCTGATGCATCACACATGATCTCAAATGGTAGAGACCAATTGGGGGTGGATAAGATGGGGGTACACGTCAACTTCTCCTTCAGCAGATTGAAGGCCTCTAGACACTCTTGGTCAAAGATGAACTCAGTGTCCTTAGCTAGCAGGTTACATAAAGGCTTACAAATTTTTGAAAAGTCTTTTATGAAACACCTATAAAAACCTGCATGGCCTAGAAAACTTCGTACACCCTTAACCGACACAGGGGGAGGCAATTTTGAAATCACATCGATTTTAGCCTTATCTACCTCAATCCCCTTGTTTGACACCAAATGCCCTAGCACAATACCATGCCTCACGAGAAAATGACATTTTTCCCAACTAAGGGTCAAATTTGTCTCACAACAACGATTTAAAACCATTGTCAAATTCTCTAGGCACCCATCAAAACTGTCACCAAATACAGAGAAGTCATCCATGAAGACTTCGACACATCGCTCGATCAAATCAGAGAAGATGGAGGTCATACACCTTTGAAAGGTCGCAGGTGCATTACAAAGCCCAAAGGGCATCCTCCTAAATGCGAATGTGCCAAAAGGACAAGTAAAAGTGGTCTTGGCTTGGTCCTCTGGTGCAATGGGGATTTGGTTATACCCCGAAAAACCATCCAAGAAACAATAATACTCATGTCCGGCTAACCTCTCAAGAATCTGATCAATAAAGGGCAAAGGGAAGTGATCTTTTTTTGTTGCAGCATTCAGTTTGCGCAAATCTATGCACATTCTAAGCCCAGTCACTTCCCTTGTTGGGACTTCCTCACCCCTCTCATTAATGGTGACCGTGTAACCCGATTTCTTTGGAACGACTTGAACCGGGCTCACCCACTCACTATCAGCAACGGCATAGATAATGCCTGCATCCAATAATTTTAGGACCTCTTTCCTCACCGCCTCCTCCATGTGAGGATTTAACCTCCTCTGTCTCTCTCTAGACGGCTTAGCACCATCTATGAGATTAATTTTGTGCATGCACATGGAGGGGCTTATACCCTTAATGTCTGCTAAGGTCCACCCTATAGCCTGCTTGTGCTCACAAAGCACTTTGATCAACTTGGCCTCTTGTTCTAAGGTCAAATCTGAGGCAATTATCACGGGCAAAGTCTCTCCCTCCCCAAGAAAAACATACTTTAAATTTTAGGGAAGGGTTTTTAGCTCAAGAGCTGGAGGGGTTACAATAGAAGGCACCGACTTCTCATTGAAGTGGCCTAGGGGGTGAAACAGGCCATCACTAGGATGGTGTTCGTCGGCCTTTTCCACAGCCATTAGTTGAACATCCGCATTATCCCTAAGTTTCTCACCGCCAGTTGACAACAAAGACTCTAACTCCTCACAGTCTCTCTTATGCCACAGAACTTCACTCACGCAATCCTCAACAATATCCACACAGTTACAAGACTCATCATCTAATGAATTTTGCATGACATCAAACACAGATATTTCTATTTTCTCATTAGCCACACACATAGATAGAGTCCCATCACCCACATTAATGATGGTGTTAGTAGTAACCATAAATGGACACCCAAGCAATATGGGAGAATCCTGACTATTCCCAACACCATTCACAGTTTCAAGCACAACAAAATCTACAGGGATAATCAAATTGGCTACCTGCACCAAAACATCCTCCACAATTCCCAATGTCCTCTTGATTGAACGATCAACCAGTTGCAAGGTCATTGTGGTGGGTTTTAGCTCAGGTAAACCCAACTCAAGATACAAATGATGTGGTAACAAATTAATGCTAGCACCGAGATCTAACATTGCCTTCACCTTTTTAGAATCCCCCATAGATATAGAAATATTAAAACTTTCGGGGTCTTTCAATGTAGGTGGGAGGTTCTGTTGTACCACGGCACTGTCACTTTCACCCATAATCAATTTCTCATCATTCCCATACTTGGGTTTCCTGGAGTTAAGTTCTTTGAAAAACTTTGCATAAGCTGGGATATTTTTAATGACATTTAACAAAGGAAGATTAATATTCACTTTTGAAAACATGTCATATAAATCAGACATTTGCTTATCAAGCTTACTTCTCATGAATCTACCAGGAAACGGTACATGAAGTACATATGGCTTGGGGGTGGAAGAATCAGTAACGGGAATTTCCCCCATGCCATTAGTACTCTTACCAACAACATTCTCCACAACAGGTGGTTCGGCAGTTTCAGAAGGAGAGTTAGGACATACCTCATTGCTTACCTGTTTGCCATTTCTCAGGGTCATGATGGCCTTGGCTTGCTCCCCTTGACTAGGGAAGGTTCCTGGTTTATGCCCTTGCTGACCCACAGCTAGTTGACCAATCTGGGTCTCCAGCTTTTTGTTGACCGCTTCCTGCTGCTTCTCACGCTGCTCCATCATCATTTTCATTTGTTGCTGCTCTTGCATCATGGACCTCATCATATCCTCCAGAGATTGCTTAGGCTGCTATTCTGGATTCCCTTGTGGGGGAGAAGGATAGAGAGGTTTCTGCTACTGGTACTGAATTCCTGGGTTACCCCTCCAAGAAAAATTCGGGTGGTTTTTCCAATTTGGATTATAAGTGTTCGAATACATACCACCTTGATTTTGCCTTGGGGGGTACCCTTGTATCGCATTCACCTGTTCAGAATCAAACTGTGCAACAACTGGACAAACATTAGTAGCATGAGTGTTAGATCCACAGTTAGCACAAAAATCAGATACCACATTAGCACTTGAGGAAGACATATTAGAATTCATTTTAGCCATGTTTTGGTTTAACAAAGACACCTGCCTAGTGAACTCATCCATACAACTCAAATCATGCACTCCCCTAGGTTTCCCTCTAGAGCCTTTTTCTTGCAAATTGGCCCCCAACATCTCAAATAATTCTTGGGTTTGGTCAACAGTTTTGGCTCCTAGAAAGCCGCCTACTGCGTTGTCGACCATAGCTTGGTCTGCTGCAGTTAACCCACCATAAAATGTTTGATGTAAAAGGGCTTCAGGAAAAGCATGATGGGGGCACTGCACTTGCAACATTTTGAACCTATCCCAAGCCTCATGAAATGGCTCACCTACCTCTTGAGTAAACCCTATGATTTTCTGTCTAAAGGTGGCCAAAGTAGCATGCGGGAAGAATTTCTTTAAGAATGCATCATGCAACCCATCCCATGTAGTGATACTCCTAGCAGGAAGCAACATAAGCCAAGTTTTAGCTGCCCCTTGAAGAGAGAAAGGAAAATATTTAAGCCTTAATTGTTCATCAGTAACCCCCTCTTTTACAGGGAATCCTGATATAATCATCATGTACTCTCTCAAGAAGTTCAAAGAGTCTTCAGCGGGAAGACCCTGAAACTTGGGCAACTGACTGAAGTAATGCCCCTTCACCTCATAAGATTTAGCGGCCTCAGTCAAGACAATACATGACACCGATGTGTCAACCTTAGGCCTAGCATATTCTTTCATTAAGGGATTAGCCATTACAACTTCAATGTCTTCTTCCCCGGTGGAAGAAGTTTCAAATTCACTTAAAACAACCTCTGTCTCGGTGACAGAAGTTTCAGACTCAGACTCAGACTCACGAATAGGGGGAATGCCCCTGTCAAGCCTATCGATATTATCGTCCAAATGAACCAACTCGGGGTTCAATGAACGCCTACCAAACATACACCGATTAAATTAACTTGTAAATCAAAACAAGTCCCCGGCAGCGGCGCCAAAAACTTGATGGATAAAATTCCAAGTAATAAATACCTAGCAAGCGCACTAGTTACCGTAGTAGTAACGCGCGAAAGCGAGGGTCGATCCCACAGAGACTTGTTGGACAAACGAGTGAATTTAATTAGTGCAAAAGAGTAACCAAAGGGGGGTTTTTGATTTGATTTTATTCTATTAACTAAAGACTGAAATTAAATACTAAATTAACAAAGCAATGATCAACTAGCAACGATGTAAACAGATTAACGAGATTCACGGGTTGGATCTCACACTATCATCCTTCTATGTTATTTTAAAATAAAGTTATTGATTCATTCCAGGGTTCGTTCACTTCTTGTAAAGATTGGGACGTTGAGGCGGCCGGATTGCAATCTTTTTCTCTCTATCTAATCACACTTCGCAAATCAAGTCCATGTAATTATTTAAAAAGTTATTAAGTTCTAAAGAACATATGAACCTATATTCACTTGATTTCTATCACGTCATCAAATAAATACAATACTCAAAGCATTGGTCTACGCTTTAATCCCCAAATCAATGGCGGAGTTAAAACCCTAAATTGTTAAAAAGGCCAATAATGACTAGTTCAAATATTGAAACCCTAAAAACTTGATTAAAATATTTTGAACAACTAGAATGAAATCAATATGAATAAAAACATTTATAACATAGAATTAGATAGTGTTTTACATCCAACCCATGAATTAAAAACTTAGCTACTCATATTTAACATAATGAACACAAATAATAAAACTAAAAACATAAAACCTGGATCTTGAATGATGAAAAGAAAATACTTCGTCTGCGTTTCACGTTCTCCAAAAACCCAGAGAAAAATAAAGCATAAGAATCCCCAATGGCTGCTACTGTGTTTTCTTTTTATACTAAAGTACAATATCTCAAAATAAGGAAAGGAATTACAATCCTAAACCAAGGAGGAAATCTTCAAAAATCTGCATCGGAGGAGGGGACGAGCGCACCAATTATGAGAGGGCGTGCGCACCCTATTCAATTACACAAATCTGAGCTTCTGATCCTCGGGGGCGCGCGCACTCATCTGAATAAGGCGTGCGCACCCTTTCTGACTTGAGAAAATCCACCTTTTGATCACTGAGGGCGCGCGCACTCTATATGAGGGGGCGTGCGCACCCTCTGATTTTCCTCAGAAGTCTTCTTTTTCTTCCTTAATTCCTGTATAGTCCTCCGCCTGAGTTTCTCCGAAATTCCCCTCAGGTCCTTTATCTGCTTTTTCAGCCATAATTTCTCCGTTTTTCCCTGTACTCAAAGACACTCAAAACAGCCATTAAAACACAAAAATACCCGAAGATTCACTCCAAGATAAGACCGAATGTATCCAATATTGATGTGTAAAAAACACATCCATCAATGGCCTCCACTGATCCAGGGTTTAGAATAGTTGCGAAAAAGAAGAGAAATCTTTTCAAACCATTTAGGAATAAAAATGCGTTTTAAGTAAAGTTGAACAGATAATTAATTGCGCCTTGCATGAATTTGCTCCATTTTTGCTTCTCGTCTTTGACACATTGCATTCTTTCAAGCGTCATTTCTTTAAGTCTTTGGACGGATTCCCGTTATCTTCCAAGATATCCGCTAAGCCTTAGGATTAGTTTCTTAAGCTCCCGTTAGATTCCAAGGAATAGTCCCCTAGGAACCCGTTAAGTCCTTGGATGGATCCCCGTTATCCTCCAAGAAGCCAGTCGAATCCTCGGATGGATCCCTGTTATCCTCCAAGATCTCGTTAAGCCTTAGGATTAGTCCCCTAGGTCCCCGTTAAAATTCCCGTTAAATCCCTAGGAAGTCAGTCACCTCCTTGGATGGATCCCCGTTATCCTCCAAGAAGTCAGTCAAGTCATTGGATGGATCCCCGTTATCCTCCAAGAAGTCAGTTAAGCCCTCGGATGGATCCCCGTTATCCTCCAAGAAGTCAGTCATGTTCGTCTTTTACTCTTAAGATTCTAAACCCGTTCGAACTACGGTGACCTGAGCCTCTTACACGTGGGACCCCCTCCCTCGTGGTGAGGGGAACGTAGGCAACTTCAGCCCGGTCAAATATCTCAAAATAGCCTTTGGCCCAAGTATTCACCCAATGTTTACCCGAGCCTAAACTACCTTTTTTCTCCCCCGTAGCTCAAATGAAGTGGAAGAGAGCATCATGTCGCCGACTAGTGCGTGTGGAATCAAAAAGTTCCCCGGTCACTACAACTTCTCCGACCTGGTACCTCAGAAAGATCACTTCAGTGGGCAGTAGCTTGAGAAATGACGCCGCGGATGATCCGATTGGCCCGACGAACGAAGAGTTACTCCAAGCTTTAGAAGCTCCCGGGGCTGAAAAAGAAGTCATCACAGAGAGCCACAAAGAAACGCAAAGCCCGTTTGATGAGTCGACGAGACAAGGAGGTGTCACAGCTCTACTCCAAACTGAGGGGCTCTTCACCAAAGTGACCAATCACAAAGAAGAGGTGGAAGCCACCCAACCTACGAATTGCAACAAAAAATTGTCCCCTCAATCTCACCAAAATATCGAGACCCCCATTTCTTCGCCCCAATACGCCGTCATCCACAACGAGCCTCTCACTCAAACCTTCCTCACTCCGCCTCATCGCAAACCCAACATCTCCCATAGGACACCTCCTATAAAACCCCAAACATAATCCACTCAAAAGGCCCGCAAACCACTGTTCACACCTGTTACGCCTCAAGTATCATACCCACAACACTTTCCCAATCGTATTCCTTCTCGGTTTAATGCCATCAACCAAGCCACCGGAGATCAGTCACTGTTCAAACCACCATATATGGAGATCCGACCAGGCACTGCCAGCTTGCCTCCACCAGATTTCCCAATAAGATTCCGGAGTGACCCGTATCATTTCTACAATCCGAGACCTTTTGCGCCACAAGCTCCTTACATGCCTCCAATGTGTATTCCTTCAAGGTTATGGGTATACCTATGCCCCTGCACCTCCGAAAAATCCTCTCAATCAAGAAAACAAATAGAAGCTAAGTTCGAAAGGACACTCAGTGAGCACCCCTTTTCATTAAGAGACGGTGAGTCTTGTCCCCGCCACACTCTGGTCAACGATGAAAGAAAAGCCAAATGCCAAGCCGAGCCCCGTCTCACAAAGTTTGAGGATTTTGAAATGCCCGTAAGCAAAATGTTTGAGGGATTGGTCAAACAAGGTCTCATGAGGCCCCTCGAAGATTTCCGGCCAAAGAATCCTGAGAAACGTCGCAGCGCCACCAAGAGGTGTGCCTTTCACAACTTCCATGGGAATAATACCGATGATTGCACAGCTGTGAAACGCATCATCCAGAAATTAATCGCGGAAGGAAAGCTTGAATGCCCTCGGTTGGGAAATTGGAAATGAAGCTACGGCTATGGTCGGAAGCGGAATGTCAAAAACCTCTCCCATCAACCTCCCCTTAGAAAGAGTCTGCTTTCATCCTTAGGAAGAGTCAGTTGCTTTTAAGATGTGTGGTAAGCCCTTAAGAAAGGTCAGTTAGGTTTAGAGTCTTGACTCCCCGGTTGATGCCATGTGGCGACCATTCTGAGTCCATTGTCAGTTTTCTTAATAAAATTATTATTATTATTGCCTTGTCAAAAGTTTGCAAAAATGTGTGTGAGTCTTTCACTCAAAACAAAAAGTATGTCTTTAAAAAAAAAAATCTTAAAATAAAAAGATCAAGTTTTTCTTAAAAGGCTAATCCGATAATGAAGCATTCTTCTCAAATCCTGGTTATAATTTCACCTTGAGGTTTAATATGCTAAAGTCCTTTGCGGCCTTGTCCATTGGAAACATAGACCAAGGAGCCACATCTGAATTGGCGTCCGAGACAACCATCCATGTGAACAACAATGAGAAGCCCGTGCTTCGGAAGCCCAAAGGCGGCTACATCAAATGGAGGTCTGTACCCTCGTCGAGTGTCATGCACAAAGGTTGCGCGCCTCGGAAGGAAATCACCAAAAGGAGATGGCCAAAGCAAACTCTCAACTCATGAGTAGACGGATCCGGAAACGCCAAGCCAAGTGGAGACCTCGCGACATCTTTCCCGACGATATGGAACCCCGAGTTCCCCGTGGAAGACATGGAACATGCCACCGACAACCCCTCCAACAATTGAGGAAGAAAATGGATCATCGTGCCTCATGGGAGCCCATCCCTTAAAAAAAATAAAAAAAAAATGATGAGTCTTCCAGCTTCGTAGGATCTAGACTTTCACCAAAGTCCGTCCCGGACTGTGTCTTTTTATTTTTACAAAGGTCTATACTTGGACATGTATGTACAAAGTTATCTAAATAAAAGAGTCTTTTTCATTCTCTTCTCTCTAGACTTGAGACGTTATTTGCAATACTCCCTCCGTCCCATCCGAAATAGGATTTTTGGTCCCGACACGGGGATTAAGAAATAATATTCTTTTATTATAAAAAGTTGTTTGAAAAGTAGGTCTTGTGAGTATGAAGGAGAGAGAAAGTGGGTGGGGAATAATAAATGAAAAGTTGTTGTGAGTATGACAAGTGGGTCCTACTAATAAAAAAGTAATAAAAGCTTTCCATTTTGGGATGTCCTATTTCGAGTGGGACACCCAAAATGGCAAAAACGTCCTATTTCGGGTGGGACGGAGGGAGTATACATTTACTCTTGAAATTGCTTTGCTTGTTATTATCAATTGATTGCTACGTCCCTAAAATGATGAATTGACTTCTAAAGCATACTAGTCAATGACGACTCATTAAGGATGAGTGTACCTAACACAAATGAAAAACGCTAAATGCAAACAATTAATCTTGATGTGAATAAATGTTGTGATCAATTGGCATGAAGAAAATATTAATGGCAAGCCTTCCTCTATACACATCCCCGATACACATTTCTTGATACACAACCCGATACACCTTTCCGATACAAAAGCATCCCGAGACAGTGAAAAGGCAAGGATGTTGTTGCTTAACCACCAAGATTCAACCTTGATCGCGCGTGCGCGACCAACCAAAGGACTTCCCGGATCTTCAAAATTCAAAGTGAGAAGTGACAGACATTCCACCAAGGGGCTACAAATGAGCCAATATCCAAGATAGCAAGTTGGGGCTAATGTTTCCCCTATCTCTCAAAAAAAAAAAAAAAAAAAAGGAAAGATGAGAAGATAGAAAAAGAAATAAAAAATGAGAAGAAGGAAAGGAAATGAATATATGCGAAGAGAAAGTCTACCTCAAAGAACATCCCGAGAAGTTCACCTCAAAGCAAAGCGATCTACATCAGCAAAGCAACAACATCCTTCAAAAGGGCAGCAACATTCTTCCAAGAGATGACAACCCCGACGAAAGATGATCCACGGCCGAACTACGGCAACCTGAGCTCCTCAAACTGAGGGGAACGTAGGCAACCTTCGGGTCCGGTCACAACATGAAACAAAACCATTAAACCGTGGTCCTCTCAAAATGACCAAGTTTTCTCCCCTCGGCCCCATCAATGGCCGATGTCCCAGACACACCTTTTTCCCCCGATCTTGCCATTGATCGAATCTTAATCTTAATTGATCACAACATTCATACATGTTAAGGCTAATTGCTTGTTATAATCTTAACTTGATAATAAACATGGTCCATCCAAGCAGCCATTTTGATGATATTAACTAAGGCAAATTTCAAATGTCTCGACAAGTCTTCTTCTCTACATCTTAGGAAAGATCTAAACACTTATATTCTGTCAAGCAAGGGCTTCCTCTCATTTCATGATACATTGCTCAAAGAGCTCACCAACATAAAGGGACTCTCTCCCAAATAAAATGCCCTTGCATGTTTCCTCAAAAAAGATACCTTAAGTCCCCGTTCTATCGAGTCGGCTGGATAACTCATTAAAAAAAAAAAAAAAAAAAAAGAGAGAGAAAGGCACCAAAAAGTAGCCCGCTAGGTTGAAAACCCGTAAGGGCGGCCTAGCAAAAAACAGGGTGTGCCATAAAAGACGCTAAAGAGATGCCCGCTAAGTTGAAAACCCGCAAGGGCGGCCTAGACAAAAGAAAGGGTACGTCATGAAAAAGGGATGGGTTCCTAACCTCACTTCAAAGGACATAGAGCTACCTCCACATCAATGACCACAAGGACATGGGGCTACCTCCACATCAACGACCACAAGGTATTGGGGCTACCTCCACATCAACGACGACAAAGACACGGGGCTACCCCGACATCAACAACTACAAGGACATGGGGCTACCTCCTCATCGACGACAACGAAGGTATGGGGCTACCCCGACATCAATGACAACAAGGACATGGGGCTACCCCAACATCAACAACCAAAGGGTTCTCTATTCCCGATCACTCCTAAGAAATGGACAAAGCTCCAAAGGACTTTATGCATGACAAACCTCATGGTTAAGTTAAAATAAAAAATTTGACTAACATGCTTCGTTAAAATATTTGCCTTTAGAAATAAGCATTTCCAAATTTGCCCATTTGGTGTCATTTGTCAAAAACAATGTTTCAAGCAAAATGCTTTTGATCAAAGAATGATTTTCCAAAATCTTGGAATTTTTCGTCCACAAAGATCGCCCCTAGGCTCTTCCCCGGTGTCAAGAAAAAGTGTCAGCCATCCCGTAGAGTTGAGTTGACCAAAGTCCAAACTTTTACCAAAAGGAATCAAGTTAAAATGACCCAGAGTGGTCATGTTAGGTTAAAGCCTTTGTCCCCGGCCGTCCTTACTGGGACGTAAGACCAGTTTTCCCGTCAAACTCCCCAAAGATGGAGTGGACCCAAGCTAAGCCTTGACTCAGAATAGTCATTATAGGTTAAGACCTTTGTCCCGGCCGTCCTTAGTGGGACGTAAGACCAATTTTCCTATCAAACTCCCCAAAGGTGGAGTGGACCCAAGCTAAACCTTGACTCAGAATAGTCATTATAGGTTGAGACCTTTCTTCCGGCCGTCCTTAGTCGACGTAAGACCAGTTTTCCTGTCAAACTCCCCAAAGGTGGAGTTGACCCACGCCAAACCTTGACTCAGAATAGTCATTATAGGTTGAGACCTTTGTCCCAGTCGTCCTTAGTGGGACGTATGACCAGTTTTCCCGTCAAACTCCCCAAAAGTGGAGCGACCCAAGTCAAACCTTGACTCAGAATTGTCATTATAGGTTGAGACCTTTGTCCCGGCCGTCCTTAGTGGGACGTAAGACCAGTTTTCCCGTCAAACTCCCCAAAGGTGAAGTTGACCCATGCCAAACATTGACTCAGAATAGTCATTATAGGTTGAGACCTTTGTCCCGGTCGTCCTTAGTGGGACGTAAGACCATTTTTCCCGTTAAACTCCCCAAAGGTGGAGTTGACCCAAGTCAAATCTTGACTCAGAATAGTCATTATAGGTTGAAAACCTTCCTTGTAAGTCAACCCTCTCCACAGAGCCAAGTTGACCATGTCCCTCCTCTGACTCGCCGAGAGTCATGCCCGTTCCTTGTAAGTCAACCCTCTCCATAGAGCCAAGTTGACCATGTCCTGCCTCTGACCCGCCGAGAGTCATGCCCGTTCCTTGTAAGTCAACCCTCTCCATAAAGCCAAGTTGACCATGTCCCTCATCTGACCCGCCGATAGTCATGCCCGTTCCTTGTAAGTTAACCCTCTCTATAGAGCCAAATTGACCATGTCCCGCCTCTGACCCACCGAGAGTCATGCCCGTTCCTTGAGCCAAGTTGATCATGTCCCGCCTCTGACCCGCCGAGAGTCATGCCTGTTCCCTGTAAGTTAACCCTCTCCATAGAGCCAAGTTGACCATGTCCTGCCTCTGACCCGCCGAGAGTCATGCCCGTTCCTTGTAAGTAAACCCTCTCAATAGATCCAAGTTGACCATGTCATGCCTCTGACCCGCCGAGAGTCATGCCCGTTTCTTGTAAGTCAACCCTCTCCATAGAGCCAAGTTGACCATGTCCCGCCTCTGACCCGCCGAGAGTCATGCCCGTTCCTTGTAAGTCAACCTCTCCATAGAGCCAAGTTGACCATGTCCTGCCTCTGACCCACCGAGAGTCATGCCCGTTTCTTAATCCAAGTTGACCATGTCCTTCCTCTGACCCGCCGAGAGTCATGCTCGTTCCTTGTAAGTCAACCCTCTCCATAAAGCCAAGTTGACCATGTCCCGCCTCTGACCCACCGAGGGTCATGCCCATTCCTTGTAAGTCAACCCTCTCCATAGAGCTAAGTTGACTATGTCCCGCCTCTGACCCGCCGAGAGTCATGCCCGTTCCTTGAGCCAAGTTGACCATGTCCTGCCTCTGACCCGCCGAGAGTCATGCCCGTTCCTTGTAAGTCAACCCTCTCCATAGAGCCAAGTTGACCATGTCCCGCCTCTGACCCGCCGAGGGTCATGCCCGTTCCTTGTAAGTCAACCCTCTCCATAGAGCCAAGTTGACCATGTCCCGCCTCTGACCCACCGAGAGTCATGCCCGTTTCTTAATCCAAGTTGACCATGTCCTTCCTCTGACCCGCCGAGAGTCATGCCCGTTCCTTGTAAGTCAACCCTCTCCATAGAGTCAAGTTGACCATGTCCCGCCTCTGACCCGCCGAGGGTCATGCCCGTTCCTTGTAAGTCAACCCTCTCCATAGAGCCAAGTTGACTATGTCCCGCCTCTGACCCGCCGAGAGTCATGCCCGTTCCTTGAGCCAAGTTGACCATGTCCTGCCTCTGACCAGCCGAGAGTCATGCTCGTTCCTTGTAAGTCAACCCTCTCTATAGAGCCAAGTTGACCATGTCCCGCCTCTGACCCGCCGAGAGTCATGCCCGTTCCTTTAAGAGAGAATGACAGATATTCCCCTACACCCTATGAGAGGATGACAGATATCCATCTAGCCCTTATGTTTGAGTAGCCTTAAAGTTTCTCACCCCAGAACTATGACCGGCTTGATTCCCTCGAATAGGGATACGTAGGAATCCTTTAAAGATAAGGGTCCAGCCACTTGACCACCTCGGTCACCTTCTCTCCCATCTTGATAGTTCGCCAGATCGGGATTCTTTCTTTATCGACAACCCCACTTTCTTCGAAAGCATTGTTGCCGAGGGGCTCTGTAAGTACCCCGATCCGGATTACTATTCTCAAATAATCAAATTGCGGAGTTAAGGGGTAATTTAGGACTTAATTGGGTCATTGTAATGTTCAAAGGGTTTTTTTGGCATTAATTGAATAATTTTAGAAAGGGAGGGACCTTCTGGTAATTTCTAGAAAGCCAGGACCATGGTTTATTCCCCACAAAGCCCAAAAGGACTTTGTGGGAATTTCAAAAAAAAATGTTCAAAGGGGGAGGGGCGGTCGCGCATTGAATGAGCGCTTCTTAAAAGTGTGCGCGCCTCCTGGAAAACGCACATGGAAGGTGCGCATTCAAAGCCAACAGCCAACATCCGCCAAGCCTCCACTCGCCTTATCTCCGCGTGAGCTTCACACGCCCGACAGCCGCCCCATGTGGCGCGCTGGGATTGGTCTTTCACCCAGCCTTTGTCCCCCTCACCCGTCATAGCCCCTCCTTGGCATTTCCCTATTGGTCCTTCACCTCCCTTGTGTCACCAACACACCCCCCCTTCTAGAAGGTTAATTCTCAGCCGAAAATGCACTATTTTGTGCACAAAAATGATCTAATTTCAACCCATTTTGTGACAAAAAAAGGATCCAATTTGTGACAAAAAAAAAGATCCAAAAAATATCCTATTTTTGCTAATCCCCTAAGCAAATAAGAAGCCCCAATTCCCCCTATAAATAGAGAGCTCATCCTCTCTCATTTCATCAACAATTCTCTAGCAAAGTTACTCCTTAAAATTGTTCTCTCTACAAAATTGAGTTATTGTCTTTGTGAAAGATGGTGAGCAAACCATGTTAAGTGAAATCTTAGAGTCCAAGATATCTAAGTGAAGAGGAAAAGAAGCAAACTTGGGTCAATCAATTAATGATCTACCCCAATCTTGCTTAAAGGTTGAACCTTTATCCTATTGTCATCTTCATCTTCATTTCCTTCTTTTTTTTCTTTTGTTGGAATATCATTTTTGTTCATCTTTTACTTATAAAATGTAGTCTTTATAAAGATATATGATTGGATCCAAATACTCTTATGATCCCAATGGTTTCATCTTACACTTTTATGGTGTAATAAAATGATGAACTAAGTAGAGAAGAGTATTTGTTACATTTATGTCATTTATGTTTATGCAATTTAATTTATGTCATTTACATTTATGCAATTTAATTTATGTCATTTACATTTATGTCTTTAATATTGGCTTGGTGATCCATTGCACATCTTGGAGAGAGCCTTGTACATTTATGTTATTTATATTTATGTCATCTTACATTTAAAGTCATTTACATTTACAAGTCTTTATTTATTAATGTAATCTTTATATAACTTGGATCCAAATACCCACATGATTCTAAAAGCTTCATCTTGCACTTCAATAGTGCATTAAAATGATGAACTAAGTGGAGATGGGATTTGTTACCTTTAAAGTCTTAATCTTTAATGTTTATTTCCATTTAAAAGTCATTATTTCAAATCTTTTCTTGTTTATCTTACTTGGATGATAAAGCCACAATCTTTATTCATCCAAGTAATGATTTGTCCAAAAAAAAGCCTTTATTTATTTTAATCTTGTAATGATTACCTTGCTTGGATGATAAAGTTGACTATCTTTATTCACCCAAGTTGTGGTCTCATCCAAGTAAAGGTATTAGTTGTCCCTCTTGACTTTATTAATCCTTTCCATGATTAATTAAAGTCCGTCCCCAAAATGTCTTATTTTACTTGGATGAACATTATATTTTTGTCTCTTTAAAGTATCAAAAAAACAAAAGGGCATTAACATGCCTACATTTATTTCCAAAATCATCTTCTAAAACAAGTCAGTTTCTCCTATTTTCAAGAACACACACACACACACACACTTGCACAATTTTTAACAAACATTAGGGAGACTCGGTTTTTCGAGGCACTTTGGGTGAACTACCGGTTGAGCTCTTCCCAAAGAGTAACCTGACCTCCGAATCCTTTATCTCTAACCATTTTTCGTTAAGTTTGGGTTTAAAGTTAAACTAACTGTTTTGGCCAATTTTTGACAATCGGACAAATAAAAAAGAAGTAGGGTACAAATGGAATATAGATTTCAGAATTCAAGATGTAGGCCAGAGTTCAAGATGTTAACGTAGGATGTAACGAGGAAAGCCTTTGAGCAACTACTCTCCGGCATAAAACCTCGGGAGGTTTTGGAAACCTACCTCTGTACCAAACAATTTTATTAATATCGGAGTGTGAGTACAAGAGAGAGTATTGAGAGAGAAAGAGAGTTACAGTAGGGAGTGAGTGAAAAGTGTGTGTGTTTACATAGAATGTGTTAGCTATTTATACTAAAAGAATAATGTAAACTATCCATCAATGCCTAAGATCTCGGGGAGTTTGTTGATGATAAGCTTTAGTCTTTGACTTGGTCCATGAGTAGATGTGCTAATCATTTATCCCATGTGTGAATTAATAACAACCCTATAAAGTAGGAACAATAAAACTGCCACTCAAGATGTCAGGTCGTCAGGTCGTCAACTCAAGATGTCACGTCAGGATGTAAAGTCAACATGTAAAGTCAACATGTCAACATATTGAGTCAACATGTAGAGTCAAGATGTAAGATGTAACTTCAGGATGTCAACATGTAGAGTCAGGATGTAAGATGTAACTTCAGGATGTCAACATGTAGACTCAAGTCGTTATTTCCAGGATGTAGATATAGTGCTGTGAGATTTTTCACCCCAAACACTAACGTGGCGACTCCGTTTTCCGTTAAAGTACCGTGTTTGATTCTCGAGGGAACTATTCGTTTTTCCCGCGGGTATCTTACAGATGTAGATTTGATTTCTAAGTTGGTTATCTCTATCTTTCTAGGTTGGCAATGAATGTTGAATTGTGTGGCTATTCATTTCAAACACACTAAATTGTACGTTTTTTGTTAGGTTTTGTGGATTTGTTTTGTTAGGTTTTGTGAATTTGTTTTGCTAGTTAGGATTTGATTTTGAATTTTGGTAAATTAAGAACCTAGTATTTATTAGTTGAATTTTTAATGCTCATTTGGTATGAAACTTTGAATTCATTTTTTGAGTTTTTGTAATTCTGTCAAACTCTTGTCAAATGACAATAGTGGATGACACTTTTCGTTCTTAGCCTTCACAATGCAAAAGTGGTCAGGTAATCAAGCTTTATGTAATGGCTAATGGAAATGTTCTTTTCCAGTTTGCATGTGAGTGAACATAGAAATTCAAGAAATTTCCATAACAGTTGATGTATGTGATAAAAGCTCCAAGATGCAATTGATCCTGCAAAAAATAAAGAAAAAACGAAGAATAGGATATTTTGGCGATTGTCTTAAAGACAATTTTTATTTGTTTGCAACATATCTGTTTGGACATGTTAGGTTGCAATATTTTGTTTGAACCATGTCTTGTGATAGCATGGTTAAAACTTATGAATGTTTACTGTTTTAGGATCAGTGTGTTTGATCCTTTTTGGTATTTTGATAATATACTGGTCGTACGGTTAGGATTCTAAGGGTAACATGTTGATGTTACAACTTAGAATAATTTTGGAACCATTGAATAGTAGCAATGTAAAGAACGGTTGGTAACATGTTGATGTTACAAGTTGGGAATCATTATGAAAAGATGTTTATCTTTTAAACCCTGTGTTCGTTTGGTAACATGTAAATGCTACAACCATTGATTTCAACTTGAGTTCATAATTTTAGCCAAGTGCAAGAAGGTAATCAATATGTTCATGACACATTGGCCCACCTACAACTTAACTAAAACATGAAAATCGTGCGCATGGGCGAAGGTGTAGAAACCTTAAACACATGAGAAAGGTGTAAAACCTTTAAACCTTTTAAAGGTGTAAAACCTCATACCTTGGATGGAATTGTACTTTGATTTTGCCTGTTGGACATGAATTCTGACTCATGTGAACATCTTTGAATACTTGGATCAGCATGTAACATCTCTGATCAACATGTAACATCTGGAAAACTTGGATCAACATGTAAACATCTTGACCTGAATAGAGACTTTGAGTTTCCTCGCAAAGCAGAAACATGTTAGGGTTGGGTGTTAGCTTGGCTAACACCCCTCCGATGCTTAAGTCAATCGATGTTTGATGAAGATAAATCAAATTGAAACAACATAATTGAAATAAAGCAATATAACTGCATACCTGATTTTCTGAATTAAGTTGACAAGCTATAACTTACATGAAGTACAGCTTGAGATGCGCTGCATTCTAACTTCTAGGAATTCTGGTACCATCTATAGTTGACATCCAGCATGCCCCCTTTCCAACCTATTGATTAATAATCCTGCATGAGCCTATCTTCTTCCAACCTGATGAATCTAGATGCTCTGGTTCTGATTTCATCCAGCCTCTTGCATGGTGTCATGTCATCATAATATGGCGAGTCCTTCTTACGTCCCATCCTGAAGGCATCAATTGTTGTAGCAGTGTCCAAGTTGGGGATATCTACTGCTTCTCTGTTGAACCTGCTCAGGTAATCTTTAAGAAGTTCATCAGGTTGCTGGACTACCTTATAAAGATCACTTGTCAGCTTCTCTAACATCATGTTGCATGAAAACTGATTAGTAAACATGTTGATTAGTTGAGCATATGATCCGATAGAACCCAAAGGCTGGTTGATTAGCCATCTCAAAGCTGACCCTGTAAGAGTTTAACCAAAACCCCTACAAAAGAAAGCTTCCTTGTACTGGGGTGGAATATGGACTACATCCATCTTCTCCTGATATAATGCAACATGCTCTGCTGGATCAGTTGTCCCATCATACGGCTTCATGTGGGGTGGACTGAACTTCTTTGGTATAACCACGTTGGCTATGGCTGGAGTAAAGCGAGACTCATTGAAGCAGGTTGGAGTAGCCTGGTTGTGGGGTAGAGTCAATCCTGGCACGCTCATGACCAATTCTTTCAGTTCCTGTATTTGTCCGCCAAACAGACTACCTGCATCATTGTTAGCTGCAAAAAAATGATAATTATTAAAATGATTGAAACCAGATTGAGGGTTAAAACTCCCTGTTACCACTGTTGTAGGGGTCACGAATGTTTTCGTAGTTGGAGTGACAGACTCATGATTGACAATTGTGCTATTGGTCATGCTGGTTGCCGGCGTAATTACACCAAATCTAGATGATCCAGCAATGTCACCCTCAAAAGCAAGCCTTCTAGGTTGATATGGAGAGTACAGGTTGGAAGGCGCATTTGGGACAACAGACTGAAAGATGCTAGGCAAGTTGGGCTGCTGTCCCGCCGGCGTTCCACCCCGAAGAGAAGTCATTTCATGATGCAACCTGGCCACTTGATTCATTAGCATGGTAGAGGTATCATTCTGGACTTGGACCTGGTTTCTCACTTCACGTAGCATTGCAGTCAAGTTGGAGGCGATATCCAAAGGGATTTCAGGTGCCCCCATTGCTGATATGCCCCCACTTGCGACTGAAATTCCAGATGTAATCTGATCGGTTGTTGGATTGCTCATCTTGAATCTCTTAACAATCTAAAAGACCAAAGTTCCCATGGACGGCGCCAAATTGTTTTGGCCAATTTTTGACAATCGGACAAATAAAAAAGAAGTAGGGTACAAATGGAATATAGATTTCAGAATTCAAGATGTAGGTCAGAGTTCAAGATGTTAACGCAGGATGTAACGAGGAAAGCCTTTGAGCAACTACTCTCCGGCATAAAACCTCGGGAGGTTTTGGAAACCTACCTCTGTACCAAACAATTTTATTAATATCGGAGTGTGAGTACAAGAGAGAGTATTGAGAGAGAAAGAGAGTTATAGTAGGGAGTGAGTGAAAAGTGTGTGTGTTTACATAGAATGTGTTAGATATTTATACTAAAAGAATAATGTAAACTATCCATCAATGCCTAAGATCTCGGGGAGTTTGTTGCAGTCTCTTTGTTTGTTGATGATAAGCTTTAGTCTTTGACTTGGTCCATGAGTAGATGTGCTAATCATTTATCCCATGTGTGAATTAATAACAACCCTATAAAGTAGGAACAATAAAACTGCCACTCAAGATGTCAGGTTGTCAGGTCGTCAACTCAGGATGTCACGTCAGGATGTAAAGTCAACATGTAAAGTCAACATGTTGAGTCAACATGTAGAGTCAAGATGTAAGATGTAACTTCAGGATGTCAACATGTAGAGTCAAGATGTAAGATGTAACTTCAGGATGTCAACATGTAGACTCAAGTCGTTATTTCCAGGATGTAGATATAGTGCTGTGAGATTTTTCACCCCAAACACTAACGTGGCGACTCCGTTTTCTGTTAAAGTACCGTGTTTGATTCTCGAGGGAACTATTCGTTTTTCCCGCGGGTATCTTACAGATGTAGATTTGATTTCTAAGTTGGTTATCTCTATCTTTCTAGGTTGGCAATGAATGTTGAATTGTGTGGCTATTCATTTCAAACACACTAAATTGTACGTTTTTTGTTAGGTTTTGTGGATTTGTTTTGTTAGGTTTTGTGAATTTGTTTTGCTAGTTAGATTTGATTTGGAATTTTGGTAAATTAAGAACCTAGTATTTATTAGTTGAATTTTTAATGCTCATTTGGTATGAAACTTTGAATTCATTTTTTGAGTTTTTGTAATTCTGTCAAACTCTTGTCAAATGGCAATAGTGGATGACACTTTTCGTTCTTAGCCTTCACAATGCAAAAGTGGTCAGGTAATCAAGCTTTATGTAATGGCTAATGGAAATGTTCTTTTCCAGTTTGCATGTGTGCATTCACTCATATGGAAGCAGTACTAGTAGATTTTGAAGTGCTTCGGAGGATGCCAAAAAAAATCTCCCTATATATCAACACTTTCCTCGTAGTTATTGTCGTTTAGACGCGAGTCTCAAGATGCTTTTGATGATTAATTTTTGTTTTATGCTTTTGGTGTAAATGTATGATAATTAGTTTTGTGTTATATATTACTCCCTCCGTCTCATAAATACTCCGTCTCAAATTTACTAATTTTTAATATTTCATTTTATACGTACAAAATCAATAGTATGAAAGCGTATAGAAACATTAAAAATTTGAAACTGTATAGCAAAAACATTTATGAAGCTTTATAATTGAGAACAACTTAGAAGTTCTCAAGTGTTGGTTGTTGTAGTTGATTATGTTCTTATAGTAGTTTAGTTGACAACTGAGAACATATTGATAAATACTCAATTGTTTGGTCGCCGGAGTTGATCGTGTTCTTAGTAGTTTAATTGAGGACTGAGAACTTATCGATAAGTTCTCAGTTGTTTGGTCACCGGAGTTCTTCGTGTTCTTAGTATTTAGTTGACAACTGAGAACTTATTGATAAGTTCTCAACTATTGGGTCGCCAGAGTTGATCGTGTTCTTATTAGTTTAGTTGACAAATGAGAACTTACTGATATGTTCTCAACTGTTTGTCGTCGGAGTTGGTGGTCGCCGTAGTTGATCATGTTTTTAGTAGTTTAGTTGACAACTGAGAACTTACTGATAAGTTCTCAACTGTTTGGTCGCCGGAGTTGTTCGCATTCTTAGTAGTTTAATTGACAACTGAGAACTTACTGATAAGTTCTCAAATGTTTGGTCACCGGAGTTGATGGTCGCTGGAGTTAATCGTGTTCTTAGTAGTTTATTTAACAACTAAGAACTTACTGATAAGTTCTCAATTGTTTGGTCGCCGGAGTTGGTTGTCGCCGGAGTTGTTCGTGTTCTTAGTAATTTAATTGACAACTGAGAACTTACTGATATGTTCTCAATTGTTTGGTCGCCGGAGTTGATGATCGCCAGAGTTAATCACGTTCTTAGTAGTTTATTTGACAACTGAGAACTTACTAGTAAGTTCTCAATTGTTTGGTCGCCGGAGTTGTTCGTGTTCTTAGTAGTTTAGTTGACAACTGAGAACTTACTGATAAGTTCTCAACTGTTCGGTCACTGAAGCTAAAAAAAATGCGCTGGAGTGGTCGCCGGAGTTGGTGGTAGCCGGAAATGGTGGTCGCCGGAGTTGTTGACCGGAGAAGGTGGTGATGGTAGCCTAAGGAAATAGTGGTTGGGGTGAAAGTAAAATGTTGAGAGGGTGTAGTTAGTAAAATATTAAGGAAGATGTAAGCTAGTGACTATATGGTTAGTCAAAATATTCCTTGTCTTAAAATGTAAATTACTACCTAGAGGGATTATATGGTAAATGCCCCCCTCTAAATACTATATTTGGTTCATTTACTAAGGATTAATGAACGTATTTGGTATGCTAATGAGAATAATATTACAAAGGTAAAAAAAACCAAAAGTTGTTTTATAAAACAAAATTTATTTAAATGTAAGATGAGTTTAATGGAAATGCTTTTTTTTATTGTCATTTTAATATTTAATACATTTTACTTTATAATTTTTTAACCATTACATGTAAGCATCATTGACCACTATTAAAAAGAAAAATCAATATAAAAAATATTTTTGATCATGAATTTCATTTTAAATATAAGATGAGTTTAATGGAAATAGTGTCAAATGATTCTTACTTATATAGTGGATAAGAAAATAAATATTTATGAAAAGTTAGAAATACTAAATATATGGAGTAACTATTAATATTATAACTTAATTTGCTTTAAAATTTTATTATTATTTTTCATTCAAAGAGACTGAAAAAATGGTTGATATGAACTTGATTGATAATGAGAAGATATAAAAATAAATATATAAATGAAATTTATGTTACGAAGAAACTTATGGAAGTGTTTTGAGATTAAAAATTGATGATTCAGTATATTTTAAAGATGGTAAGTTTTATCAACGCACACATTAATTCACCTAAAATTTAGTTATGGAAAACGTGTTTTCACTTTAAGGATAAAAAAAATGTGATTTTGTAAAGACGCTGGCGCTTGTTTTTAAAAACAAGTGGTTGCATTTTTGTAAATAATTGGCAATAATCGTAAATGTCAGTGTTAATATTACAAAGTGCCAGTCATTTGGACAGGTGTTTATAAACATTGTCACTGACACTTTTAATAAGTGTCAATGTTAGTGTTAAAAAGTATCACCCATTACACTAGCAATTATAAACATTGATACTGGCACTTATCAAAAGTGTCAATGATAGTGTCATAAGTGTCAGTGTACATGGCTGACACTTTTTAACACTAACATTGGCACTTACGATAAGCGTCATTTATTTACAAAAATGTCACCGCATGTTTTAAAACAACTTTCCGTTTATTACAAAAATGTCACCGCGCCATTTTAAAAGCGAAGTTTTACTCTAACTTAGCGTAAAACACGTTTTTTCCCATTTTTTTCACAATTTAGCATATGTAGTGGATAATTATAAAATGTATTGCAAATAGCTTCTCCCTTCTTGAATATATTAACAAGTAAAATGTAACATTTATTATAGACAAAGTATTTTTAGTCGACGTTCAAACCTCCTACATCATACATCTGAATATCTAATATCTAGAAAGTTTGTCCCAAAACCAATGTCAATATTAATTCTTTAAAAAAAAAAAAAAAAAACCTTCTTCCTAAATGATATTTTACCAAAAAAAAAAAAAAAGAAGCAAATCATCGATCATTATATACTTTTGATACTAAAATTTTAGAAACTAGATTGCAATAATATTATGCATCTTTACCATGAAATTAATTAAAAAAAATGAATATATTTAAAATATTCAATTAAAATTATGCGCTCTGAAAGGTCCTCCAATTAGATATGTACTAAGAGTACGTGACAGTACGTATATAATTTAATAAATAAGATATTTTGCAACAAAAATTTATAAGATAATCTAATAATGAAAAAAAAAATGCGCTGAAATATGTGTGTGGAGAGATAGAGAAACAAACACATCAATCTAAAGTTGTTGGAACTATAGCAACTTTTCCTATGTCTACCCATCACTATCCTTGACAAATTAAAGAAGCAATTCACTAATAGACTTATTCTATGTAGTTACAAGAACTATTTTAGAAAATCCTTGAACTTTCTCCTCTTAATTAGATCACAAATTTAGGGTTCTTGTTGCAAAAAAAAAAAAAAGAAAGGACTTTTGTTAACAAATGTGAGTGTTGGATGGTCTTGTTAATGAATGGGCTCGTAATGGCTAATGACTTGTATTAAGCATTTGGTTTTTGATTAGGTATGCATTTTGGGATGTGTTTTTGATAGGATAAGTAATTAGTTTAGTTTAGTTTAGATTAGATTAGATTAGGATTCAAGACAATTGTAGTTTCAATGGTCTTGAAACTTCTTTGGAATGTGTTTTATTTTCTGCAATGTAGACATGAGAGTTAAGGTTCTGTGATACTTGCAATGTGGTGTTAGTTTGTTCATAAATTGTACTCCCTCCGTCCCGGAGTAAGAGTCCTACCCCTCATTTGCACGCTTATTAATACATATTGGAAGTGATGTAAATGTTGTGAGTGTTAAAGTAAAGTAGGAGAGAGAATGAGTGGAAGAGAATAGTGAATTGATTGGTGTTGTGAGTATAAAAGTAAAATAGGAGAGAGAAAGAGTGGGGTAAATAGTAAAGATTCTTTGCCACTTTATGAATAGGACTCTTACTCTGGGACGTACCAAAATGGAAAGTAAGACTCTTACTCTGGGACGGAGGGAGTATGTTATTTGGTTCTTTATATTATTTATTTGTGAAAATTCTTTATTTAATAACTTAGGTTTTGAAAATTTCTCCCTTTTAGAAAAGAAATAATACACTCCCTCTCCCTCAGTTTCAGAATAGAATAAATGTCGTCATTTTTCGGACGTTTGTACAAAGGAACTTTGAGCACTAATTTGAAGTTAATGTAATCATTCTAATAACAATTTGAAAATTGTTATTGATAGTATTTATATTGGTGTATTAATAACAAGTTTTACAATTATATTAGAATAGCTAAATCAACTTAAATTTATCGCTCAAAGTTCCTTCATACTAACGTCCCGAAAAAGGCGACATTTATTTCGGGTCAGAGGGAGTAACATTTTTAATAACAGGTTCTGAAAATTTCTCCCTTTTGGAAAGAATTAGTTTATATAACATGCAATGAGGAAAATAACAAACACCATGAAGAATTGTATCTTCTTGAATAGCAACTTGGTTAACTAAAAATAACAATACTTGTTCGTTGAACAAATAGAAAAAGAGGTGATCTAATGTGAGAACACCTAGATCCGTCTCATAGAAGAGACGGGTCGACCCATGACCCGTGTACAACATTCTCCGCGAAGCGTAGGATCTCAACCCATGCTCCACTCAAAATCTGCCACGTGGTAGCGACTCATTGGCCCAAAAAAAAAAAATGGAAGTGTAAACAATATCCATAATTAGAACAGATTTAGATAATTCAAAAAATGGAAGGAGACTATTGGGTCTTATACGAAAGCTCTTCAAGTTGGCGAGGGTCAACCTCCGAAGGTGAACGAGTGAGAGCGCATTGTGCAGTGGTGGTCTTTGGAAAAGCTATAACATCCCTTATGGAGTTTGCACCGCTCAATAGCATCACCAATCTATCCAATCCAAAAGCTATTCCTCCTACACCACAAAACATAGCATGTTAACAAATATTTACATGGTAAAACAAATAGGACTGGATCCGGAACCTTTGGTTTGTACGGATGCAGGTCCTGCCTTTTTTCTTCGCATCAAATATGTTGTGAATTCAAATATAGATGTTATCCATGTGCATAATATGTTTTGGAGCTTTAAGAGTGCTTCGGAGATTTGAAAAAAAAAATACTACCTATTATGTTTTCAACATTTTGAGTGGAAAATGTTAGGACCATTGAATCAAGATGAAACTAAATCCTACCCTTAGAACAAGAATAACAGGCTCCCCGAAAAACAGAGGTTCTGGATTAGGGCCACCAACAATATGAAACTAAATCCACATATTTTACTTCCTCTGTCCCAAATTGAATGACCATTTTTCATTTTGAAGAAATTTAAGAAGTTCAATGTTTTGTGAGTTTTAGTAACCAAGAAGCATCAAAATCTTTGCTACCTACTTTACAAACATTTAGTTTTACGGGTACAAGGAGAATAGTTAAAAACAATTTGGTAAAAAAACATTCAGGGACAAAGTAATTTTTGAAAAGGTCATTCATTTTAGGATAGAAATTTCCCAAAAGTGGTCATACATTTTGGGACGGAGGGAGTACTTCCTAATGTAAAATTCAATGGCAGAAGATTTTTCTTAAGCAAAGTGCCTTTCTTACCATGTGGAGGAGCCCCCATGTCCAGAGCCTCCAAGAGATACCCAAACTTAGCTTCAGCCTGCACACATGACGGTATAATCAGAAAGCACCAAAAGGTGTTCGTGCAGCTACACAAGTCTAAGTTGAGACAAGATAAAGAGTCACACTTATTTACCAAACATCTGAAAACAAATTCACTACATTTTCCAGCAAACATTTTCTACGTTTCTAAAAAACATTTTCGTGAAGCTATTTTCCCTTAAACGAAAGTCTTAGCTGGCACAACACTTTCCCAGTCTCATTATGATATTATGATTAAGAACAAGGGGAAAGGCCTGATAAGTTCCTTTTTTTACAAATCTCTTCCTCATATGTTTCCTACAACATGTTGTATTACTCATGTTGTATTATTCAGCAATTGCACTGCATCATGTAACTCTGCACCGGCAGGGGTGACCGGCCTACGACCGTAGACCGGCGGCGGCGAATGGCCGGCAAGATGCAGTATCATGTTTTTTTTATTTCTGCATGTTGCATGCAGTATGATATACTGCTGCGTAGGAACTTCCTGGGCATTTTAATTTAATGGGAAACTTGTGGGGTGTTAGGATATTTCTTATTCAGTTTGTTTATGGATTAGCCAGCTAATAAGACCTATTCTCCAGTAAGGATAAAATTTGTTTTATTTGAGTATAAGTTACTACTCTGTAGGCTCAAAAGGAGTAGAGTTAGTTATTTCATTATCTTGTATTGGCTATAAATAGCCACCAGTAGTTTAGTCAATAAAATGCATTCCTCCATTTTGATTCCCTTCTTACTGAGTCTCTAATACTAAACATTTGGTATCAGAGCTAAGACAGGGTTGATAGGAGTGTAAGAGTGAAAATAAAAACAGTCTGTGTGAGATAAAACACTGAGTGGAGCATGGCAACCTCTGAGAATTTTGTGCAGCCGTCTATTCCGAGATTTGCTGGCCATTACGACCATTGGTCGATGTTAATGGAGAACTTCTTAAGGAGTAAGGAGATGTGGAATCTGGTAAAAGATGGGATACCAGCACCAGCGATCGGGACAACATCAGCAAGTTAGGTACAGAGGAAAAGTGTTGAAGAAGCCAAGCTCAAGGATTTGAAGGTCAAGAATTATTTGTTCCAAGCAATAGATCGAGAAATCTTGGAAACAATTCTTGACAAAAGTACGTCAAAGGCAATCTGGGATTCGATGAAGCAGAAGTACCTGGGCTCTACCAAGGTGAAGAGATCGCAACTGCAGGCATTAAGGAAGGAGTTTGAAATGTTGGTCATGAAGGAAGGAGAGAAGATTGATAGTTTCTTAGCAAGAACTCTAGCAGTAGTGACCAAGATGAAAGCGAATGGTCAAGTTATGGAGCCAAACACAGTGGTGAGTAAGGTTCTTAGATCTTTGACACCCAAATACAATTACATTGTTTGTTCAATTGAAGAGTCAAATGATCTAGATACCATGACGATTGATGAGCTTCATGGAAGCTTACTTGTCCACGAACAACGAATGCAGTGCCCTTATGAGGAGGAACAAGCTCTAAGAATTTCTTATGATGATAAGGCTGGGAGAGGAAGAGGCAGAGGTTCGTTCTGAGGCGGTCGAGGACGAGGGAGAGGTAGACAATCTCATGACAGGGCCACTATAGAATGCTTTAAATGCCATAAGTTGGGACACTATCAATATGAGTGTCCTGAATGGGAAAAGAAGGCTAACTACGCTGAACTTGAAGAAGGAGAAGAGCTTCTGTTGATGTCTTACACCGAGCAACAGCAAACCAAAAGCGAGGAAGTCTGGTTTCTTGACTCAGGGTGTTCAAATCATATGACAGGAAATAGGGATTGGTTCTTGGAGCTAGAAGACGGTTTTAGACGAACGGTAAAGCTTGGAAATGACTCCAAAATGGCTGTAGTTGCTAAAGGAAGTATACGACTGCAAGTGAATGGTATAACCCAGGTAATTTCAGACGTCTATTACGTACCTGAGTTAAAGAGCAATTTACTAAGCATAGGGCAACTTCAGGAGAAGGGTTTAGCTATCTTGATTCATCAAGGGACTTGTAAAGTCTATCATCCGAGAAGAGGGTTAATTATGCACACTCATATGAGCGGAAATAGAATGTTTTATGTGTTAGCATCTATGTCACAAAAAAGGTCAATGTGTTTTCAAGCTGAGGCGCTCTCAGAGAATGAGTCATTCTTGTGGCACCGTCGTTTCAGTCACTTGAATTATAAAGGCTTGAGAACACTTGCTTACAAAAAGATTGTAGATGGTTTGCCTCTCCTCAAAGACCCAAAGAAGATATGTGCAGCCTGTTTGATTGGGAAACAACACAGAGAATCTATGCCGAAAAAGAGCTTGTGGAGAGCATCGAAGCAACTTCAACTTGTGCATTCAGATATATGCGGACCAATCAAACCTGCTTCGAATGGTGATAAGAGGTATATCATAAGTTTCATTGATGATTTTTCACGTAAAAGTTGGGTTTATTTTTTACATGAAAAGTCAGAAGCTTTTGCTACCTTTAAGATTTTTAAGGCAGGTGTTGAAAAAGAAATTAGCAAAAATATAAGTTGCTTAAAACCCGACAGGGGAGGTGAATTTATGTCAAATGAATTTGGAGATTTTTGTAAAGCTCAAGGCATTACCAGGAAGTTAACAGCAGCATATACTCCTCAGCAAAACGGGGTAGCCGAAAGAAAGAACAGAACAATTATGAACATGGTACGATCAATGTTAGCAGAGAAGAAGGTCCCAAAAGTGTTCTGGCCTGAAGCAGTGAAGTGGTGTGTACATATTCAAAACAGGAGTCTAACCGTGGCAGTCGACGGAAAAACACCATAGGAAGCATGGAGTGGTTTGAAGCCAACAGTGGAATACTTTCGGATCTTTGGTTGCATAGCATATGCTCATATACCAGACCCTAAGAGAAGTAAGTTAGATGATAAGAGTAACAAGTGTGTGTTTTTGGGTGTTAGTGATGAATCCAAGGCCTATAAATTATATGATCCTACTACTAAGAAGATTATCATTAGCAAAGATGTAATATTTGATGAAGAAGAAAGCTGGAATTGGGGCAGGACTGAAGAAGAATGCAGATTGGATGTGCTCGAGTGGGAAGATGAAGAGCTCAGCGAAGAGGGGTATAATGAGGGAGAAACTGAGGACATCAATGGCAGTTCTAACAACTCAAGTGATTCACTTCTAGAAGAAGTGGACGCTCAGGAAGATATAGCTGAAACAAGGGGTGAAAGAATAAGGAGAGAACCAGCATGGATGAGGGATTACGAAATAGGTGAAGGGCTGTCCGAAGAAGAAGGATTGAACGCAATGATGGCAACAGAAGATGATCCATTATTATTTGAGGAAGCAGTCCGAAGAAAGAAGTGGAGAGATGCTATGGAAACAGAGATTGAGGCTATAGAAAAGAATGAGACGTGGGAGCTGATGGACTTGCCTAAGGGTGCTAAGTCAATAGGAGTTAAGTGGGTTTTTAAGACTAAACTTGACGAAAATGGGGACATTGAGAAGCATAAGGCAAGGTTGGTAGCTAAGGGTTATGCACAACGCTATGGAGTGGACTACACTGAAGTATTTGCTCCTGTGGCGAGACTCGACACCATTCGAGTGATACTTGCAGTCGCAGCACAGTATGGATGGGATGTTTTTCAGCTTGATGTGAAGAGTGCTTTTCTTCATGGCGAGCCTAAGGACGAGGTGTGTGTGCATCAACCAGAAGGATTCATCAAGAAGGGAGAGGAAGGTAAAGTATACAAGTTGAAGAAAGCGTTATACGGCCTCAAGCAAGCACCGCGGGCGTGGTATAGCAAGATTGAGGCGTACTTTGTGCATGAAGGCTTTGATAGATGTTCCAGTGAGCACACTCTATTTACTAAGACAAAAGGAGGTAAAATTTTAATTATAAGCCTTTACGTAGATGACTTGATATTTACAAGAATTGATATTAGTATGTGTGATGAATTTAAAAGTTCAATGATGATGGAGTTTGATATGTCCGATTTGGGGAAAATGAGACATTTTCTTGGGGTAGAAGTGTTACAGAATTCGAGTGGCATTTTTATTTGTCAGAGAAGGTATGCTCGTGAGGTATTAGCAAGGTTTGGAATGGCAAATAGCAATGCTGTGAAAAACCCAATTGTTCCTGGTGCAAAGTTGTCAAAAGATGAAGGCGGGATCAAGGTTGATGAGACTTTATTCAAACAAGTCGTTGGGAGTCTTATGTATTTAACTGTTACTCGCCCAGACTTAATGTATAGTGTTAGTCTTCTTAGCAGATTCACTTCAACTCCAACCGTGTTACACTGGTCAGTAGCAAAGAGGATTCTGAGATATGTTAAGGGAACTACTGAACTAGGCATTTTCTACAAGAAGGGCGAAGGCGTTTCGAAACTCTTGGCATTTACGGACAGTGGATATGCTGATGACCTTGTCGATCGGAGAAGCACTTCTGGGTATGTATTCATGCTAGGATATGGAGATGTGTCATGGTCTTCTAAAAAGCAACCTGTAGTAGCTTTGTCAACTACTGAAGCTGAGTATATAGCAGCTGCTCTTTGTGCTTGTCAGTGTATATGGCTTAGGAGAATTCTGGAGAAGATTGGAGAAATGGAGAAAAAAGGTACTGTAATTCAATGTGACAATAGCTCTGCTATTCAACTGTCTAAAAATCTTGTTTTTCATGGGAAGAGTAAGCATATCCATATCAGGTTTCATTTCTTGAGAGATTTGGTGAATGATGGTGTTGTGGAGTTGAAGTACTGCAATTCTCAAGATCAAGTTGCAGACATTATGACAAAGCCTCTAAAGCTGCAGCAGTTTGAGAAACTACGAGGCATGCTTGGGTTGATTGATGCATCAAAAGTAAGCTAAATGCATACATAATGTTTCAGCTTAAAGAGGGAATGTTAGGATATTTCTTATTCAGTTTGTTTATGGATTAGCCAGCTAATAAGACCTATTCTCCAGGAAGGATAAAATTTGTTTTATTTGAGTATAAGTTACTACTCTGTAGGCTCAAAAGGAGTAGAGTTAGTTATTTCATTATCTTGTATTGGCTATAAATAGCCACCAGTAGTTTAGTCAATAAAATGCATTCCTCCATTTTGATTCCCTTCTTACTGAGTCTCTAATACTTAACATGGGGAAGTGGATCTTTCAAAAAGGAACGTTTTGGGCATTTTCCATAAGAAAAAGTAAATTCAACCAGAGACCGCATATGTTATGATTTGTCTTTACCTGTTCAGGCGAAATACCAACAATTTCCAAAACCTTTTGTTGCACCTCACGCTTGTAGATTCTCAAGCTTCCTCCACCAATCTGTCAATACGAGTGGGAACAGGTAAATAACATTTTCTTCAGAGATAAAGAGCACATTAAAAGTTAACAATGTACCTCAACTCCATTGTAGACCATGTCATAAGCCAAAGCACGAGCAGAAGAAAGATCATTCATATCTTCAGGGTTAGGGGCTGTAAAAGGATGATGTAGTGCCTGTCAAAGAATGTTAACCTCGTGAATTCAAGAATGAAAAGATGCGAAAAATAGGAGTATGGCGGTAAGAAGGAAAGTCAACATCAACAAAAGATAAGGAAAATAAATAGGGGTAAGTGACCAAACTATCCTTTCTCCACATAGTATTCAGCAATAAATATTTACCACGGACAAATGGGTCGAAATAGATTACAAACCTCAAATCTCTCTTCTAAACTATTCCACTCAAACATTGGAAAATCTGTCACCCACAGAATTGAATCCTTGGACTACAAATCATACAACAAAGAATAAATCAAAACTCCAACGTAATGTGTATAGAGGAACTACACTTACATATATAATAACTAAAACATACCTGATCAACCAAGCCCAATGCATGGGCTAAATATACCCTAAGCCGATCTAAGGTTTTATTAACTGATGCATGTGGACCGACTGCAAACAAGATAAGATCACCTGATCCTGCAGCACATCTTTGCAGCAAGCAAACCTTTTTCGCAGTATCCAAACTTGATACAAGTGCAGGGATCCCTTCAATGGCCCCTAGAAGTCAAAAGTTCAAGCATTTAGCTCATGACCCATAACACATCCTTGCGTTATAGTCCCTCCGTCCTAGAAAGATAGTCCCATTTGGTTTTTTTATGGTCAACAGAAGTGATTTTTTACAAATACTAACGTCAATCTCATCGTCCCAATGAAAGTTTAAAAATTGTTACTGATAAATCACTTGATGATTTTTCAATAACAATTTTTAGAATTTCTCTAGGATGATTAGATTAACAATAACGTCTGGTCAAAGTTCATTTGTATTGGCCATCTAAAGTCAAATAGGGCTATCTTTTTGGGACGGAGGTACTATTACATAAACAGAGATCACTACCAAGAGAACGTTCTTTTACCATCATCCAAGACCTTCAGGAAAGGTAAGCCCTTAGCGCCAGATCTGATGGCTTCATTGTAAATTTCACCTTTCTTGAGAGCAGTATTTGAATAGCTTTTTGCTCCTGAAGGCACACATAATGCTTTAATAATTCCCCCATCACTCAAGGTATCAGGAAAGACCTTGAAAGACGATTCTGAAAAAATATCAGATACCTGCACTTGCAATAAAAGGAACAAGACCATGCGTTAACTGCTGCGGTGAGGGAAAGAAATTATCATGATCGTAGTTAGTATAAAAATCTCTTTATTTCAGAAAATCAACAAAAAATGAAAAACATAAAACAAATAAACATATAAACCTGCAAACAAAACAGTGCTTTGAATTAGTTTACATTGGGATTACAGCACAGCAGAGAAATGTTATTTCACATTTAAATTACAATAATTAATATTCTGAAATATGAGCAGTTCCGGACACCAATCATACAAATATGGTGACAAACAAGTGTTGATCAAAGTAAGTTGCGCACTAATACAAAGCGAAACCAACTGTCAATAATTAAATGTGTCTATAGATGAATGTACAGACATGAATTGTTATTTCGGAAATTGAGTAGGCAGGGAAGCTTATAATTTTGAAGCAACTTAGGTAGTTCTTTATGGAAATCCTTTCATCAATACCAGCATACAGCTTCACGCAAACCCTGCGTATAACAAAACATGTCCAATCCCATTCACCATAATACCACAGAAAAATATAACAATAAGTTTTGACCCCATAAATACCTACGGAACCACTTGTCCAAGATTGTTTGTTATATATATTATTGGTAGGCAGCGAATTGTTACTTCTGGAATTTGTAACCTACTTTTTTTAACAGGATCCCAATAGTATAATTGAGGGCCTTGAGGAAAACGCTGGCGATACTAAACAACTACAGCAAAAAATAAAAAATAAGTGAATAGCAGATGCACATAAAAGTCAGTGAAATATTACATCTTTAAGTTCAAGATCAAAACGGGTATCTGGCCTGTCTGAACCATATCGACTCATTGCTTCCGCATATGTAAGCCTTGGGAAAGGATTTGGTAGTTTAATACCTTTGATCTCAAGAAATACCTGCAATAGGTTGAATGTTCATGACTTTTAGGCCTGTAGGGATAATCAAACAAAATGAGTTGCACAACTTCATATATAATCCAAAAACAATAATGACGTAAAAAAAGACAGAATAATACTCCCTCTGTACCAAAATGATCTTCTCGTTTGCCATTTTTCATTGTCCCAAAAAGTTCTTCCCATTTCCACAATTTAGGCTTAAATGTGCGCATAAACACAACATGGCTAGTGAAGGATGCGCTCATATCCTTAAAAAGTTTGAATAGTCAAATGTGAAGATCATTTTGGGACGGAGGGCGTATAAAGGAAAATATTAAAGCATCATCACTAATGGCTTTCTGACCAGAGGAAGACACTTGGGAGGAGCTAGAAGTTGTTGTTGCAGAGAGACCTACATTCTTAGCAGTGTTCTATAAGACCCCCGTCTAGGCCGCCTAGGCCCCGCCTAGGCGCTAGGCGTTCATGAAACGCCTAGTTCCCGTCTAGGATATTGTAGTTATTTCTGAATTCTCGGCCCCGCCTAGATCCCGCCTAGGCAGGGGCGCCTAGCGTTTTTTAGAACCTTGATTCTTAGAGAACTTAGCTACCACAAACCAAGTCAGTCTAGATGTATCTTGAACCCTTGCAGGTTAAACTGAAGACTCCATGAAGAAGTTGGGGTGTCTTATCATCCCACTACATCTGGCCACATCAGATGTCGTGATGATTGAATGCAAAAGGGGGAAGGAGGCAAGTGATTTACTTATCTTTCTTTTTTATTATTATTAAAAAAAAAAAAAAAAAGGAAGAATATATCAAACATACGAAAATTTACAAAAGACAGAAGAGTCATTAGTTTATAGGAAATGATGCACCAGAAATGAAAAGCTCAAGAAATCAAAGCGCTCCAGTCCCACTGCATGGTGAAGACAGCATTGCTTACTTTGAAGGAGGTAACTTGATACACAACTCATACTTGAAAAAATGGGGGTGGCGACTTTTGAAGCGATTATATCAAGCCCCTTTTGTGTTTGAAAAAAAAACAACAGTTTTTTGGTAATTTGAACCCCTGAATCCATGAAAATCGACTCCCCCCCCCCCCCCTTCCCCAAAACAATACATGAAAAAAAAAAAATATATGAAAGTTTGGTAAAACCGAAATATGATTGTAAGGCAGATGTAAAGCAGCTTGTTTTACCAATGATACTTTGATATTCCATTAAAACCTTTTACAGCCCATCCTCCTTCTCCCTTCTGAATACTGCATTCCGCGAGATGTAAAGATCTAATACTCCCTCTGTCCCGGAAAGATAGTCTCATTTTAACTTTTTATGGTCAACAAAAATGAACTTTGACTAACCATTGGTAACGAACTAATCATTCTAGTGAAATTCTAAAATTTGTAATTGATAAATCATTAAATAATTTATCAATAACAATTTTTAGAATTCCATTGTGATCATTAAATTGACACTAATGTTTGGTCAAAGTTTATTTTTGTTGACAATAAAAAGTCAAAATGGGACTATCTTTCTGGTACAGAGGGAGTAATTCATACAAACCCTTCCTAACCCATTTTCTTTCCTCTCCCCCTCCTAAAATTCCACCCTGGGGCAGATGACTGTCTCTCTCCTAGTGACCAAAGCCATCACCTGATAGACCTCCGATTGTAACATATTACAGAAAAAAGAGTAAAGAAAGGAAAGGGGAGCGAATAAGTCCAGGAGACAATTAAGGCTGGCTGTTACTTATTCTGGGAGAATAATTTCAGAAAATAACTGTAGCCTTAAGTTTGGGATGTGCTTGATTTGGGGGCTGAAATGGATGCTAGATGGAAGCATTCTTTGGCTATATATAGTGTCAAATGTGCAGCATGAAAGGACATGAAAAGAAAGTAGCAAATAATGACTTCTGTAGGAGAGTACCAGTCTCTATAACCACTGGTGCTCATTGTTCTGTAGGAGGGTTCCAGCCTCTATAATTGCTGGTAATTTTATTGTTCTACTGAATAAACTATTCAAGGCTTTCTTTTGTTATTTAAGTTGTTTAGTACCAGTGTCTATCAATTGGTATCCAGAGCAGGCCCCGGGGAGATGGAGACCAGGAGCAATACTCAGCGAATAGAGGCGGTTGAGGGAGCTATTGACGCAGTCAAGGAGGATCTCAATCGAAAATTCGACCAACTGATGCAGGCTATTGAGAATTCCAACCAGAACAGATCCGCTGCCAAAATGAAGGAGACCACCGCTGACAGTGGAGGAGAAAATTCAAAATCGTCGATGCACGGGGGACGGAACGAATTTCGCAGTCGAAAATTGGAAATGCCAATTTTTGACAGGATGGATCCAGATGGATGGATATACAGGTCTGAGATGTATTTTTCTATCAACCAGTTCACAGAAGATGAGAAGTTGGAAGCTGCAATGGTTAACTTCGAAGGAGACGCATTAGCTTGGTTTCAGTGGGAGGAACAAAGGATGCCGATTGCAACGTGGGAACACTTGAAAAGGAAACTACTGAAGCACTTTCGGACAGGTCAGGAAGGATCATTGCAGGAACAATGGGCTGCGTTAACACAAGATGATACAGTTCAAGAGTATCGGAGGAAATTTATAGCCATGTCTGCCCCACTCAAAGGAATACCTGATGACGTAGCGTTGGGAAAGTTTGTCAATGGGCTCAAACCTGAGATCAAGGCTGAACTCAGAATTTTAGAGCCTAATACTTTGAATAGGGCCATGGAGTTGGCGCAAAGAATAGAAGAAAAGAACTGGGTTTTAACACGGAAAGGCCCAGGCTCAAATAAAAATCCAAACCCAAACCCACATTTTCCTTCTCAGCCTTACGTTAATTCTCAGTTAAGGTCCCCTGTACAAGGAGGTCCAACGGCGACTGGAGATACAACAGGGACTGGACTACAGAGACCAGCAGCAATGGGTGCTGCAACCACACGTCAGCCGACTACTGAGGTTCGCCGCCTTACAGATTCTGAGCTCCAGAAGAAGAAAGATCGCGGGTTATGCTACAGGTGTGATGAGTAGGGATGGCAACGGGTCGGGTTCGGGGCGGGTTTCTCCAAAACCGAACCCGACCCTAACCTCAAATAGAGTGACCCGACCCGAGTGGCATAAAATCTAATTTTCCCATCCCATATTTGATTTTGCCTAATTTATGTTTAAGCTTAATTTGAATGAGTTATACAAATTAGTCTTAACTCATCAAAACCTCACTCACAAACAACTATAAAAATAAATTTAACAACACTTATAATATGATTACCTAGCATATGTTGACTTTTTACATGGAGGTGCGGGTCGGGTCGGGTCATCGGGGTCAACGTCAAAGCCCGAACCCGACCCTAACCCGCTCGGGTCATGAAAATTGCAACCCGAACCCTACTTTTTCGGGGCGGATCACCTTCGGGTTCGGGCAAATTGCCATCCCTAGTGATGAGAGGTGGTTCCCTGGTCATAAGTGCAAGAAGAAAGAACTCAGTGTGATGCTAGTTCATGATGAGGCTGACGGAGACATAGTAGATCTGGTTGCCGACAAGGAAATAGGAGCAGAAAATGAGGTGGTAGAAATTGGTCAGATAGCAGAAATTTCCTTTAATTCAGTTGCTGGGATTTCTTCACCGAAAACGATGAAATTAAAAGGGTCCGTGAAACGCTGTGTTGTGGTTATTTTAATTGACCCTGGAGCCACCCACAACTTTATCTCACAAAGGCTGACGACCCAACTTCAGATTCCGGTAACAGAAACTGCTGCATATGGGGTGACCTTGGGAACAGGTAGTTCAGTTCAAGGGAGGGGAATTTGTCGCGGAGTTGAGTTGCAGATACAAGGAGCAGAAATAATTGAAAACTTTCTACCATTGGAGTTGGGCAGTGCCGATATGATCTTGGGAATACAATGGCTGGAGAAACTCGGCACAGTTCAGACAAACTGGAAAACTCAAGTGATGACTTTCTTCATCGGAGAGCAAAAGATAATCTTGCAGGGAGACATATCGTTGGAGAGATCTCAAGTGTCATTAAAGACGATGATGAAAACCATCCGACAAGAGAAATCAGGGTTCCTGGTGGAAATTAATCAACTGGAGGGGAGACAAGGTGATGACCTGATGGTACCAGCATGGTTACAACCTACTTTGACTAAATTCCTTAAGGTATTTGATGAACCAGTGGGGCTTCCGCCCATACGAGGGCATGAACATTCCATACTACTCAAGGAAGGGACTCCACCAGTTAGCGTAAGAACGTACCGCTACCCGTTTATACAAAAAGCAGAAATTGAAAGATTGATCAAGGAGATGTTAATGGCGGGCATCATCAGACCAAGTACCAGCCCATTTTCCAGCCCTGTCTTGTTAGTAAAAAAAAAAAAAGGACGGTTCTTGGCGATTCTGCGTAGACTATCGAGCACTTAACAAGGCGACAATTCCAGATAAGTATCCTATTCCCGTAATTGATGAACTGCTAGACGAGTTATTCGGTGCTAAAATTTTTACTTAGATCTAAAATCCGGCTATCATCAAATACGAGTTAGACCGGAAGATATACCCAAAACTGCATTTAGAACTCATGATGGCCATTATGAGTTTCTTGTTATGCCGTTCGGTCTAACTAACGCACCAGCTACCTTTCAATCTCTAATGAATGATATTTTTCGTCCACACTTACGCAAATTTGTGTTAGTGTTCTTCGATGATTTACTGGTTTACAGCCCGAATGAGGAAGCACATCGTGAGCACTTAACTGATGTCTTGGAATTGCTACAGCAACATCAACTGTATGTCAACCAAAAGAAATGTGAGTTTGGGAAGATCCGGTCCGGGTGGCTTATTTGGGACATATTATTTCTGGGGACGGAGTTGCTGCTGACCCTGCGAAAATCCAAGCCATGGTTGATTGGCCTACACCAAAGAATTTGCGCGAGCTACGTGGTTTTTTAGGGCTGACAGGGTATTACCGAAAATTTATAGCCGGTTACGCTCGCCTAGCTGTACCGCTAACTGAACAGCTGAAGGACAGATTCGGATGGAACCAAAAATCAGATGCTGCATTTCAAGAACTCAAAGCTGCCATGGTCTCTGCTCCGGTGTTGGCTATGCCAAATTTCAATCGACCTTTCATTGTTGAGACAGATGCATCAGGGTATGGTCTCGGTGCAGTTTTGCTGCAAGACCAGCGACCAATCGCATTTTTCAGCCATACACTTGGTGCTAGGGCCAGGGAAAAACCAATATATGAGAAGGAATTGATGGCCATAGTTTTCGCCGTCTTGAAATGGAGACCGTATCTGTTAGGCAAGCGTTTCACAGTTCGCACAGACCAACAAAGCCTGAAGTTTTTACTGGAACAACGTGTTGTGGGAAGTGAATACCATAAATGGCTAACAGAGCTGATGGGATATGACTTCGACATAGAGTATCGGAAAGGATCCAGCAACAAAGTGGCAGACGCGTTATCACGCAAACCAGAAAAGGAGGCTGAACTTACAGCCTTGTTCGTACCACAATGGCAGCATTGGGAAGTACTGAAGCAAGATCTTGAGAAAGATGAATTCCTCACAAAGATAAAATTGGGTATTAAGAATGCAGCATGTGGGGTTTTCGGTGGTTAAGGGGCTGTTGTATTACAAAGATCGACTTGTAATTCCTAAAACCACCAAAGTACTGCCTAACTTGATAGAGGAGTTTCATTCCTCTCCGATCGGAGGCCATTCCGGGGAATTAAAGACATTTAAGAGAGCAGCATCAGAAGTTTATTGGGTAGGAATGAGGAAAGACATAGCCAAATTTGTACAAGAATGCACTGTCTGTCAACAGAATAAGTACTTGGCGACGTCACCAGCGGGTCACTTACAGCCACTTCCTATACCAAGCAGAGTGTGGGAAGATGTCACCATGGATTTCATCGAAGGGCTTCCAAAATCTGACAGAGCTGATACTATTTTGGTGGTGGTGGATCGGTTGACAAAGTATGCTCACTTTATTGGGTTAAGTCATCCGTTTTCAGCGAAATCAGTTGCTGTGATTTTTATTAAGGAGGTGGTTAAGCTGCATGGCGTTCCACTGACCGTGATTTCAGATCGGGGTTCCATTTTTATGAGTCTTTTTTGGAAGGAATTGTTCAAGTTGCATGGCACAGTGCTCAAAAGAAGCTCCGCGTACCACCCACAAACGGACGGGCAAACTGAGGTTGTTAATCGAGGCCTTAAGACATATCTGCGTTGTTTTGCATCAGAGAAACCACGCTCTTGGGCTAGTTGGTTACCCTGGGCAGAGTATTGGTATAACACCTCATTCCACTCATCCACTCACACCACTCCTTTTAAGGCATTATATGGAAGGGACCCGCCTGCGCTCCTGCGCTACGATAAAGGCACGTCTAATGTCTCATCAGTGGATGAGTATTTAGAAGAGCGTGATGCAATTTTGGATGACTTGCGTTTTCATTTGATGAGAGCTCAGCAGAAAATGAAAGCACAAGCTGATAACAAAAGACGCAGTGTGGAGTTTACTGAAGGGGACTTGGTTTTCTTGAAATTGCAGCCGTACCGACAACAAACATTGGCTAAACGTCGATTTGAGAAGCTCGCAGCCCGATATTATGGGCCCTATAAGGTACTTCAACGGGTGGGAAAAGTCGCCTACAAATTGGAGTTACCAGATTACGCTGCAATCCACCCGGTCTTTCATGTCTCTCAACTTCGGCGAGCTTATGGCTCTTTCGCTTCTTCGCCTACGATTCCAAAGCAACTTAACTCTGACTTGGAATTGGTGGTTGAACCTGAGTCACTTTTAGGAATAAGGCAAAAAGGTCAAGGTAATGGCGGAGGATTAGAGGTCTTAATCAAATGGAAGCATTTGCCAGATTTTGAAGCTACATGGGAGGATTATCATATGGCGCGGAATCAATTTCCTTATTTTCACCTTGAGGACAAGGTGAATGTTTTGGGAGGGGGTAATGATAGACCTCCGATTGTAACATATTACAGAAAAAAGAGTAAAGAAAGGAAAGGGGAGGGAATAAGTCCAGGAGACAATTAAGGCTGGCTGTTACTTATTCTGGGAGAATAATTTCAGAAAATAACTGTAGCCTTAAGTTTGGGATGTGCTTGATTTGGGGGCTGAAATGGATGCTAGATGGAAGCATTCTTTGGCTATATATAGTGTCAAATGTGTAGCATGAAAGGACATGAAAAGAAAGTAGCAAATAATGACTTCTGTAGGAGAGTACCAGTCTCTATAACCACTGGTGCTCATTGTTCTGTAGGAGGGTTCCAGCCTCTATAATTGCTGGTAATTTTATTGTTCTACTGAATAAACTATTCAAGGCTTTCTTTTGTTATTTAAGTTGTTTAGTACCAGTGTCTATCATCACCAACCAATAGTGCCTTATTTTCTTTTCCTTTCTATAAGAAAAGAATTACATTAGAACGGAGAAAAGAATTTACAAGAGACGGACAAGCTGTCCATCAAGAAACATGAAAGAAGCAAAAACAACAAAACCACACAAGAACTACGCAATTACAGTCTCGCTTCAAATCCGAAAAAGATACTCCCCAAAAAACACCGTTAGCTGATGCATAAAGACAAGCTGTTAAGACCACTCGACCCCATAATAAGTGATTCGGAAGTTGTTTATTCCGAAAGATCCTGTTGTTCCTCTCCATCCACAAACACCAAAAAATATCAGAAACTTTACATTCACATGGTGACTTCCACACCATTTTAACAGTAACCATTTTCATTTATTTCTGATACATGGTACCCGTTTCCTTAAAGACCCGTTCATCCGTACCAATTATTTGTTAAGAAAAAGGCAGCCCAGGACATGAGCCTTTGCGGTTCTAGGAAGCTCTAACTTCTAATTGCGTATTATAACATGTTATAGGGAGTTCTAAGTATCAGATATTTTAATATCTCTTTCCTATAATCAGTATAATCAGTACTATTAGTCAGTAAGATTCAAATAAATGGCAATCGCTGGTCATCATATTTGTAGTATCAAATAAAAGTCGCTATTCTATTTTTATCTCGTCTCAAGCATGAAACACTAACCTGTCTAATCAAATCTTCATTGAGTTTTAGCATGTCTTCCAAAGGAGTGAAAGCCAATTCCATATCCAATTGTGTAAATTCAGGTTGTCTATCTGCTCTTAGATCTTCATCTCTGAAACATCTGCAAGAAATAACACAATGATGAATCTGCAGTGCACGCCCAATTCAGCCAGAAACCAGAATTGGTGTATTCCCTCACAAAGCATTATAACTGGTGCCTTCTTTTCTTCTTTCTGATTTTGGACTATCGTACTTTGTATATTCTTTCTTTCTAGTTCATATTTCAGCTAGAAAATGAGACCTCAGACCACAGAAGGAATCAGTCATGCAGCACAAACCCCAGCCCCAGCCCCATTTGTAGAAAAGATCGGGGGTGGATTTGTTAATGCTGGAACATGACCAGATGAAAAGGATCTAAACAAAAGCATTGACAAAAAGAATTACCTAGCTATCTGATAATATTTGTCAATTCCTCCAACCATAAGCATTTGCTTGAACAGCTGCGGGCTTTGGGGCAAAGCATAGAAAGTTCCTGGCTTCATAACGTGCATTAGGAAGAATCAGAACTCCACGAACAATGCCTCGGCATTGACATAAATAACATATATCTGCAATAAAATTGTACTTCAACAAATTTCTTGAATCAGTCACATTTAGCCTATAGCTTTAGCATACAGCTGATAGTAGACATATAGAGTGACCAAAAAACAAATATTCCATCATTCACTTGTTTTAGGGCATCAAAAACTTCTCACAACAAGGTCAATGGAAACACACATGACTGACAGTGCAGCTAGTAGATACAAACATTCCACATATACTGGCATGCCTAAAGTAGTACTCCCTCCATCCCTAAATGGATGTCCATTTTCAAGAAATTTTTGTCCCAAAATTAATGTCTTTTTTTTTTTTTTGAAAAAAAAAAACTTTATCCCTAAATGTTCTTTTGCAAATTCTTTTCACTAGTCTCTTTATACTTGCAAAACTAAATGTTTGGAAAATGAATTGCAAGAACATTCCACATAACACTGAAAACCAAGAACTTTACATCAATCACCAGTCAGATCAATGAATATTCCTGAACGTCACAAGCACCTTAGCAAGTGAATACTCAGAAAGTGGGTATATTCTTTTTTTTCCAGAGCAATATAGAAACACAAACTAACTCAGGCCAAGTCTTAAATACAGAGTACTATATTTTTGACAAAGAATAACAACAACAACATTACCCCAGTGCCGCAAAGGCTCCCACCTATGGTGGGGTAAGGGGGGGTCGGATGTACGCAACCTTGCCCCTGTATTAAAGCACAGAGAGGCTGTTTCCAGATGACCCATGATGAAAATTGCGTCGAAAATTGCATGGACTGACTGCTGCTTCATCACAAAGAAGCGCAGACAGTTTAGTGACCCATTTTGCTTTATTCCATCATATTCCCAAGCCAAAAAATAGTGAGTCTTTGACAAAGAATATGATAATAGATTTCAGTAGTGAGTCTGACTTGGGGCATTTATCTGCAGTCTATTTACTAATCAAATATGTTAACAGCTGCTAACTTAACTGCTAATAACTTAGAGAATTCAGATCATTAACTGCAGCCCTTTCCCTACAAAAGGACCATATTTCTGAGCAGTGAGCCAAATTTCTAATGCATCTGACCCGCAGAATGCTCAATTCACTAGGGGAAACTTTAAAACTCGATCCTGAGGTAGAATGCAGTAAAGTGCAACCAAAATAACGAACTATTGTTCTCCATCTTCAACAATATATAGGGCAAGTAATTATCCTAACAAGTCATATTTCATAATGTGAGCCATAGGTTAATGGAAAATCATAAAATGATGACCTACAAATCAAATAGAGTAGCATACCTGGACTCTCGAAGGGACCAAATAATCCCGAGCACCTTCGGGAGTAGATCGAGAGAGTATTGGGGTCTCAATCTACCTTACAACCATGAAAAGTCAGGATAAAAAACAAGTATGAAAACACATCATAACAGCAAGCTGAAACTTGTTCATAAAATACAATGTGGAAAAACTGAATTTTATGATTCAAGGGATATACTTCAAATCTCATAAAGAATTCCAAGGATAATACCTCCACAAATCCATGTACATCCTCTAGATATCTTCGAATGAACTTCACTACCTTATGTCTCAACATTAGGTTGGAACTCATTTGTGGACATCGTAAATCAAGGCATCGATATCTACAACATTTTATCTGACACCTTTAAATCAATAAAGCAAGTGGGAAAACACAACTTGCTTATAAGCTCAGAAATAGCTACCTCAAGCGGATCTCCTCTTTTTTAGCAGAATCTTTTGCGTCATCTGCAGAAGTAACCAAGAATGGCAACTTCACACTCACCGCATTTAAAACTTGGACGTGTTCTGCAGTAACCTAGAGTGTATAACAAATTATGTAAGAGAATTTGAGAAATTAAAGATCGTTATATTTGTGGTTATAATATTCAGAAAACCAGTTATTGATTGGAGAAATAGGCAAAGCAAGAAGACAAAGTCAAATTTGAGTCTAAATTTGAGCTATGTAGATAGTAAAGGTATGACCTTGAACCTTTCATTATAGCAGTAACAACTGCAATATTTCCATATAGCATGGTTTAAATGAAAGCAGTAACTACTATGGTTTACATGACTTATAAGTGTAAACATATGAAGTATGGGAAATCGCACCTCTACCATGCCAGTCTTCATTTTCTTATTGACAGACTCACTTGGACGAAGCCGAACAATACCTTCAACAGAAACCACATACTCAAGTCTCAAGTCTTTCACTATAGAATGAGCATCAGGAAACTCATCAGGGAGCGTCGTAACCTGCCATCCATAGACCAAAGATCAACAGTCATTAAATAATAAATGCTACTCCCCAGTCCCAAAATAAGTGTCCCTGTTTTCTATATAATATGTCCCAGATAAATTGTCCGCTTTAATTAGATAACTTTATTGCATTGATAGTTGCTCGAGTCAAAACATATCAAATGTCTTTTCTTAAAACTATGAGACTTTAAATTGCCACTTATTTTGAAACCGAGTGAGTAGCAAAGTTAAAATATCACAAACATAGATCAGCTCAGGCACAGTCACAAAAACTGAACAATCATAAATGTCATTTTAGCAAAGATATACTAACTGAGCATCAGCTAAAAGCAGTCATCTTAACTTGTCCGTCTAATTGACGAAATTGAACCCTTATTTGGTTTTTTGATCCCTTTGTTTTTGTTAAAGTGGTCGTAGTTCGACTTCAAGTCAAATTCACCATGTTCCCAATTCATATGATTCTATAAGATTGCTGGGCAACAGGGCAAGTATCACAAACATAGATCAGCTCAGGCACAGTCACAAAAACTGAACAATCATAAATGTCATTTTAGCAAAGATATACTAACTGAGCATCAGCTAAAAGCAGTCATCTTAACTTGTCCGTCTAATTGACGAAATTGAACCCTTATTTGGTTTTTTGATCCCTTTGTTTTTGTTAAAGTGGTCGTAGTTCGACTTCAAGTCAAATTCACCATGTTCCAAATTCATATGATTCTATAAGATTGCTGGGCAACAGGGCAAGTATCAAATAGGTCTATAATTATCATAATTGTGTTGTCCAAAACGAAATAAATACTATGTGTCAAATAGTAACTTCCTAGAATTGATCAAACTACGAACTCCTATTTGCCTGGAGTAATAAAAATAGTATCTTGAAGGCAAAAAAAAAAAAAAAAAAAAAAAAAAAAAAACAGAATGAGGGAAAACATGAGGAACCTGAATGATGCCAGAATGGTCCCTGAGATTAAGAAAAGTAAGGCCCCCATGAATCCGGTGAAGAGCAACCCACCCACAAAGGCGAACTCTTTTACCCACATCAGTTTCACTCAATTCACCACAGAGCCCATCTCGATTGACCCATATTAGGGAAGTTTGTTGGCCGCCGAACGCAGCCGGCGGTTGTTTGGAATCCGGAATTACGTCTTCAATTGCGGAAGCAGAAACAGAAGAAAGATTTCTAGTATTACTAGTTGGAAGAGGGTTTTGATTGAATTTGTTAAAGAGGTGAAGGATGGGAAGAGATAAGCGATGTTTTGATCGGAGGGCTAGGTTGGGTAAGGCTCGGAGTAAGACGGCCATGGCGGTGGTAGAGCGATAACAGGCTTATCCTCCGACGAAAGCCTGGCGTTGGATGTTTTTGTGCAAAACCTACTATTTAGCCCCGTGAAATTGTCGACGACGAGAAACCCAAATTGCGAATTGCGAACAGCGACTTGTCTGCCTGCGAACAGCGACCTCCAATTCTTCAATTTCCACGACGTCGGCTCTTCAATTTCTGCGTTTTCTGGTGCCGTCCGTCTGCGTCACTGTCTCTGTCTCGTCTCGTCTTTTTCTTTTTTTTTTTTTTTTTTTTTTTGGAAAATCTGTCTCTTCTCGTCTTAGTTTTCTATGGCAAATACTAATAAATACAGGGAATATTATATACAGGGAACGAAATATTTCAAAACTGCACTTGCCCGTTTCGTGTACTTTTACACGACATTGCCTCTATAATCTCGTGTAACTTTACACGTGATGAATCGTGTTTGCACACGAGATATCTCGTGTACAAACACACGAGATTATAGAGGCAATCTCATGTAAAGGTACACGACATGGTGTCTGAACCTGCATTTTCACAACGGCAACAGCAAAAGCAACAAGAAACAGAAGTAGATCTGAAATTTGATTGTTAAAATGATAGCACATCTCCACAAAGCAGTGGGAGGGACCAATAGACCATTACACATATACTATCGCCAAATTTGATAATTCATACAAACTTGATAATTCAAAAACCATTGCACACATACTATCCCCTACGTAATCTTTCTTTTCTTACATCGTTATCCTGATCATAAAGTTCATTGAATGCTGCTATCCTATCTCGGTATTGGAGGATCAGTTGACTTGCGCTTGGATCACAGTTTTCCCTCTAAGTGTTCGGTGGTGGTGGTATTGGGTAATCATTGCCTGACATGTGCAACTGCAAAAGTAATAACAGTTAAAATACAACGAATTTAAATAACAATTAAATATAACTAATATAGATGAGACAGTTAAGTATAACGAATTTAAGTAATATTATTAAATATAAAATGGTTTGCCAATATAAAAGAGTTCTTTTATACCTATTTAATTTTTTTTAATTTTTTTCTATATCCTAAATGACATTTAAAGTGTTGTTCATTAGTATGACTTTCCTCAAAATCCAAATGGAAATTGAGTTAGAAATTTGTAACATTTTTTAGGGTTTTAAGGAATATGACCCGATGTTGTGAAAATGGTATACGGATACCTATTTATTTATTTTTTAATTTTTTTCTACATCCTAAATGACATTTAAAGTGTTGTTCATTAGTATGACTTCACTCAAAATCCAAATGGAAATTGAGTTACAAATTTGTAACATTTTTTAGGGTTTTAAGGAATATAAATCCAACTAATCAGTAATACATAATCCAAATAAATCCAAGTAATACAAAAATCCATAATCAGTAATACAAAACTCCATAATCAGTAACTCTCCTAAATAAAACCTCCTAAAATCTCGTGGGCCCGTGTAAGACCAGCTCTGACGTCCTCGGGGACCCTGGCATCCGTCAAATATGGAAGTATGATAGCTCGTGCCTCTGGAACCCCAGGCTGCGGTGGAACATCAAGTGGGGGCGGTGGGGGAGGTGGAATGTCAACGGGGGGATCGTGTATCGGATTAGATATCCGAACATGACTCCTAGCCAGAAACCACTCCATATAATCATCAGTCACGAGAGAAGATGTGGTCACTAGTGGCCCCCAGCGGCGAACGGGCCTGAACTCCTCCATGTCGTGCTCCACCCACGCGTCCCAAACATAATCGTGGTCACCATAGTCCTTCTGGTACCCCTTCTGACCCTTTGCCAAAATGCATATCGTGGGAACCAGGCGGGGTTGTCCAGGGATCCTCTGCTGGTGCCCGAACTGCCTACTAACACGCTCAGGCATTTACGCCTCAGTGATGTCACAAAATCGTATAACCCCTGTGAAGTATGAAACCGGCAGAATCGCGTCCGCTCCGGTACCATAAGGAGTCCAAAGAACCTGTGAGTAGACTTTGTTAGGTAAAGTGTACATAATAACGGAGGGAGTGTAACAATTTGAAACAATTTTAATATGAATAACTCACCCTCTCAACATGCATCCTGTCAAGAGTGCGGCGATACTGCACTAGATGGTCTAATGCCCTCCCAGCTGTATCAGTACGAGACCATCTACGGGCTCTCGGCTGCCCCTGCTGCCAGTGAGGGTCAGAAACTCGCCGGAAATCTGGAAAGTACTCGTATATCCAGCCCTGAGATGTATGTAAAAAAATATTAAATACTAATCAAATGCAACATGTAATTACATGGGGGGGAGTCGACAAAGTAAACAGAAAGTGAATAGAGTAAGATGTACCTCTAGCAATGTCGCACAACCACCCATCTGCTTGCATCCGGATCTGGACGCCTTCCCCGTCTCTCGGTATAAATATGCCAACGTAGCTGATCCCCAGGAGAGAGTGGGGAGTCTCACAAGATCCATGCATAGGGGAAGGTATGCTGCGGGCACCTTATCCTGACTCTTGTCCACAAACATCGTGGAACCCAAGAGGTGCAGGATATATGCAGAAGCACGCTGCAAATCTGTCACGCCACCTATACGGGTAGAAAAGATACGCCGGACATCCTTTAATAAGTACCCAGTGCCGCTCAAATGAAGGTGTCTACTGATGCCGGATACGTCAAGCACTGGGTCCGGATACCGAACATATGCACCTACACAGCTTATACCTGTAAATTGAAGATGAAATAACGCATTTTAGTACATGAGATGAATGCAGATAGTTCATATAGTCTTGAAATCTATATATAACAACATACCTAGGATATGAGAGACGTCATGTAACATAATGGTCATCTCCCCCCAAGGCATGTGGAACGAGTTAGTCTCAGGAGACCACCGTTCCAAAAATGCCGTCATCAACGCGAAGTTAGGCCTCTGAATGGTGGCATCGTGCAGCTGCTGGAGGCCCGATGCATCAACGTGGGTCAACCAGGCTCTATCAGTATCATCCAGATCACCACGCTTGAACCTGTTTATTACAAACAAAAAATATAATCAATACTCGAGTTCGAGAAAAGCATGGGATGAATGGAATTGTTAGAGTGTGTGCAAAATAACTTCAATATTTTAATAGTTTCACATTAATGATTATCTTACTTGTGCAGATGCTGCAGTCTCGTATGGAAAGTCACCACTGACTCACTAGTGGCGTCCCTCCAGATCTCTCGGGCTCTGTTATCACCAAACCCGTATATAAGAGTAACAACCTCTGGGCCGCCACCTGGGTCACTCTGAATCTGCCATGATGGTGGCTCCTCCTCACCCGCATCCTGCCTCCTCCTCCGTCCCTGCCCTCTAGCCACATTCGGACCCCCCCCCCCCCGCCTCCTCCCATGCCTCAAAGGTCTAACATCTATCTCCGCCTCCTCCTCCCCCTCATCCTCATCCTGCCCCTCCCCCTCCTGCTCGCCATCCTCACTAACCCCCTCCTCCTCCTCCCCATCCTCACTATCCCCCTCCTCCTCCCCATCATCACTATCCCCCTCCTCCTCCTCCCCATCCTCACTATCCCCCTCGTCCTCCTCCTCACTATCCCCTCCCTCCTCCTCCTCCTCCTCCTCCTCAACATCATCAGATGCTACCGCCTCCTCCTGCCTTCTCTTGCTCCGCATTTCTTTTCTCTGCAGATGCGTTGCAGCCTTCCTCTTTCTATTAGACGCGGTCATACGTTCATGTGGTTACAAAAAAAAAAATAACAAACAATAAATAAGCTTTTTACTACACTGAGACACATCTCGTGTTGTCCAACACGAGACACATCTCGTGTTGTCCCACACGAGATGTGTCTCGTGTTGAACAACACGATAAAATACTCGATTGAGTTCAGAAGCCATTAAACCCTCAGTTCATACAAAAATGATTGAATCAATTTGATATAATCAAACAAAAATTATGCATTGGGAATTTGGTGAGTGTAAAATTAGGTTAAAATAACATTTTAATTTACATTACCTTTTTTACAGGAACGGTGCTAGATGAAGCTCCGGCGGCGGCGATGGCAGTGGCGGTAGCGGCGGCGGCGCCGGCGGGAACCTTGGGAATTTTTACTCTCGCCATTGTCGTCGTGTGGTGGTGGTGCGCGGCTCGTCTTCTTCGTCGTCGGTAGAGATGTCGTTTAGGAGAGATAGACTGGAAAGAGGGAAGAGGGAACGATTGAAATCAAAAAAATCAAATTAAGTATATAAAGGGGTATTTGGGTAATTTACTTGGTTCCCTGTATTTTACCTTCCCTGTATATAACTATAATTCATTTTATTGTTTGTTGCAATTTCTTTATTCTCTCTCTCCTTATAAATAAAAGATTAATTTATTGTTTTCTTCTTTTACTTTCAACCAACGTACAGCTTGTTTGGAAAAAAAAAAAAAAAAAAAACAGCTTTGTATTTTTGCTATCTATCTTACTACTTTTTTTTAATTGAATACTCCCTCCGTTCCGGAGTAAGAGTCCTACCCCTCATTTGCACGCTTATTAATAAATATTGGAAGTGATGTAAATGTTGTGAGTGTAAAAGTAAAGTAGGAGAGAGAATGAGTGGGAGAGAATAGTGAATTGATTGGTGTTGTGAGTATAAAAGTAAAATATGAGAGAGAATGAGTGGGGTGAATAGTAAAGATTTTTTGCCATTTTAGGAATAGGACTCTTACTCTGGAACGTACCAAAATGGAAAGTATGACACTTACTCTGGGACGGAAGGAGTATAGTTCTTTGATTTCCAAATCAAGTCAACAAGTCAACATCTTTATTTTTATTTTTTTCAGCATAATATTATCTTTTACTCTTGTTATTTTGAAGACACCATTAGTTTATTTTATTTTATTTTTCTAATAAATAAGTCCTCATTAAATCTTTTGTTTTAAAGATTGTTAGTGCTTCTTAATGTTTAAATTTATTTTTGATCTCAAAATAAAATACTTACGATATTTATTTTGAGCTAGAAGAAGTACTATACTTTTATTTCAATAAACATATGAATTTACTATCAATATTTAATATTTGCATAACATATTGTTTTTTTCAGTTGTTGGACCGTGATTGACAATGTCGAAACGGAAGGATCCATGTTGGAACTACGGGACTTTAACACTTAATTTCATTTCGTTATTATGTTTCAGACTTTAAATTTGTTTCACTTTCTTAAACTAGTATTATTTTTTTTGCTACTTTGAATTTGGTGGTTTAAATTTATCTTTTGGTGGTCTAGATTATGTTATGATACTATTATTTAATATTATATTTTTGTTCATAAAACAATTTAATCTATGTTTATATGTTTTCTATTTTTTCTAATATTTATTAATTTTTGTACTATTTTTCCGCCTTGCTCGCCTTTTTGCCGCCTTCCGACCGCCTCGCCACTCGCCCCTTTTCAGGTACGTATCGTCTGCCTCCCGCCTTTCGCCTTTAACAACGCCATTTTGCAATACTATAGGAGGTATTTTTTAATACTAAGGCAGGCACTTGTTTTGTAAATTTCAAAAACCCACCAAACACTTGTTGACAATGTAAGAGATATTTTTCAATATTCCAAGAGGCACTTTGTAATAGTAAGACAGACAGTCTTAAAACTACCACTAAAAGTGCCTCTTTGAATGTATAAAAGTGTTTGCTTGAATATTTATAAGTGTAATATTACAATAGACACTTTGTAATATTAGAGAAGGCACGTGATAATATTAGAGAAGGCAATTGGAAAAAACACGTTTTTCTCTAGCTTAGTGTAAAACGCGTTTTTCACAAGAACGACACTAAATCATAATAATTGTATAATTTTTAACTATAATAAGTAGCTATAATAATTATTTATTAATAGTTAAATATAATTTGTAAATAAATTTTTAATTATTAATAGTTAGATATAATAGTTAACAAATAATAATAGTGAAATATAATAATTAACTACCATAATAGTAACTATTATAATAACTATTACTATTATAAGTATGAGTTAGCTATAATAGTAAAAAAAAAAATTTAAAACAATAATAGTAATTTTATAGTTAACTATTATAGTAACTATTACTATTATAAGTAGTAGTTTTTTTAAACTATTACTAACTATTGTAGTAACTATGACTATTATAAGTATCTCTAAATATATACTCCCTCCGTCCCAGACTAAGGTTCTTAGTTTGACTTTACATGGAGATTAAGAAAAAAGTAAATGTTGTGAATATGAAAAGTGAAGTATGAGAAAGTAAGAGAGAGAAAGTGGGTAAAAAGTTATTGTTGTGAGAATGAAATGACACGCCCCAAGTCCCGGGATCCCCTAATAGAACCTCGAACCTGGTGCGCGTAACTAACAAGAAACAAGAAACTAACGGGAAACAGGAACAATACCTGTTAAAAACAAACTGACATGATATATATACTCAAGAGTAGGGAGCTAAGATAGCTCACAACGAGTTCTAGACCAAGAAAATTAAAACCAAAATGGTTACATACAGCGGAAGATATGCCTAGCAAATAAGCTGGCATCAAGAACTGACTAGAGACAACAAGTACTACACGAGTCTACCCCAAAACAAGCCCAGAGTTTAATAACTCATACAACCTCGTCCTTACCAATGTATTAAAAGGACACTAGCTTCAAACAAGAACATCCTGCTGAGTAAGTTCCCAACTAAGTCGAGCCTCACTGCGTACTATCCCCTGCTTTCCTGGGGGGGGGAAACAATTAAACAAATAAAGGGTGAGATAAATCTCAGTAAGCTATTAACATGCAACTATATGTCATGTTATCATGCAATACAAGTAGATACTCAACTAAACATATATCAAGTATCATCAAATAACAAGTATAGGAGAGGCTAAGCCAACCCAACAAGTAATCAAGCTCAAGAAAGGTTCAGGTAACAAGTAGTCAAGTAGTGTGAGAGGCTAGACCAGCTCACCAAGATGCACATAGGCCTATCACGCATTTTTACCTGAATCCTTCCTTATTCCTCCCAATAATACCATTTGTTGTCGATGCTTTTCTAGCTGAGGACAACCAAGAACAAGAACAAGAAACTGCTGTGCAGTATATAAGAAGACCTGGTAACCAGTGTCATCCACAAGAACAAGATCCACGAGGTGTTCAAGACAGGAGTTTAGCATTCACTTAGGTCAGGCTTATTGCTCAAACCAAGGAAGCTATGCCCTTACTATGGCCGGTAGTAAGGGGTCAGGCGGAAATACATAGGGACCCGATTGTCACTTAAGCCCCAGCTCTCGCGACAAGCGTGAACCTATATATTTTCGAACAAGCAAGGAGAACCAGCTGGACTCACACAAGAAAGCACAAGTAGATGTTTACTTGAACTACGAGAATAGAACTAAGTCCCATATTAGTGGACCAGTCTTTATGAACCATGCAATCATGTATCCTGTGCTCACGAGAATATGCACCATGTAGTCATGTATCATGTGCTCACAAGAATATGTTGGTAGTGGTGCCCTAGGCACGTTTAATAAACGTTGTAATTGTTATCATTTATTTCATATCAATAAAGAGATGTTTTGATTATTATTATTGTTCATGTTTACTTATAATAATCTCTGTCCCTAGTACTTGTTAAGCACTAGTATAAAGGCTAAATGATCATGCGATGATCATGTTAGATTTATGGGTACTTGTTTGGAACAAGGTACTGGACATGACCCGCTGTATGAGATTTATGTCATGGTCCATGTCAAACATATATCTCATATTAGTTATGTCATTTGAATCCTTAGACATGAAGTTATTATAGTCTTCCACTTGATGAACATTATGTTTGACATATTCAAACGCTACCTTTAACCGGGAAGTTATAAAGGGTATGATTGGCATAATCGGATTCCCGTTGGGAAGAATAATAAGCTAAATGGATTTGTCCCTCCACGGAGAGATGTCAAGCTTGGGCCCCTCGAAGGAATGATGCTGATGAAATGTTTGGCCGGACTAAAATGGATTGATTGGATCAATAGCATTTGGATTATCAACATATTCGGAATCGAGAAAGTATTGAACAAAACAAGTTGACTGTTTGACCATGACTTGTGTTCAATGACGTCGAGGACAAAGGGATTATGACATATTCTAAAGGAATGCGAACTTGTATCTAGTTATACTATTTGGGTAGATATGACGGTTTGCTAGAACCTAATCATATCTTATGGTTTCATGTTTGAACCCATTGCCAACTTAGTATAATCCTAAAGGGTCACACACAATAGAACGAATCTTTAAAAAGGACTACATTGGAATTTTGGAAATTCTGGACATTCTGGGGAAGTGGGCGACCGCACATAATGGACTGGGCGGCCGCACAATTATCTCAGTTTTGTACCAGTTTTGCTTCAGATAGTTGTGCGACCGCACAGTGCATTCTGGGCGGCCGCACAGTACTGTCGGATGGCAGATTCCTAATTTGATTAGGAAACGAATTTTGGACGGATTTTGACACAAGTTTCCTATTTGGAATATGTCATACTTGTGTATAAAATACCAAATTCGGCCAGCACTCTAAGCTAATGATTTTGTGAGTCTCAAAGAGTTTGAGAGAGGGTTTATTTTGTTCTAAGACATTCTTGGTTGAAGAACAAAATAATACACAAAATAAATTCCATATAGTTCTTTTGATTGTGGAAAAGTGTTTCACAATTTGGTCTAGCAACCAAGATCAAAGAAGCTCCTTTGATATTCGTTCGAAGTGTGGATACCGCTAGAGGGTGAAAATCATCATCTTCAAAGTTCGTGTTCAAGCTTTGTGATCGTGATCAAGTCTTCAAACCTCCACCAAAGACCAAGAGAATTATGATAGCCATCAAGGGTTAGTTTATTCCTTTATTCTTATGTTGTATTTGATTTAATCATATGAACGGACCCATGGCTTTGGGTTTCAAAATTTTAAATGCTAAATTCTGCTGCGCATGTATCTACGAAACCCAACAGAATATGCACCATATTCACCATGTAGTCATGTATCATGTGCTCACGAGAATACAAGTACACGTACGCAATTATTGCGAATACAAACCAAGATAACAATGGCACATGAGGTGTCCATGTAACACGATCAATCCAAGTAAGAGTCCATTAATAACAGACTTCAGTCAAGTAGTAGGGTATATCACTTTGTCACATGCCAAGTTTGCACGTACATATTCATATCACGTTTAACACATTAAAGTGTCTATCACGATACCCTTACTATCAAGTAGAGCCCAATACCTTAGACTCTAAACACGTAGTAGAATAGGTCACATTGTACCTAGACACAGTCATACTTCACGTATATGTATCGTTAATAATCGAATACATTTTCTAACACATATTGTGTTCCATAACCATTCTTATTAATTTAAATCGTAGTATTCACGATTATATGAATGATCTTCATATTACACTAGTCCTTATTTTCTTTAGGAACTCATTTCAAGACAAGATATCTTCTTTATATTTTATATACTTCATTGAGTATATACACGATTAAAAACTAAATCATTTACACTTTAGTGCTTATTTATAGCACTTCCAATATACACGTATCAAGTTCAAGTATGTAGTAGAGTTAATCATTCTCTATCTAGTTCCATAACCCAATTATTTGGTTATTCATACCATGTACCAATCAATCAAGAAGCCACATTCTATCAAGTAAATATATGCAAGATTTGCATATACACCTCAAGACTCTTTCAAGTTTATTACCATACACATATATTGGTGTCAAGGCACGTACAAGATTTTATAATCTTATATTCAAGTCTTAATCCAATTATTTGGATATTCAAGTCATGTACAAGATTTTATTGTCTTATACTTCAAGTTACTGTCTCAACTTAAGAGATTCAAGATATTCAAGACATTCAAGACATTCAGGATATTCAAGACATTCAAGACATATACAAGATTTTATCATCTTATATCCAAGTTCTCAATCCATTTCTTTGGATGATTAAACATGTACAAGAGTTAATTATCTATACTTCAAGTTCAAGCTAGGAAGATGAATTATACATCTTTCACGTATTAATTTCTAATCCTTTTCTTAGGACATTCAAGCTCAAGACATTAGTTGGTACCCCTAAGGTATACAAACATTAACTTCAAGACATATAAAAGAGTTACTACTCTTATACTCAAGTTATCATTTAATTATGATTCAAGTCCACCTTTCATTTATTCACAAAGGGACTATTTTTCAATACTAGAGTGTTCTACAACACTTATCTAGGGTAGTACTCTAAACCTAGACCAAGAATACTTCGAGTTCAAATTAAGTAAATGAGCTATACAACTCATACTTACAAGTTCATAATCCCCTACATAGGATATTCAAGCTCAAGACACTAATTTGGTGCTCTCAAGGTGCACAAACATTAGTTCCAAGACAAGCATAACACATAAGTGCTTGTTCATAGCACTTTCAAGACACATAAAAGAGTTCTTCCTTTTATACTCAAGTTCTCATTTAATTAAATGAGTATTCATGTTTAAGACCAAGTTCTGATGTCCCTAAGGTGTCACAACACTTGCTAGGACATATTATCTTAAGGCTATATGCCTTAACAAAGGATAAGCTTTCAATTTAATTTAGATTTGAAACACTTTAGTTGGAACAGGGGACCGGGCGGGCGCTCAATGAGGACCGGGCGGGCGCTCATCCAAAAATTTCTGAAACCAAAACTTTCTGTTGAAAAGGGCGGGCGCCTGGTCACTAACCGGGCGGGCGCCTGGTCCTATTTTCAGCAAACTCAATTTCTTTCCCAGGCTTAGAATTCTCCGTCCCAAGCGTAGGAGTAACTTCTACTAACATTTTTAACAACCCACAAAAGGTACAATTACACTTTTATAGGACACTTTATTAATTTATCACCGTCCCACAAGTAATATAATAATTCTCTTTTATTCCATTAAAATATTTCACCGTCCCCAAAAGTATAAGTACAATTTTATATTATACTAATATACCCATTTAGAGATACTTCCATTCATTTCCCCGTACCACAAATAATGGTACAATTTTTCTAATAATATTTAAATCAAGTTACTATTTTACCGTCTCACGAATAGGAGTAACTTTTCAATACTTTTAACATTACCAGGATGCACAAACATTATCAATTTTCCTATTTCAAGTTCTTTCAACATTTTACACAGAGGGTTATACTCCCTTCGTCCCAATTTTACTTTTACAAGTATCACAAAAATTGCCCAAAACACAATTTTAACAAGAACAAGTATCGGGAATAACATATGTTATTACAAGTAAGGGGGAGCTAATAACTTACCTAGACAAAAATCAAGTTGACCCAAATTAATTTCTGATCGGCCTGGAACGCTCTATTCAACGCCACGAATATTTATCCGGGATCAGAATCACGAACGGAGGGATAATTAAGCTCGAGGAGTCGAGAATAGGAAGAATCCTAAACCTTCTTTATGAAACAGAGGAAGCAACGAGAATGTTTTCAAGGAAAAGTGAGTCAGAGAAGGAGAAGGCAACAAGTTTATCTTTCAACTTTCTAAGAATTGCAACTAGGCCCCTCAAGTTCTAACTTTAACAAAAAGGCCCCTAAACTTTCAACTTTGACATTTAACCACCTTATTTTCTAAAGTAGTTAAATAATTAACTCAAATAAAATAACATATAAATATGCTAGTCAAGAATTTAACAAGCACGTCAAAAATTTAACAAGAATTAGGACGGGCATTACATCCTCCCCTCCTTAAAGAAAATTCGTCCTCGAATTTTACTGATCAAGATTATAACATATACTCACAAATAGATATTACACGTATGCTCACAAATATTCTATGCAATCCAGATGTATCAATTATAACATCGAAACACAAAAAGTCAAGCAGACTCGATTAGTCAATCCACTATATTGGTGAAACTTGACATATCCACTAAAAATAATAGAACTGGTCATATCCTCCAGATCACTGTAATACTAGTCAAATCCACTAGGCAATCTCAAATACTGAAGTCGTGGTCATCCATCATTTCAATATTTAAAACTTGACTTCACGTTTATCAATCCATCGAAAAGGTGTAGCTCTCGGTGTCAAATAATTAACGATAGAGCTGCCTTCGAAATTCATTAATGAATCTCTAACAAGATCAAGAAAATCTCAAGAACACGCGTACCTTGGTTGTTTCCACTTATAGGTCAACAAAGATAGTTACTTCAGGCATCCACTTCAAAATAGATATATCCTCTATCAAGAAATTTCTCAAGTTGAATTTTCAACTCTTTTAACTCAATCGAGGTCAAGAACATTAATCCAGATGTCAGCACTGTATTCGCACTGTAACAACTCAAGATAATCCAAGTTTCTCATCAAGTAACATGTATTACTCAGTAGAAATTATAGCTGAGATCTCATCAAGAATGGATACATCCATCGGGTTTGGTGTAGAAATTCCACTGTCAATCACATAGGTTAAATACCCAGTACAATCTCGATAACACTGTTCGAACTTTCAATGCAGAACATGAATGTTATACATAAATCTATCATGCTCACATATATAATCAAGCATACTAGCATAGTAATATTTACCATCTAGTGTGGCAAACAAGAATGGCATAACATATAGAAAGCCAAATCATAACACGTAAGAGCCAAGTCATAACACATATCATATCAATGTCCCACCTAGGTAACATGACCAAGTTAACATAGAACGTATAGGGTGTTATCACCCACACTTTTATCAAGCTCTTATACATAACGATATCAAGCATGTAGTCTCTTACTAGAGAATACACTTCCACGTAATTCACGAGATAAGGACAAGCATGCATATATAGCACGAAACAATGTCCACTAGACAAGATAGATACGCCTAAGTCTTTAAAGACTCGCTCTCTCGATTCTCAAACCATCTAATCCAATTGGATCAACACTATCAACACAGTCCTATGCCTGGTATAACAACAAGTAAAGAAGCACTCGACGTCGAAAACACACCCAACATTAACCCAACCTAGGCCAAAGACCCTATCCAGGCTTAGAGCTAAACCATAGCTCTGATACCAAACTGACACGCCCCAAGTCCCGGGATCCCCTAATAGAACCTCGAACCTGGTGCGCGTAACTAACAAGAAACAAGAAACTAACGGGAAACAGGAACAATACCTGTTAAAAACAAACTGACATGATATATATACTCAAGAGTAGGGAGCTAAGATAGCTCACAACGAGTTCTAGACCAGAAAATTAAAACCAAAATGGTTACATACAGCGGAAGACATGCCTAGCAAATAAGCTAGCATCAAGAACTGACTAGAGACAATAAGTACTACACGAGTCTACCCCAAAACAAGCCAGAGTTTAATAACTCATACAACCTCGTCCTTACCAATGTATTAAAAGGACACTAGCTTCAAACAAGAACATCATGCTGAGTAAGTTCCCAGCTAAGTCGAGCCTCACTGCGTACTATCCCCTGCTTTCCTGGGGGGGGGGGAAACAATTAAACAAATAAAGGGTGAGATAAATCTCAGTAAGCTATTAACATGCAACTATATGTCATGTTATCATGCAATACAAGTAGATACTCAACTAAACATATATCAAGTATCATCAAATAACAAGTATAGGAGAGGCTAAGCCAACCCAACAAGTAATCAAGCTCAAGAAAGGTTCAGGTAACAAGTAGTCAAGTAGTGTGAGAGGCTAGACCAGCTCACCAAGATGCACATAGGCCTATCACGCATTTTTACCTGAATCCTTACTTATTCCTCCCAAGAATACCATTTATTGTCGATGCTTTTCTAGCTGAGGACAACCAAGAACAAGAACAAGAAACTGCTGTGCAGTATATAAGAAGACCTGGTAACCAGTGTCATCCACAAGAACAAGATCCACGAGGTGTTCAAGACAGGAGTTTAGCATTCACTTAAGTCAGTCTTATTGCTCCAACCAAGGAAGCTATGCCCTTACTATGGCCGGTAGTAAGGGGTCGGGCGGAAATACATAGGGACCCGATTGTCACTTAAGCCCCAGCTCTTGCGACAAGCGTGAACCTATATATTTTCGAACAAGCAAGGAGAACCAGCTGGACTCACACAAGAATGCACAAGTAGATGTTTACTTGAACTACGAGAATAGAACTAAGTCCCATATTAGTGGACCAGTCTTTATGCACCATGTAATCATGTATCCTGTGCTCACGAGAATATGCACCATGTAGTCATGTATCATGTGCTCACAAGAATATGCACCATGTAGTCATGTATCATGTGCTCACAAGAATATGCACCATGTAGTCATGTATCATGTGCTCACGAGAATACAAGTACACGTACGCAATTATTGCGAATACAAACCAAGATAACAATGACACATGAGGTGTCCATGTAACACGATCAATCCAAGTAAGAGTCCATTAATAACAGACTTCAGTCAAGTAGTAGGGTATATCACTTTGTCACATGCCAAGTTTGCACGTACATATTCATATCACGTTTAACACATTAAAGTGTCTATCACGATACCCTTACTATCAAGTAGAGCCCAATACCTTAGACTCTAAACACGTAGTAGAATAGGTCACATTGTACCTAGACACAGTCATACTTCACGTATATGTATCGTAATAATCGAATACATTTTCTAACACATATTGTGTTCCATAACCATTCTTATTAATTTAAATCGTAGTATTCACGATTATATGAATGATCTTCATATTACACTAGTCCTTATTTTTTTTAGGAACTCATTTCAAGACAAGATATCTTCTTTATATTTTATATACTTCATTGAGTATATACACGATTAAAAACTAAATCATTTACACTTTAGTGCTTATTTATAGCACTTCCAATATACACGTATCAAGTTCAAGTATGTAGTAGAGTTAATCATTCTCTATCTAGTTCCATAACCCAATTATTTGGTTATTCATACCATGTACCAATCAATCAAGAAGCCACATTCTATCAAGTAAATATATGCAAGATTTGCATATACACCTCAAGACTCTTTCAAGTTTATTACCATACACATATATTGGTGTCAAGGCACGTACAAGATTTCATAATCTTATATTCAAGTCTTAATCCAATTATTTGGATATTCAAGTCATGTACAAGATTTTATTGTCTTATACTTCAAGTTACTGTCTCAACTTAAGACATTCAAGACATTCAAGATATTCAAGACATTCAGGATATTCAAGACATTCAAGACATATACAAGATTTTATCATCTTATATCCAAGTTCTCAATCCATTTCTTTGGATGATTAAACATGTACAAGAGTTAATTATCTTATACTTCAAGTTCAAGCTAGGAAGATGAATTATACATCTTTCACGTATAATTTCTAATACTTGCTTAGGACATTCAAGCTCAAGACATTAGTTGGTACCCCTAAGGTATACAAACATTAACTTCAAGACATATAAAAGAGTTACTACTCATACTCAAGTTATCATTTAATTATGATTCAAGTCCACCTTCATTTATTCACAAAGGGACTATTTTTCAGTACTAGAGTGTTCTACAACACTTATCTAGGGTAGTACTCTAAACCTAGACCAAGAATACTTCGAGTTCAAATTAAGTAAATGAGCTATACAACTCATACTTACAAGTTCATAATCCCCTACATAGGATATTCGAGCTCAAGACACTAATTGGTGCTCTCAAGGTGCACAAACATTAGTTCCAAGACAAGCATAACACATAAGTGCTTGTTCATAGCACTTCAAGACACATAAAAGAGTTCTTCCTTTTATACTCAAGTTCTCATTTAATTAAATGAGTATTCATGTTAAGACCAAGTTCTGATGCCCCTAAGGTGTCACAACACTTGCTAGGACATCTTATCTTAAGGCTATATGCCTTAACAAAGGATAAGCTTCAATTTAATTTAGATTTGAAACACTTTAGTTGGAACAGGGGACCGGGCGGGCGCTTAATGAGGACCGGGCGGGCGCTCATCCAAAATTTCTGAAACCAAAACTTTCTGTTGAAAAGGGCGGGCGCCTGGTCACTAACCGGGCGGGCGCCTGGTCCTATTTTCAGCAAACTCAATTTCTTTCCCAGGCTTAGAATTCCCCGTCCCAAGCGTAGGAGTAACTTCTACTAACATTTTTAACAACCACAAAAGGTACAATTACACTTCTATAGGGACACTTTATTAATTTATCACCGTCCCACAAGTAATATAATAATTCTCTTTTATTCCATTAAAATATTTCACCGTCCCCAAAAGTATAAGTACAATTTTATATTATACTAATATACCCATTTAGAGATACTTCCATTCATTTCCCGTACCACAAATAATGGTACAATTTTTCTAATAATATTTAAATCAAGTTACTATTTACCGTCTCACGAATAGGAGTAAACTTTTCAATACTTTTAACATTCCCAGGATGCACAAACATATCAATTTTCCTATTTCAGTTCTTTCAACATTTTACACAGAGGGTTATACTCCCTTCGTCCCAATTTTACAAGTATCACAAAAATGCCCAAAACACAATTTTAACAAAAACAAGTATCGGGAATAACATATATGCATGTTATTACAAGTAAGGGGGAGCTAATAACTACCTAGTCAAAATTAAGTTGACCCAAATTAATTTCTGATCGGCCTGGAACGCCTTATTCAACGCCACGGAATATTTATCCGGGATCAGAATCACGAACGGAGGGATAATTAAGCTCGAGGAGTCGAAAATAGGAAGAATCCTAAACCTTCTATGAAACAGAGGAAGCAACGAGAATGTTTTCAAGGAAAAGTGAGTCAGAGAAGGAGAAGGCAACAAGTTTATCTTTCAACTTTCCAAGAATTGCAACTAGGCCCCTCAAGTTCTAACTTTGACAAAAAGGCCCCTAAACTTTCAACTTTGACATTTAACCACCTTAATTTTCTAAAGTAGTTAAATAATTAACTCAAATAAAATAACATATAAATATGCTAGTCAAGAATTTAACAAGCAAGTCAAAAATTTAACAAGAATTAGGACGGGCGTTACATGAAAAGTGGGTCCCATTGTCCATTTTAGGTAATAAAGCAACTAAAAATCTTAGTTTGAGACAAACCAAAAAGGAAAGTAACAACCTTAATCTGGGACGGAGGGAGTAATAGCAATTGGAAGATGAAAATTGATGTTTTCCCGCCCAAATCTGCCATTACAAGCTTTTTTAAGGGTAGCAACGTCATTTGATATATTCATCATATAAAAAAAATAAAAAAAACAGTTGTAAAGAGGTGGGATTTAATGGATAGGAAGAGCTAAGGAAGTACACGTTTTACGATAAGCACTATTGGGAAATGAAATACTTGCTCCCTACTCTTTTTCCCCATTTAATCCCACCACCCCTTTTCTTCTTCCTCTGCATACACACACACACACACACAAAATACACACTGTACAGAGATGGGTAGAGAGAGAAAGCAACCAAAAAACACAGAGAAACACAAAATATGTACGCCAGAACACACTCCAAAATCAACAATCTAATTCTTTTTTTCTTTTTCTTTTTGAAACAGGTTTGTGGATGGAATAAAATTGGGAAGAAGCAGCGGCCAAAGGGTGGATATTGGGCGAAATCAATCTTTGTCTTAGGTAGACAAATTGATGCTTCCATAGGCGAAAGAGACGGAGGGATCACTGGTACGAGGAGATTCATGAAACACCGAGAATATCATTGGCGATTTTGAGTTTCGGCGTTTGAAGAATAAGTGAAGTAGCAAGCAAAGAAAGGGAGCGAGTTTCGGCGTTTGAGAGAGGAAGCATCGCTTGATAAGGGAAGAAGATCTAGATCTTAATGATATTCATAGTAGATACCTGATTTATGGCCCTATTTTGATTTTGCAGATCTGACTGATAAGGATGTTGAAGAGATGAACAATCAAAGACAAGAGGGAGGCCAGTGGTTATTGTTGGAGGTAGAGACGGCAGATGGAACAAGCGGGGCCGGCAGCATCGACCGGTACCGGTTTTTGAAAATGTGAAATCGTTTTAGGAAAACCCAAAAGGTATGATAAACTTCTTAATTAGTTTTAGAAAAGGGGGTTTTGAGAATGAAGTAAGGTTTGTGGATAAATATGGAGATGGGTCTTTGTAATGTGTGATGGGTATGGGGGAACTGGTGGAAGGGTGGTAGTCGACGGCGATGATTAAGAGATGGTGGTGTTTACGGTAGCGATGGTGACATTTTGCTTGGAGTCTTGGAGATGGTGGCCACCAGAGAGAAATAAATGGCAATGGAATGCAATCAAATTTGTCATTTACAATAAATGAACTGTAAAGTTTTTTTTTTTTTTTTTTTTTTTTTTTTTAGAAAGTAATGCACTTATTTATACATCTTTACTAGATTATGATTTATTTTTTTAAACCATATTATTACTATTCTTTTCATCTTTCTTTTTGTAAACAATTCATTCCATCTACTATTAAATCACTAAATGTAGACAAATGTGATGCAATACAAATTAAAAAACAATTAACTTTAATAGTCATGTTCACTTTTCAAATTTACAAATATAACGAAAATGAAAAAATATTGACCTTAAATAGCCACATTTACTTTTGAGTTTTGAATCTTATAAATGTGAAGGGAAAAAATTGCTTACTCTAAATAGGCCAGTTTGTTTTTATATTTACAAATGTTATGAAAAGGCTGCTTAAAAAATGTATCAAATTATGGAATCACAATCTGTTCCATGTAACTTATTGATGGAATATATATGTGTTGTTTATTTATATTTATTATTTTTGAAGGAAAACAATACTCTATACTTGCATTAATAAGGATTAATAAGATCACACTCTACAACAATTAGAGATTCATCTGAAGTATAATTCACCACAGGAGTATTTTACAAACATGATTAAAAATAAAGAAATAAAAGCAAACAATAAGTTACATTCACCTATAACACTTCCAAATTCATCAAGCTCAGTAAAATTTGATAATATAGCTTTAGGATAAATAGATCTATAACCATCAAGTGTCACCCAAACCAAACTTGTGCTACCGATATCACCAGATTCTTGAACGCCTTTACGAGTAATATCTTGAGATGCGCAAATGTTTCTCCAATATAGTCTTGGTCACTACACCATCTCGGCATTCATAAAATCCTTACATGAATAGTATTTGCCATACAGACCAAGTGTCTAATCAAGCGTCACAAGTAATACAACAAGAAAAAATACAACCATCATACAAATACAAAGGTTTTCAACACAGACAGAAAACATAGCCTCTCAATAATGGACAGAAAACAAGAGCTACCGAAAAAATGAGTAAATTTCTACTTATGCAATATAAATACAAATAAAAAACGAATTTATTTACTCTAGAAAAATTTATTTCTTATTACATAAGTAAATAAGGTAACTTTTTAATTAGTTTCTGTTATTACCATAATTAATTATATTTTATCTACCAATAGTAGTGGATGAGTTTTATTTGTAGTGTATATAATATAAACTTATATACATCATTAATTCCTCAAAATATGAAAAGATATTTTTGTTTATTTACAATTTTTATAGTGGATTAGCAATTATTGTTGTAGAATTAGCCTCTTCCTAAATATATACTCCATCCGTCCCATTTTAAGAGTCAAAAAATCGGTGAGTTCAAGAATTAAGGAAAAAATGATGTGTTGTGAGTGTTGATAGTTGAGTAGGAGAGAGAAAGTGAGGTAAAAAAGAGTTAGTGGATAATTGTTGTGAGTATGACATGTAAGACTCACTTTCCATTATAGGATTTTGACTCTTAATACGAGATGCCCTTTTAGGAAATTTTTAACTCTTAAAATGGGACAGAGAGAGTATACAAAATAATCAATGTCTCTTTACATCATATAAATTTACATGCTTATTTTTTATAATTTCCATTGTTATTTAAGTTAGGTACTATATTGTTTTAAAATTTTAAGTATCAAGCAATTTAATCAATTTAATATAATTTTTAAATGAATATTTAAATTTGAATTGAATTATAGTAGTACTTATGCTACCTTTATATTTAAAGTAAATGCTTAAATCAATTTGAATATGCTTAAAAAAGTAGTACTCCTTCCGTCCCTATTTAAAATTTTTAGTTTTGACTTTATACGGAGATAATAAAGAAAGTAAATATCGTGAGTATGAACAGTAAAATAGGAAAGAAAAAGTGCGTAAATTTAATATGATTGAAACGAAACATAGATATGCCATGTTATTGGGTGATTTTAGCAATGATGAAAGAATAGTAAAATCTTAAGTATTCATTCAAAAATTAATTTTATTGAAGAGATTTTTTTTCATTCTTTCATAAAAAGAAAAGATTTTTTTAAGGGAATTTTTGGAAAGAGATAAAAAAATAAAATAAAGATAACGTGTTTCTTTAAAACTTAAAAGTGAGTTTCTGTAGAGTAAAATTGCTTATTTTAAATTGGAAAAATTAGTTTCATAGATAATTTATTTTTTTGAAATATAAAATGGATATGTTTTGATGACAATGTTGATAATGACCTATGCTTAGATTTTGTTTTAATTTTCTATTTTTCATTTTTTTTTTTAATAATATGTACTCCCTCCGTCCCATACTTATTGCTACTAAATGGGAATGCACGGGCATTTATAAACATTGAAGCTGGAAGCTTTTACTAATTGTCAGTGCTAGTGTTAATACAATGTATGTGCTTATTTTCAAAAGTGTCATTATTAGTATTGGAAAGTTGTGTGTTAATAGTCTCAGCGTGTTCAATAAGTTTCAGTTACTTATATAAATATCACCACACGCTTTTAAAACAAGCGCTAACTATTTATAAAAATGCCATCGTCTCTTTTAAAACAAGTGCCAGATTTTTACTACTTTTTCATGTGTTTTTAACAGAAATGTAGGGAAATCTCAATAATTTAACTCGTGCCGGACATGTGTGACTTTTGTTTGGATAATATATTAATTTTCACTCATTCTAATCAATAGGGGGTTAACCTGTGCTTTGCACGGATGGGTCTTCTTTTGTGAATATTTATAATTAATTTGTATAATTATTAAATATTTTAAATAAATAAATGTAAAAATGTATATAAAATATAATTGTAATTTTAATTAATAGTATAAATAGTTTTAGTTACAATAGTATAAAATAGATATTATGATTGGTTAATAATATTGGTTAAGAATAATTTATATATTTATTAAAAATAGTACTCATTTTATCCCATAATGATGTCAATTTATATTCATGATCTATTAAGAAAATAATATTTTAATTATAGTTAACATTATAATAAATATGATCTTAATAAATAGTCAATTAAAAATAATGGTTACCTAAATAGTAACTTTTATTGCAAATAATAAGTTAAAATAATAATTACAATATATAGTAACTAATACTAATAATAATAATTTACATAAAAAATACTAATATTAGTAATAATTACAATATATTATAACTTTTATAATTAATTAATATTATTAATAATTATTATTATCATATATAGTAACTATTACACTTAAATAATATTATAAATAGTAATAATTATTTTATATACTTAGTTATTACACTTAACTAATACTATTAATAGTAATTATTATTATTATTATTATTTATTATTATTATTATTATTATTATTAATAGTAATAGTTATCCTATATAATAACTATTACATTTAACTAATACTATTAATAGTAATAGTTATCTTTTATAGTTAACTATTACAAATAACTAATACTATTATTAGTAATATTTACCCTATATAGTAACTATACTATTTACTAATATTATTAGCTAATAAAATAAAAATGAAAAGTCACCTAATTAAGAGACTACGAATGATGTGAATTCACCAAAAGCAAGATTCACACAAAACTTTTCCAAATGGCATATCCTTAAGTCTCAAACTTAATATAATTAGATTTGATTGTTGATTTCAACCCTCTCATTTTTTAATTTAACAAAAAAACCTTGAAAGTTTCAAACCACCTTAACCCTAACACCAATATCTATCACCATTAGGGATGACAACGATTCGGGTTGAGGTGAGGTTTGTCTCAAATCTAACTCACCGTTGCCATCCCGATGGAAAAGTGTTCATTTTAAAAATTTCTAATTAAATTTTGATTAAAGTTTAAAATATTAAATTTTAGTTTTAATCTTTTACTCTATTTGCTTTGGTGATTCTTATTTATGCATAAGATTTCTAACTATGGACGGCAACGGGGCGGGTTCGGGACAGGTTTGGCATTTTCCAAACCCGCCCCTACTCAAAAGTACCAAAACTCGAACCCTCCCCGCCCCGTTTACTCTATAACATTTTTTTTTTAAAAAAAGTTAATATTTCATATTGCAACGCTAATTTCTCCTGAATTCTTTCATTTTGTACATAAACGTAGAATATTGTTTAAAGATAATAAAAAAAATACATTAAACCATTATATATATAGGAGTAATATATAAATATTATTAATACTTAGAAAAATATTAGACAAAAAAACTATATATTAGGTGGGGGCGGGTCAAACGAGACGGGTTCAATGTAATCCCAAACCCGGCTGGTTTAGAAAAACTCCCATTAGGGCAACTCCATTGGTAGGTATCAAATGCAAATTTTGATACCTATGATGAAGTATTAGCATCTCCAATGGTTCTACCAATGGGTATTAAAATTTGATGTGGTACTAAGCAAGGTTTGCTACTTTGCTTAGTACCATACCATATTTTTGGTACCCATTGTTAGTGTTTTAAAGAATTGTTAAACATAGTGCAAAAATATTTATCATGTTAATTAATTATTATGTTAAAATATTATTTAAAATATAAATATGTATTTATTTATTTTTATTTTTATGATTATATACAAATTTATTTTTTAAATTTAAAACAAAATTAATTAAAGTAATGATTATATATTAAAATTATTTATCATTTCAAAAATATTAATAAAGTTATTAACCATCAAAAATTAATTTGGTACCAAAATATAGATACCTATTATTGGAAATGATTTTTGATACCATGTGAATAGTACCCATAAATACTAAAATTTTGTTTTGATACCTATGAAGCAAGGAACACCATTGGAGTTGGCTTTGTAGGCGTGCGGGTCAATGGGGTTTGAGACGGGTTCGGGATTTTTGTCATCCCTATCTCTAAGAGTTTTTTTTTTTTTTTTGAAAGATCCCTATTTCTAAGAGTTCGTACACTTCTGATAGTTGAAAGTTGAAACAATGAGTCCAAATCCTCTATACCACTTTGTGTGCCACTTCATGTGCCACAAGTAATCTAATGGCTCACAATTGTTAAGAGTGGTATTATTGTAATATTATGAAAACATGTGAACGGTTAGATTAGAAGTGGTACATAGAGTGGCACACAAAAGTGGTACAAGAGATCTCGACTCCGAAACAATTGTCGACATTGGTGATGTTTGCGGCCCAGCCCGATTGGAGGTGATAAACGGCCGACCAAAATTGACTCTACTGGCCCGCCCAATGGTCGTCGATGGGTTCTTATGGGCCTTGATTTTTTTTCGTTCTATAGATGCAAGTCATGGTCTTGTACTGTACAAGCCATTGTAAAAATCTCTCACAAAGTTCAATAGTAGTACCAAAATCTTTTACACTCCTCTTAAAATCAAAATAACGTCCAAAAAATTTATAATTTACTTTTAATTAAAAGTAAATTTTTCAAAAACCTGAGCATTTTTTTTAAGACAAAAATGATACTTCTCTGATCTAAAATACTTGCTTCTTTGGAACAAATTTTTGTACCAAAATAAATTAGTGTAAACATGGAATTAAGTTGTAACATTGTTTTTTTTTTTTTTAACTTGAAAAGGTTTAAAAACGACAGCTATTTTGGATCTAAATAAATAAGAATTATTTATAGATTATAGATTTGAATTGATGATGTGAAATTCCTTCATAATAAAGTATACTCTCTCCATCCCATTTTAAGAGTCAAAAAATAGATGGGTTTAAGAATTAAAGAAAATGTGATGTGTTGTGAGTGTTGATAGTTGGGTAGGAGAGAGAAAGTGGGGTAGGGAAGAGTTAGTGGATAATTGTTGTGAGTATTATGATGGATGTGTTTTTACCCATCCAAATCATATACTCCTATAACTTATTAGATGCTCAACCTCGGGTGTTTTATTGTTTTTGGAGTGTTTATGAGTATAGGAAAGGATCAAAAGAATGCACGGATTCTTGTACGTTAAAGTGCGAAAAAGAAGGATAAAGAACGGACTATAACATAAAGATAAAGAGATGTGACCTCTGATAAATCAATTCCATTGTATAGTACTCGAAAAGAGCTTTCCAACGATAGTTTACACGTCTAAATCGGAGTTCGTATGAAGAAGTTATGGCCTCCAGAAGTTTACGCGTAAAATGTACAAGCCGCAATGCAGAAGGTGCGACCGCACATACACCGGAGCAAACCCCCAGAACAGGCTGACCAAGTGGGCGGCTGCCCACACAAGGACCATAGAGGAATTGTCCAGGGACCTTTGGGGAATTATGCAAAATATTCTAGGCTTTTCTGTAATTTATAAAATTTCAAGGCTTTTCTGGAATTTTTGGAGGACCTTTGGGGAATTTTTCAAGGACTTTTCTGGAAACTCAAAAATACCAAGGGCTCCTGGGGAATTTCGGCCACCATCACTTTATTTATCCTTTTTCAACAAGGAATCCTAGGGTTTTTCATATTTTTACACCTCCTTAGCCCTAGTATAAATATAACACTCCATCCAATTTATTTTAATCATACTTTGTACAGACTTTTATTCAAGATTCAAGGATTGTAATCAAAGATTCATCAATTAATCCAGGTTTTGATGTTCGTTAATTTATTTCTTGTTCTTGATTTTATGAGTAGCTAACTTCTTAGATTCATGAATTGGTAGTAACAATACATGATCTTTATGCTATAGTTCTTAATTCATAATTCAATATCATTCTAGAGTGGTAAAATATTCGTAATTCTTTCTAGGGTTTTGGATTTATGTTAAGATACTTTTGGCCCTAGAATTTGTGGGTATCAATTGGGCCATTAACGTGGGTGATTGATACATTGACCATTATTTTACCTCTTAGATCCAATTGAGGACGTAACTGAAATCAAACGGGTCTAGGTTCATATATTCTTTTGATCTTCATGAATTCTTTGATTATTATATATACGTAACTGGAAGTGTAATAAAAGAGGAATATTTGAGTTGCAAATCGCACACCAAACCGTCCAAACTCTTAATTTTGTGAATGAATCCTAGAGTGATATTGATGTCTTCATTAGTAAAAATAGCATAAAGTGAATGTATTGTAAAACCCAATTCGTGAATCTATTAGCTAATCTTTATTAATTCTTGTTTTATTTATTTCTTTAGTTTAATCTTATTTCTTGCTTTAGTAGTTTAATAAACAATCAAAAACCAAAACCCCTTTATTTATTTTTCTGTTTTAATTGCATTCTTGTTTTCCAATCTAGTCTAGGTAATTTAATTAGAGGGAGATTTTCTCCATCAAGTTTTTGGCGCCGTTGCCGGGGACTTGATTAGGTTAACAAGTTTGTATAGTTAGTGCAAATAATTTTTCTTTATTATTTTCGTTTTAGTGTAAATAGTATTTTTTTTAATAGAAATTTTGTGAGATCTACTCTAAAGGGATGTATGGAATAAACACCAATGATGACTTAGGAAAACAAGAATTAGACCGACAATTAGCCAAATTATCTGAGAATTTAGATTTTTTGTTTGCAAAGATAAAGTCGGTAAATTATAATGTTCAACATGGATGTGCTAATTGCGGTGTTTATTATCATGCTACTAATGATTGTGCGTCTATGACCTATTTTCCTAAGTATGCTCCATAGGTTCAAGAAATGAATTTCGCCCCACCATGGTCACCGCAATACGACTATTTTCCTAACTCTTTTAATCCAGGATGGGGAAATCATTCAGACATGGTATGGGGCAATGATGAGGTAGTTTATGATCCCACTTGTGAGCCATATTATGTGAATTATCCACCACCACTACCACAGTCGGACGAGCAACCTTCAACCCTGGTTTGGTATCTAAATGCTGACGGGGAAGAGTGTGTCTATGACTCATTTTTTGAGCCATATTTTAAACCACCACCACAATATGGAAAGCAAACCGTGGAGGACGCAAAAGAGAATTTTGTCTATGAAATCTCTAATGTTTCCTCTACGGATGAGTCACTCGAAGAGAAACCTTTGGAAGTTGCAAAGGAGAATTTTGTCTATGAAATCTCCAATGTTGACTCTAAAGATGGTTCCTCTTTTGATAATGCGAGTGGTTGTACAGAGGATGTGGAGGGAAAAAAAAAACGGTGGAGAAAACATGGCATGAGTTAGCTATTGAGGAGCTTGAGTTTGCCTTATATGGTAGTGAGAAGTGGGTTAGTAGGGAAGTTCCCAACGATGATGAGGACCTTTATACTGAAGAGAACTTGGTGATCCTTATGGTACCCCTTCCTTCTTGTAATAGTAGAAAAGGTGGTGAGAGGCCACAAGTGGAAGAGCCCAAAAAGCGAAGATGCCAACAATTCCCTGTGGTACTAAATGATAAAATAAAAAGGGGAATGTACATGGGGCTCGAACTGAAGATAAAGACCCGCGAGAATGCAAAGTGGGCCAAAGGAAGAAAGGTGAAATCCAAACCGGGCAACGGTCGGGCTAACGACCTTAACCAAATGCGACCGTTGGGAGGCAACCCAACTAGGTATGTTTTAGTTTTTGTCTTTTATTGTTTTGTTGTGTAACGACCCCAAAATTCGTTTTTATTTATTTTAATATTTATTTTATATTTTGATAATTTTAATTTAAAATTATGTGTGCATTTGATGTGTTGCATCATCTTATATGAATTTGCTCATCTTAATTGATTATTGGTGTTAGTTAAAATGTTAGTAGTAAAGTTATTTGGGGAGTTAAGTTGTTAGTGGGAAATTATGGGGCTTATTGAAAATGTGAGTTTAAGGGTTTAAAGGTTTAAAATAGAATTTGAGGGGTTATTGTGAAACTTGGAAAAGATAGTTATCTCCCTCACCCCCTCCCCTCTCCATGGGCATTTCACACACTCTTACACAGCTCATTACTTTCAAAAAGATTGACCTCCATTGTTGTTGAAGTAGAAAAGGTAAGGTTTCTTCATTTTTATTTTCCTTCTTTTAATTTATTACTCCATTTCCAAATCTAAAAATATATAAATGTTCAGGGTGTTGAATAGATTCTTCCTACCGATCCATATTATTTTTCTTGACATCTTTTCCGGAAAATAGGTAAGTTACTAATCCCCCTTTAATTGTTAAAATGGTCATGAGTATGTTTTATATACTATATATGTTGAAAGAATAATGTTTTGAATGTTTTTATTATACTTGTAAATTTGGGACAAAGGGAGTAGTATGAAAATGGTATTGTTGGGTGTTAGTATTGTTCTTAGGCTGGGTTGTAGCCTTTGTGTAAGTTGCAAATATTAGTGTTGCAAGTAATTTTGGGTTGTGAAATGAAAGGAGTAAACTTTGGTTAAGTTTTGGTCTGCCAGGTGATGTGGGCGGCCGCCCAAAAATGGGCGTGCGGCCGCACATCTATCTGAAGGGTTTTCTTCTTGAAACAGAGCATTTTGGGCAGCCGCACAGCCCTGTTTGGGCGACCGCCCAGTTATCTGAAAAAGTTTAGAGTTTTCAAACTAAGGGGTTTAGAGGTCAATCTTGGTCTAGTTTTTGGGTAGTGTCCTAAAGTAGTTAGATGATTGTTATGGATTACTAAAGTGGTAGAATTGGTTCCTTTGTGGACACAAGTGTTGTGAAATGTGAGTAATGGATTTAGTGCACATTGTTGAACACTTTGTAATGTGTTGAATTGTTCATCTTCTTAATGTGTTTGACATGGTTCCCTACATTGGAATCATTGTCCCTGATTGGTGTTTAAGCAAGTATTTCTGTAGGGTGCTTGCGTGTAAAGTCCAGCTGGTACTTTTGTGTGTGTTGGGCAGTGATAGGGATTATAATGGTCTCCCGAGCCAAGTACATTATAAGGCTCCTATCATTGGTTTCCCATTTTTAACCCCCTTCCTTAGGCCAAAGGTTGGGCACTTTGGGTTATGACTTTGTGTCATTTTCCCCGTTGTTGTTGTTGTTTGGTTCCGGAACCCGTTTCAGCTCTTCGATGCTGCTCAGTTGATGCCTCTCAGATGGCTATTGTTTGGTTTGAGAACCTTGGCTCAGTATCCACGTATGAGTGTTTATTTCCGCTTTATGTGCTGTATGATGAGTTGGTCGTTATTTCCAACCGGTATGGGACGGTTGGCGATAGGGAGCCTCTCATATTATGTGCTATGTGCTATATGATCAGTTGTGGCATTGTTCCTTTATGTGTATCATATTAGAATGTAATGTAGTTGCATTTTAGTAACTTACTGAGATTTATTCTCACCCTTTATTTGTTTACCGTTTTAGATAAGAAGGAGCCCAGGGGATAGTTCACACACACTGGGAGGACGTCGAGGAGATCTTTGGGTAAGACATTTTGGGAAATGTGGTGTAAGTAAAGGATACATTATGTAAATATAATACCTTTTGGGTAGTATACCCGTGACTTGGTTTGTATCATCTCTTTTAGTAGATGTTCGTGTTTGTAATTAAGTAAGTAAAGTTAGTAGTTGTAGCCAAGTGGCTTAGTACTTGTTTGTGAAGGGTTGTTTTGTGACTTGAAGTCGTGTTTTAGTATCGAGTTGGTGGTGTGAACCTTTTTTATAGAAAGTATATTTCGAAAAATTTTCTTAAAAATGTTTTATGACGTCTTCCGTGCGTGTCCCGGACGTGGGGCCAAGTAGGACCACGGGTCGGGGCGCGACATGTTGTGTCATGCCATACTTTGAACCCAAAGCATGCTTTAGTTCTTTATGCTATGAGGACATAGCATGTTTTGAGTTTGGGGGTATGCATCTATCCGAGTTTGTGGGTTTATAGGGGAGTGTATATAGTTGTCACCCTCCAAAAAAATAGAAAAATTTTAAAATTTTTGTTCTCTTTATATTTTGGGATGTTGGCCCATAGTCGGTGATGATCATAGGGTTTGTTTTTTTAGCCATTATGGGTTTTATTGTTTAGCCTAGAGTTGTGACTGCATTAACACTACTAAAGGCATGATTGCACCACCTCTCACTTAAATTATTTCCATGATCATGTTACCAACTTAGGAATAATTTATAGGATCACTTGGTGTATGTTCGGGGACCCTAGAACATCGTTGCATGGTTGTCAATAACAAGTCAATAGGTTATTCGTTATTTATGGCATTTCTTTCTCAACCTTTTGTTGGCCTTATTTTGTCTATCTAATCACTAAATAAAATCATCGCTAGAACACCCTTTTTGAGCTTAATAATGCATGAAATAATAGCACATTAAAGACCGCCGTTCACCTTCTTTTGATACCCGATTTCCTACCCTTTTGCACTAAGAATATGTTAGACCCACCTTGATGAGGAAGTGGATTAGGGAATGATGGGAATTTATGGTTTGAAATTTGGAGAATGATTTGGGAAATTCTGGTATATGGCCAAAGATATGAAAAATGGTACATGTAATGAAAGGAAGGGGCAAACACAAAAATATTGGGATCATTGAGTAGTGTGCAAAGTGATTAAATAAGCACACATTTGTCTTGTGTAAGTTGAAATTCCAAAAAAAAAAAAAAGAATATATATATATAAAAAAAAGAAAAAAAAAACTTGTCCCCTTAAGTGATGATTTGGAAAAGGCCGCAAAAAATAGGGAATCATATCTCATCCCATGTAATTATATAAAAGTTCAAGTTTGGGGGTGAGACAGTGTGGGAATTGGGTGAGCGGAGAGTTTAACATATTGTGAGGATGTACATATTGTAGAAGACTTCTTAGTCCACTTTCTTAATTTCATATGTCCTTACCTTCATTTGTAACCGTGAACCTAGCCTCGCACGTTTGTTGTGCTTAAAACTTTATACCATATTTTCTTTCAATATCGGTAACCGGGTTGATAACTGTGTATACATGATTATGAGTGTTCTTGATTAGGTTAACGTGCATCATCATCATCATTTGTGGAATAAGAGCATTAACTTAAGTAATCCCATAAACTAATCTTATTTTGGTCGCATTGATCACCGCATCACTCATCCTATCATACTGCGGTGGAAAATCAAACGAGTTAGTAGTGTGTATGTGTTGCAATTTGGTTTTACAATGTTACCAATTTAATGGCACGTGTGTGAAGGACCCTGAGACTTTTGGCTAACAACTCCCATATGTATTGAGAACATCCCAAAAATATTTGATTTTATTGTTTTTAGCTTTTCTAGTTTTATAGTTTTATTATATATGTTTTGTTTTACTCGAGGACGAGCAAAAGATAAGTTTGGGGGTATTTGATGGATGCGTTTTTACCCATCCAAATCATATACTCCTATGACTTATTAGATGCTCAACCTTGGGTGTTTTGATGGTTTTTAGAGTGTTTATGAGTATAGGGAAGGAGTAAAAGAATGCACAGATTTTTGTACGTTAAAGTGCGAAAAAGAAGGATAAAGAACGGACTAGAACATAAATATAAAGAGATGTGATGTAACGACCCCAAAACCCGTCCCTATTTATTTTATATTTTTGGGGATTTTAATTTGACATTATGTGTGCATTTTATGTGTTGCATCATATTTTATGACTTGCACATATTGTTTGATTAATTGTGTTATTTACTTAGTTAGTAGTAATAATGGTTAAGGGAGTTAATTGAATTTGTTGAAACCTTAGGGGTTAAAGTGAAAAAAATGCAAGTTTAGGGGTTTATGTGCTCAAAAAGAAAGTGGAGGGGTTTAAATGAAACTTATAAAAATCAAAACACTCTTATCCTCACATCTCTCTCTCTCTCTCAGCGGTTTTATTGCACACACACACTAAAATTATACTCCCTCTGGTTCATGGAAAGAAAAAGGTAAGTTTCATCCTATTTTAATTTCTATCTTTTTAATTACTTCCCCGTTTTAAAAACTAATTATATAAAAATGATCAGGGCGTTGAATAGGTCATTTCTACCCGATCAAAACATACTTCTTCGATTCTTTTTCCCGGAATAGGTAAGTTACTAATTCCCCTTTAAATGTTAAAATGGTTATATATGTTATATTTGACACTTGTACTTGTTAATTTTGTGATTTGAATGATTTTTGTGATACTTGTAATTTTGGGACAAAGGGAGTAGTATGAGATTTGTAGCAAGAAGTGTTTGGTTTAGTTGAAGTATGTTCCTGGGTGTTCTTTGCACTTATATGAGTAGAGAGTATGCTTCAGGTATAAGGGTGATAGTACTTTTGGGACGGTGAAACGAAGGGAGTAAAAGTATCAAGTTTTAGGCTACCAGGAAGGCCCAAAAAGCCAAATCGTGTGATGGGGCGCGCGCTACCTTTTAGGGAGGGCATGCGCACCCTCTAGTATCTCAAAAACCATCAGTCTGATCAATGAGGGCGCGCGCTCCCTTTTAGGGAGGGCGTGCGCACCCTATTCTTTTGCAGTTTGTCCGTTTTACGTTCAATCTTTCGGAGGTCATAACTTTCTCATCCGAACTCCGTTTTAGGCGTGTAAACTATCGTTTTAAAGATATTCTTGAGTACTAAGAGATAAGTTGGTTTATTTAGTTGAGTTTCAGGTTCAGATTATGTCGAGTTTTCAGTAAGTGTTTTATAACACAAAACGTTTAGGAATGGTCCGTTTGTGATCGAGTTTGGAATGATGTAACCGTTTAGGTTCATTTTGGGTGTTGTACATCTTTATGATGCTTTCGTGGGTTTTTTTTTACTTTGTAATACATTGTGTGAGAAATGGGTTTAACGTATTTGGTTGTTGAGGATCGTGTTCAAGTGTGTGCAAGATTGTGTTGTGACTTAATGTCAATGTTGTGAACTCTTTTATGAGTAACGTGTTTACATATTTATGAGGTGTTTGTGTGGTTCCCTACTTTAGAATCATACCCTGGTTGTTGTTTAAGCAAGTATTTATTACTATGCTCGTGTTTAAAGTCCAGCTGGTACTTGTTGTGGAGTCGGGCAGTGGTAGGGATTATAATGCCACACGAGCCAAGTTCATTGTAAGTCTTCTACCATTGGTTTCCCATTTTTAACCCCCTTCCTTGAACCACGGATTAGGTATGAGCTATCTCTCATTTGTGTGAGTTTAGTCACCGTTTGGGTTATGACTTTGTGTCATTTCCCCCCGTTGTTGTTGTTATTGTTTGGTTCCGGAACCGGCTTCAGCCCTTTGGTGCTGCTCAGTTGATACCTCTCAGATGGTTATATGTTTGATTTGAGAACCTTGGCTCAGTATCCACTTATGAGTGTTTATTTCCTCCTTACGTGTGGTATGATGGAGTGGCTTTTCCTCTCATGTTATGTGCTATGTGAATGCTTATTGACATTGTTCAATTACTAGTATCATTCCACCATGTAACATAGTTGCATTTTAGTAGCTTACTGAGATTTATTCTCACCCCGTTCCTTTATTGTTGTTTTCCTTAGATAAAGGCGAGCCAAGGGGATAGGTCACTTCACAAGGGAGGACGTCGGGTTGATAATCCATTTTGGAAAGTAAGTGTGGTTTAAAGGTTATATTATATAAATGTATAACCTTTGGGGTAGAGTAACCGAGACTTTATCCGTATATCACATATTTTGTTAAAGTGTGGTAATTGTACATTTGTATAAGAGTTTGTAAGCCTTCGGGCTAAGTACTTTCGTTTGTGAAAGTTGTTTGTAAAGTTTGTTTGAAAGTTAAATGGAAGTCTTTGAACTTCGAGTGTGGGTTTTGTTAAACTTTATGAAAGTATATTTTGATTTTTTTTTCTAAAAAGTGTTTTATGACGTCTTCCGTGCGTGTCCCAAACGTGGGGCCAAGTAGGACCACGGGTTGGGGAGCTACATGTGACCTCTGAAAAATCAATTCCATTGGATAGTACTCGAAAAGAGCTTTCCAACGATAGTTTACACGTCTAAATCGGAGTTCGTATGAAGAAGTTATGGCATCCGGAAGTTTACGCGTAAAATGTACAAGCCGCAATGCAGGTGCGACCACACATACACCGGAGCAAACCCCAGAACAGGCTGACCAAGTGGGCGGCTTCCCACTTTCCACTTGGGCGGCTGCCCATACAAGGACCATAGGGGAATTATCCAGGGACCTTTGGGGAATTATGCAAAATATTCTAGGCTTTTTTGTAATTTCCAAAATTTCAGGGGATTTTCTGGAATTTTTGGAGGACCTTTGGAGAATTTTTCAAGGACTTTTCTGGAAACTCAAAAATACCAAAGGGCTCCTAGGGAATTTTGGCCACCAGCACTTTATTTATCCTTTTTCAACAAGGAATCCTAGGGTTTTTCATATTTTTACACCTCCTTAGCCCTAGTATAAATATAACACTCCATCCAATTTATTTTAGTCATACTTTGTACAGACTTTTATTTAAGATTAAAGGGACTTAATCAAGGATTCATCAATTAATCCAGGTTTTGATGTTCTTTAATTTATTTCTTGTTCTTGATTTTATGAGTAGCTAACTTCTTAGATTCATGAATTGGTAGTAACAATACATGATCTTTATGCTATAGTTCTTAATTCATAATTCAATATCATTCTAGAGTGGTAAAATATTCGTAATTCTTTCTAGCGTTTCAGATTTATGTTAAGATACTTTTGGCCCTAGAATTCATGGGTATCAATTGGGCCATTAACGTGGGTGATTGACACATTGACCATTATTTTACCTCTTAGATCCAATTGAGGACGTAACTGAAATCAAACGGGTCTAGGTTTATATATTCTTTTGATCTTCATGAATTCTTTGATTATTATATATACGTAACTGGAAGTGTAATAAAAGAGGAATATTTGAGTTGCAAATCGCACACCAAACCGTCCCAACTCTTGATTTTGTGAATGAATCCTATAGGGATATTGATGTCTTCATTAGTAAAAATAGCATAAAGTGAATGTATTGTGAAACCCAATTCGTGAATCTATTCGTTAATCTTTATTAATTCTTGTTTTATTTATTTCTTTAGTTTAATCTTATTTCTTGCTTTAGTAGTTTAATAAACAATCAAAAACCAAAACCCCTTTATTTATTTTTCTGTTTAAATTGCATTCTTGTTTTCCAATCTAGTCTCTGTGGATTCGACCCTTGCTTGTCCATACTACTACACCAGTAACTAGTACACTTGCTAGGTAATTTAATTAGAGGGAGATTTTCTCCATCATATTACATGTAGGACCCACTTTCCATTTTATGATTTTAACTCTTAAAATAGGACGTCATTTTAGGAAATTTTTGACTCTTAAAATGGGACAGAGGGAATACTAGTTAGTGATAGTAATTGCATACTCCCTCCATTTTAAAATGATGTTCCATCTTTTTTGTCGTTATCACGAATGAACTTTGAGCAGTAATTTCAAGTTAATTTAATCTTTTGATTATTATTTTTTTTTTGAGAAAATCTTTTGAATTAAAATCTAAAATTTGTTATTGATAGTATTGTTGATGGTTTATCATTAACAAAATTTAATTTTTATTAGTATGGTTAAATTAATTTGAAACGTCATTTTGAGACGGATGAGTACTTCTTTTTCTCTTTTCAAAACTGAATGTACTTCTCTAAACTTAATTTGTACATTTTGAATTAAAAAGAAAAAAAATGTTTTTTTTTTTTATCAAACAAGAGAATCAATTGCATTAATATATGAAAAGGAGATGGTCATCCACATATGCCGGGGACTCATTCCATACACGAAGATTATACAACCATGAAACTCTTGAAACACAATCAATCGCTTCATTCGCGATTTGATTAACACAAACTACATTAAGGTTAGAGTTCAAGATTAATAAAATCTTACAATTGAAAATGATATCTCCGAACTCGTTCATAGCCTGTGATGATGAGGACAAAGACCCATGTCCACCAATGCATTTTTGGATTAAACTCGAACGCGCAGTAATAAGCACTTTATGATCATACTGAACAATATCTTGGGATGTGCAGATGCTACTCCAAATAAATTTTGGACACTGCCCGATCCGGGCATTCAACAAATTTCCCCTATGAAAAAATATTGCTTTGAACACATGACTTCTTGATGTTGTGGAATAAGCCCTTCCCAACCCAACACCCAAGAAAATAGCAAGAAATCACAGCACCACAAACAAGCACAAGAAATAGATAACCAAAGCAAAAGACAAAAGAAACACAAGAAATTGTTTACCCAGTTCGTCAATAATCTTGACTACGTCTGGGGGCACTACCAAGCCAGGAACTTGCACTATAATATGTAAATATGGAGTTACAATGAGTATGGGGCGGAACCCTGTTTATATATATAACCTAGAATGAGACCAAACCCTAGTTTAATTAGAATTCCCGAAATTCAGCATATTCCCGTCCAGCGCTGCACAGCCGCTCTAGCACCCATGCTCGCCCGAGTCACTTGATTTGCTCGGCCGAGCACCATTCATCAGAATGTGTGTTTTCTGCCCGGTTAACGCACGGCCGCTCCCTTGCCTTGACCCGCCCGAGCAGCACGGCCGAGTCCTTTACCTGGATCGGCCGCTCCTCGCCTGCTCTGCGACTTTGCTGATTTCTTCTATTTAGATCCTTAGTTCCTGGTTTATCTCTATTCCAACAATCTCTCACCTAGATACAAACCCCGTATCCGTATTCAACTCATCCTTAGTGCCATAGTGCTCACCTCGATCATGGTAGTGCCTTCCTCCTCTCCTATTCTCCAAGCCCCGTTGAAGCTATACCCAGCTTCAACTTCACATTGCTTGAGAAACCTGGAGCCTTTGCATCCGATCTATACTCTCTGTTAGATCTGCGCAGCGGAATATTTGGTCCTGGAGTATTTGGTTCATCTTCAGTGACCCCTTGTGTAACGACCACAAAACCCGTCCCTATTTATTTTATATTTTTGGGGATTTTAATTTGAATTTATGTGTGCATTTTATGTGATGCATCATATTTTATGACCTGCACATATGGTTTGATTAATTGTGTTATTTACTCAGTTAGTAGTAATAATGGTTAAGGGAGTTAATTGAATTAGTTTAATCTTTAAGGGGCTTGAGTGTAAATTGGAATTCAGGGGTTTATAGGTTCAAAGTGGAAGTAGAGGGGCTTAAGTGAAAATTATAAAAAAAATCTTCTCATACTTATCCCTCCCTCCCTCACTCTCTGCGTTCACATACATATTCCCAAATTCATTTTTCCCTGGTAGATGAAAGAAGAAAAGGTAAGTTTTATCCTATTTTAATTTCTTTTTAATTACTTCTCCGTTTTAAAATCTAATTATATAAATATGATCAGGGCGTTGAGTAGGTCATTTCTACCCGATCAAATATTATTTCTGCGATACTTTTTCCGGAAATAGGTAAGTTACTAATTCCCCATAAATGTTAAAATGGTCATATATATGTTGTATATGTTATATGTGGTGAAATTATTGTGAAAAGAATTTATTTGTGATACTTGTAATTTTGGGACAAAGTGAGTATTTGGTATGTTTGGTTTGGTTGGGTTCAAAGTGGTGCTAAAGTTGTTTTGAGACTGAATTTGTAGTCTTAGTAAAGTTATAAACGTTAAGTGTTGTACTTTTGGGACGGTGAAACGAAAGGAGTATAAATCATTTTGGTTTTGGCCTATCGAGTGTGTTGGTGTAACGACCCCAAAAACCCGTCCCTATTTATTTTATATTTTTGGAGATTTTAATTTGACATTATATGTGCATTTTATGTGTTGCATCATATTTTATGACTTGCACATATAGTTTGATTAATTGTGTTATTTACTTAGTTAGTAGTAATAATGGTTAAAGGAGTTAAATTATTAAGTTGAAACTTTAGGGTCCTTGTTGAAAATATAAGTTTAGGGGTTAAAGTGTTAAAAATGAAACTTGGGTGACCAAGGTTGAAAAAGTGGGTAAAAATCCTTCTTATAACCTCATGTTTATCTCCCTCTTTCTCTGTGTGAAAACAGCAACATTTCTTACGTTTCTTCCTAGGGTTAGGAGAAAAAGGTAAGTTCAACATATTTCGATTTAATTCTTTTTATTTACTTATCCGTTTTAAAAACTAATTATATAAAAATGATCAGGGCGTTGAGTATGTCATTTTTACCCGAACAAAACATATTTCTGCGATACTTTTTCCAGAAATAGGTAAGTTACTAATTCCCCTTTAAATGTTAAAATGGTCATATATGTTATACTTGATACTTGTACTTGTTATTTTTGTGATTTGAATAATATTTGTGATACTTGTAATTTTGAGACAAAGTGAGTATTTGGTATGTTGGTTTGGTTGGGTTCAAAGTAGTGTTAGAGTTGTTTGAGACTGATTTTTGGTAGCCTTAGTAAGGCTATAAACGTTAAGTGTGTAAGTGTTGTACTTTTGAGGCGGTGAAACGAAAAGAGTAAAAAGTGTGCAATTTTGGCCTGGCAGGGTTTTTAGGCGGTCGCCCAGTATGGGGCCGGGCGGGCGCCCAAAACTACTGAAAAGGAATTTTTAAAACAGGGCTCTTGGGCGGTCGCCAAAGATGAGGGCGGGCGGGCGCCCACTTTTGCTGAAAAAAATAAATTGTTTCATTGACTTGGTTTAGGACCCAATCTTGGGCTAGGTTTTGTGTCCTAGTCTAGGGTGCCTAGATAAGTGTTTTGGGAAGCTAAAATGGTAGATGATGATTTGGTTTCATATGTGTACAAGGTTGTGTTTATGACTTAAATGTCAATGTTATTGGGAGCTCTTATGGGTGATTCTTTTGTGTTCTTCTTGTGATGTGTTTGGCTTGAATCCCTACTTTAGAATCATTGCCCCTGGTTGTTGTTTAAGCAAGTAATTATTACAGTGCTTTGTTTGAAAGTCCAGCTGGTTTTGTGTTATCGAGTGGAGGTGGAAAGGATTATAGTGGCACACAGTCAAGTTCACTATAAGGCTTTTCCACTGGACCTTTTTCTTAATCGAGTGGAGGTGGAAAGAATTATAGTGGCACACAGCCAAGTTCACTATAAGGCTTGTCCACTAGTCCTTTTTCCCCAGTCCAGATTGGCCTTGGATGGGATGAGTTAGCTCCCTCGAGTGAGCATTTGGGTTATGACTTTGTGTCATATTTTCCCCGTTGTTACTTTGGTTCTTATGGTTATGGTTTGGTTTTCGGGATCCCGGCTTCAGCTAATTATGCTGCTCAAATGGTTTTCTCAGATGGTTTTCTTAAATGGTATTTCCAGACGGTTATGTTCTTTTGGTAAACATTGGCTAATGTTCTTTCGGTAAACCTTGACTAAGTATCCACGTATGAGTGTTTATTTCCGCCTTATGTGTGGTATATTGAGTTGGCTTTGCCTCTCATGTTATGTGATATGTGAATGCTTATTGACATTGTTCAATTATGAGTATCATTTCAGCATGTAACGTAGTTGCATTTTAGTAGCTTACTGAGATTCATTCTCACCCCTTATTTGTTTACTGTTTTAGATAAAGGCGAGTCCATGGGATAGGACACTTTGGCACGGGAGGACGTTAAAGTGGTAAGAGTTGGGATTTGTTTTGTAAAGGCTACATTACATAGATGTAATACCTTTTGGGTAGAGTTTCCGTGACTTCATCATTTTGTAACACCATTATTTTGGAAAATATTGGTGTATGTACATTTGTATAAAAGTTTGTAAGCCTTCAGGCTAAGTACTTTCGTTTGTGAAAGAGTTTGTTTGAAAGTTAAATGAAGTCTTTGAACTTCGAGTGTGGATTTTGTTAAACTTTATGAAAGTACATTTCGAAAAAAATTCAAAAGTGTTTTATAATGTCTTCCATTCGTGTCCCGAGCATGGGTCCAAGTAGGACCACGGGTCTGGGGCGCGACAGTTGGGCGGCCGCCCAAAAGGGGCGTGTAGCCGCATATCTATCTGGAAGGTTTTTTTCTTGAAAACACAGAATGTGTGCGACCGCACACCCTGTTTTGGGCGGCCGCATACTTTCCCCTGAATCTTATAGTTTGGTTGAGGTAAGGTATAGAAGGTTAACTTTGGTTTAATCTTTGGGATATTATCTAGGACCAATATATGGGTGTCCTGGGATATTGTCATGGTTAATGAGAAGGGTGTTCAAGTGTGTGCAAGAATGTATTGTGACCTTGAATCATGTTGTTGTAGACTCTTTATGAGTGATCCTTTATGTACATCTTTTGATGTGTTTGGCTTGGTTCCTTATTTTAGAATCATTGCCCGGTTGTTGTTGTTTAGCAAGTATTCATTACTATGCTCGTGTTTAAATTACAGCTGGTACTTGTTGTGGTGTCAGGCAGTGGGAAAATTATAGTGGCACAAGTTAAGTTCACTATAAGTTTTTCCATTGGTACCTTGAGTCAGGTAGTGGGAGAATTATAGTGGCACACAAGCCAAGTTCACTATAAGGTTTTCCACTATTGCCTTTTCTGTTTTCCCCAGTCCAGATTGGCCTTGGATGGGATGAATCGCTCCCTTGCGTGAGCCTTGAGTTATGACTTTGTGTCATATTCCCCCCCGTTGTTACTTGGGTTCTTATGGTTATGGTTTGGTTTTCGGGATCTCGGCTTCAGCTATTTATGCTGCTCAGATGGTTTTCTCAGTTGATACCTCTCAGATGGTTATATGTTTGATTCGAGAACCTTGGCTCAGTATCCACTTATGAGTGTTTATTTTCGCCTTATGTGTGGTATGATGAGTTGGCTTTGCCTCTTATGTTATGTGCTAAATGAATGTTTATTGACATTGTTCAATTACGAGTATCATTTCAGCATGTAACGTAGTTTCATTTTAGTAGCTTACTGGGATTCATTCTCACCCCTTATTTGTTTACTGTTTTAGATAAAGGCGAGTCCAGGGGATAGGTCACTTCACAAGGGAGGACGTTGGGTTGATAATCCATTTTGTAAAGTAAGAATGGTTTAAAGGTTACATTATATAAATGTATAACCTTTGGGGTAGTGTACCCGAGACTGTATCCGTGTATCACCTGTTTTGTTAAAGTGTGGTAATTGTACATTTGTATAAGAGTTTGTAAGCCTTCGGGCTAAGTACTTTCGTTTGTGAAAGTTGTTTGTACAGTTGTTTGAAAGTTAAATGGAAGTCTTTGAACTTCAAGTATGGATTTTGTTAAACTTTATGAAAGTATATTTCGATAAAAAATTCTAAAAGTGTTTTATGACGTTTTCCAATCGTGTCCCGAGCGTGGGGCCAAGTAGGACCACGGGTCTGGGGCGCGACAGTTAGTATCAGAGATACCAGAGGATCTAGAACCCGGTATGTCCTATGAGGAGCAACCAGTTCGAGTGATTGATATCAAAGTTCAAGAATTGAGAACTAAAAGTATTCCTCTTGTTAGAATTATGTGGAGAAGTCATAATATGGAAGAATCTACTTGGAAGCTTCAGGACGAGATGGAAAGGAAATATCCCTGGTTATTTGATTCGTTGGGTAAGTTACCCTAAAATTCGGGACGAATTTTCTTTAAGGGGGAGTGATTGTAACGACCCCAAAACCCGTCCCTATTTATTTTATTTTTTTGGGGATTTTAATTTGAATTTATGTGTGCATTTTATGTGTTGCATCATATTTTATGACCTGCACATATGGTTTGATTAATTGTGTTATTTACTCAGTTAGTAGTAATAATGGTTAAGGGAGTTAATTGAATTAGTTTAATCTTTAAGGGGCTTGAGTGTAAATTGTAATTCAGGGGTTTATAGGTTCAAAGTGGAAGTAGAGGGGCTTAAGTGAAAATTATAAAAAAAATCTTCTCATACTTATCCCTCCCTCACTCTCTGCGTTCACATACATATTCCCAAATTCATTTTTCCCTGGTTGATGAAAGAAGAAAAGGTAAGTTTCATCATATTTTAATTTCTATCTTTTTAATTACTTATCCGTTTTAAAATCTAATTATATAAAAATGATCAGGGCGTTGAGTAGGTCATTTCTACCCGATCAAATATTACTTCTGCGATATTTTTTCCGAAAATAGGTAAGTTACTAATTCCCCTTAAATGTTAAAATGGTCATATATATGTTGTATATGTTATATGTGGTGAAATTATTGTGAAAAGAATTTATTTATATACTTGTAATTTTGGGACAAAGTGAGTATTTGGTATGTTTGGTTTGGTTGGGTTCAAAGTGGTGCTAAAGTTGTTTTGAGACTGAATTTGTAGTCTTAGTAAAGTTATAAACGTTAAGTGTTGTACTTTTGGGACGGTGAAACGAAAGGAGTATAAATCATTTTGGTTTTGGCCTGTCGAGTGTGTTGGGCGGCCGCCCTAAAGGGGCGTGCGGCCGCACATCTATCTGGAAGGTTTTGTTCTTGAAAACACAGAATGTGTGCGACCGCACACCCTGTTTTGGGCGGCCGCACACTTTCCCCTGAATCTTATAGTTTGGTTGAGGTAAGGTATAGAAGGTTAACTTTGGTTTAATCTTTGGGATATTGTCTAGGACCAATATATGAGTGTCCTGGGATATTGTCATGGTTAATGAGAAGGGTGTTCAAGTGTGTGCAAGAATGTATTGTGACCTTGAATCATGTTGTTGTAGACTCTTTATGAGTGATCCTTTATGCACATCTTTTGATGTGTTTGGCTTGGTTCCTTATTTTAGAATCACTGCCCGGTTGTTGTTGTTTAGCAAGTATTCATTACTATGCTTGTGTTTAAAGTCCAGCTGGTACTTGTTGTGGTGTCAGGCAGTGGGAGAATTATAGTGGCACAAGTTAAGTTCACTATAAGTTTTTCCATTGGTACCTTGAGTCAGGTAGTGGGAGAATTATAGTGGCACACGAGCCAAGTTCAATATAAGGTTTTCCACTATTGCCTTTTCTGCTTTCCCCAGTCCAGATTGGCCTTGGATGGGATGAATCGCTTCCTTGCGTGAGCCTTGGGTTATGACTTTGTGTCATATTTCCCCCGTTGTTATTTGGGTTCTTATGGTTATGGTTTGGTTTTCGGGATCCCGGCTTCAGCTATTTATGCTGCTCAGATGGTTTTCTCAGTTGATACCTCTCAGATGGTTATATGTTTGATTCGAGAACCTTGGCTCAGTATCCACTTATGAGTGTTTATTTCCGCCTTATGTGTAGTATGATGAGTTGGCTTTGCCTCTTATGTTATGTGTTAAATGAATGTTTATTGACATTGTTCAATTACAAGTATCATTTCAGCATGTAACGTAGTTGCATTTTAGTAGCTTACTGAGATTCATTCTCACCCCTTATTTATTTACTGTTTTAGATAAAGGCGAGTCCAGGGGATAGGTCACTTCACAAGGGAGGACGTTGGGTTGATAATCCATTTTGGAAAGTAAGTATGGTTTAAAGGTTACATTATATAAATGTATAACCTTTGGGGTAGTGTACCCGAGACTGTATCCGTGTATCACCTGTTTTGTTAAAGTGTGGTAATTGTACATTTGTATAAGAGTTTGTAAGCCTTCGGGCTAAGTACTTTCGTTTGTGAAAGTTGTTTGTACAGTTGTTTGAAAGTTAAATGGAAGTCTTTGAACTTCAAGTGTGGATTTTGTTAAACTTTATGAAAGTATATTTCGAAAAAAAATTCAAAAAGTGTTTTATGACGTCTTCCAATCGTGTCCCGAGCGTGGGGCCAAGTAGGACCACGGGTCTGGGGCGCGACACCTTGACCTTGGTCATCATGAACCGTCTTGCTCCCACCCGAGTCTAGAATATCCATGAAAATTTCATTCGCATCACAGTATTCCTCAAACTCCCTGTTAGGCCCAATTGGTAGGAAAATAGGCTAGAGGGGGGGGGGGTGAATAGCCTAATTAAAACTTTTTCAAAGAAACACTTTTATAAATGCAATGTCACTTATCAGATTGCAAACTATTATCAGTAAGCGCAGCGGGTAAAATATGACTTAGTTTTAATTCACACAAAATCAGTGTATAAAAGATTTTCAGAGCTTAGTTTTACACAAAGTTGTTTCCAAAAGTTCAATGCAGTTTCAAGAGATTGGTCAATGAAAATAATGATGAATCAGCAAGAACAGTAATGATTTGCCGGTGATAGAGTTCCAACCGGCAAGGACAATAAGTAACAGAGACACAAGGATTTGGAGAGGTTCACAGTGTAAATACTGCTACGTCCTCTACCAAGTTTGGTCAGAACTTGGATTTGGGTTAAGAGCACTATTAAATATCCCTAGTCTATTACAAGAGCGGCTTTGCCGGATACAAAGACTAAATTCTAGAGATAGTTTAATGAATCGTAAAGCAAATATCTGACCAAGTGTATTTGAGCGGCAAGTTCAAAAGAACTTATCTCACTCAGGTGGGTGTGTGAAAACTCAGACAACGTATTCCTTAAAATAATCTAGTTCGGGAATACTAACAGTGTTGTAGAGTTTGTGCACAAGTGTATGTCCTATTAAATGATCTAATGATTATCTGGATACGGAATGTTTGAGCTTCAATGAATGCTGCAAACAACCAACTCTCTTCAATGCACTAAAATCACCAACCTTCTTCAATGCACTGAGTCCTCTATTTATAGGAGGAGTTAATGTCTTAGCTTGTTGAAGAAGGATAACATTTGAATTTCCAGCTGGGTAGGTGAGGAGCATTTAATGCAGTATCCTTGGTATTAATGGCGAAGATACGCGTGCCTTAAAAATCTGATGGGTAAAGACCCCTTTGTCTCAACCGGTTACCTGCAAAAGCAAGTAGAGACAGAGTATAGCTAAAAGTAGCTATGTGTCAGACGGCGCAGTGACCATTACAGAGCAGGTAAACTACTTTATGATAAAACAGTATAGAGACAATCAGCAAGGTTGACTTTAATGAAATGATGTCACCTGACTGACAGTGCAGACTGTCTATTATATCGGCATGTTGTGAATGGAGTTGATTGGCAACTTCTTTAATAAGTTGATCGGCAACTTCTGTAGCAAGTTGATCGGCAACTTGTCGCATGTTAAGAATAGAGTTGATCGGCAACTTGTTTACTGGTCTGCTGATTTGCTTCCTCTTGCTGGTTTGTCTTGAATGAAGAGTTGAAATACACCTGTGCTGGTCACAAAGGATCCTAAGGGCACCTTAAAAAGGTTCTAATAAAATTGGGGGACCCTAAGTGTAGACATGATTGGGATTAAGTAATTCTAGGACCAAGGTATCTATTTGAACAACAATCTCCTCCTAATTACTTAAGTCCAATCACCCTTAAAGCTAAAGACATCTCTTATCTTAGGGAAAAGATTTCTAAGGATATCTAGGTATAACCAAATCCTAAGGTAAGTCACACTAGATGTCTAATGCAAAAGGTGGATTCACCAAAATAAATGGTGAAGCCGGTTCAAGGAATCGGCAAGAGTGATGATCTGCAAAAGGAAATAGCACAGAATAATGCAGATAACAACACAAATATAAGAACATATTAGCACAATAAAAATTTTATAAGCAAAGAAATTTGTCTGTGAAGGTCTTCAATAAGATATCTACATCATAGGCTATGTGACTCAAGGATCAGCAGCTGGAGGATCAGAAAACTTGGGATCTGCTGCTGGAGTTGAGTCCTTTGTAGATTCAGTCTTCCTAGCCTTCTTTCTTGCTTTTTCTTCTTTTCTTTCAGCTTTCCTCTTTGCTTTGCTCTGTCTTCTCTGCGCACTTTCCAATCTTTCAGACATCATCTTGTTGTTGGCTTCTAGAGCAGCTATCTTCAGATTAGCTTTGGCAAGAGCAGCTTTGGTCTCAGATAATTCTTCTTCAAGTCTTCCCATATCTCTTATCTGCAGCCTCTGATTGTCAACAAGATTCTGTTGAATGTTATGAGTTGTCCCCAAGGATTCAGAAAGAGCCATTATACGCTCTTCTCTATCAGCAAGGAGAGATTTCAATTCTTTGACCAGAGTATTCTCCTCCTCCTGATTGGACTTACGTAGACGCCTAACCAGGTCTTTGTGAACATCTCATCATCAGAGGAGATCAAGATCGGCTCAGAGGGAGATGGAGGAACATGAGCAGCAGGAATGAGTAAGAACCATTGAAGGGCAGCATCATCAGTAGATGAGAAGAAATCGGCAGGGACAGAAGTTGAGACAATGAGATCATCAGTATCATCGGCACGAAAGATCGGCAAGGGAAAAGCTGGATGAACTATAACAGCACGATCAGTCGGCAGATGAAACATACCACCGTCTTCAAGTGAAAGGAAGGTAGCCAAGATTAAGTTCAAATAAGCACGACCTTCAAGAATCATAGTCATTAACCCGGCATTCATCAGCCTTGAGGTATAGACTAGATGATCGGCACGCTGACAAGGATGGAATAATGGAAGAGTCATAGCCAAAGCGGCAGACTTGATCAAATAAAGAAGGCCACGAGGATTGGTATGCCTAACTTCAATGATGTCAGTCAGCAGATCATTGATCATCAAGCAGCTTCTCATCCATCCATTTGTAGTAATGCACACTTCAGTTGGAGAATGACCGGGAAGGGTAGATTCACCTCTAATCTTTATCTGTCTTGGTCTAGATCGAATTGGGTCATAGACCACTTTCTTCTTAAGTCTAGAAATCCGAGGAGTCTTTCCCTTTGTACGAACAATGTCATCATCATTGAGAATCCAGGGAAGATAGATTGGACTATCACTGGTAGAATCTCCTGGAGAGAATTTATGCTTGGTGACATGAGGGTGGTCTTTGCCGAATGGGAGTGGACATCTGCCTAAGGTATACTTGAAGGATAACCTTGGATGAACAGTGAAGAGAGGCTGTCCAAATTTCTTGGAGGGGATAGATGCATTGGAAGTGTACCAGTTTGAGCACATCATATCCTTCCCATTGAGAAAATAATCATAGCTGGGTGGTGGAGAAGTATCAACAGCATCAGGATCAACAAAGGTTTGTTCTCCAACCACCATGTAATCAGCAGGATCTATCTCATCGGCATGATCTACATCGGCACGAGCAGCAACAGAATCAGCTTCATCAGCATGATCTACATCGGCACGAGCAGCAACAGGATCAGCTTCATCAGCATGATCTACATTGGCATGAGCAGCAGCAGGAGCCGGTAAGAGAGGGGTGATAACAGACGGCAAGCTGAACAAAGGCTGTAGAAGAATCTCTTCAAACTGTAGACTAGCAGCAATGTCAGCATCCATATTAGGAGTACTATCATCAGCACCTCCTCCCAACTCCACAACCTCCTTGATTCCAGTAGGAGGACCAATCTGTATTTCAGGGGTGACTGATATTAACTGAGTGTCAGCAGTTGTCTCATTAGTCACTTTTTCAGCAAGTTCTCCTCCTGAAACAGATACATCCAACTGTTGAGTGTCCATAGTTGTCTCAACTGGAGCAGGAAGGTCGGCAGATAGACCCATCAGAGGTTGAGTGTCTGAAGTTTGCACAACATGAAATTCCACTATATCTTTGATAGAATCATCGGAATGCCTTCCTTCAACACTACTATCACCCTCAAATACAGATTCTGCAAAGACTTCAGCAGTGGAAGATTTAGTCATGACAGTTCTGATTGGCATCTTGTCACTATCTGTTGTAAGTGAAGTGGAAGGAGAGTCAGCAGTGCCTTTGTGAGCACAGACCAAATCACCAATCAAATCAGCACCATCATCATTATCAGCATCAGAATCACTGTCAGCAGAGTCACCATCGGCAGAATCATCGGAACTATCGGCAACAAATGAATTATCAGCAGCATCTACATCATCGGCAGAATGAACATCGGCATCAGATAAAGTCTTGCTGCTGCTGGGAGAAGGAGCTTGAGCAGATGGATCGGCAAGATTTTCGGCAGCTATGCGATCGGCATCTTGCTTCAGCAGAAATTCATTGGATTTGTCAATCAAGTCCATAGTGACTTTCTTGACTGATCTGAAGAAGTGTACATTGAGAGGACTGTCAGCAGGAGCCTCGTCATCATTGTAGGTCAGAAGATCTTCATTATTCTCCATTCTGCCTATCTGATAAGGATCAAACTCTGTGAATTGAGAGAGCTGATTGAAAGTCCTGGCGTAGATAATCCATACATCCTGAACCATCATATCTTGTCTAATTCTGTCTTGAAAGAGATAGATCTGGTTCCAGGAAAGTGGTAGGAATTCAAAATACCGACCAAAATTGAGCTTTAGTTCAGCCTCTTTCAACTGCTTGAACTTTGATAGAGGGATAAACTTCTCTTTCCACATATCAGTGCGTCTGTCCAAACTCTTTTGATCAACATAATCAGCAGGATTTCCGAGAGTGACAGTGTCTTTCATCTCTTCATGAAACTGAAGAAGACGACGAATAAAGGGAGGCAGATGGTCAATCGGAAAGACCCAATTCTTGTTCAAGACCTTGTTGGTGAAGGACCAAGGATTCTTGTAGAAGGTGTGGAAGGTTGGGTTTCTGATTGGAGCGCATTTCCTAGGAGTCTGAGACTTGAGCTTCTCAATGACATCCTCAATACTTTTGCCATCGGCAAAGTCATCAGTGAATTCTTCATCAGGAATTTCAACCTTGACAGCAGGATCGGTAGATAGGGAAGCACCGGCAAGATGAGCAGGGGCAAACCTAATTAGCTTGGCTCTTGGATCAGCAGGAGGAATAGTGGAAGAAGGAACTTCATCGGCAAGCTTCACCTTCTTTGTCACCACTTGATCGGCAACCTTTACCAGTTTCCTTTTCTTTGGAGCACCAGGAGTAGAATCGGCAAGAATCCTATCAGTTGAAGTAGCAGGAGTAGAGACTGCTGCTGATTGAGAAGCAACTGAAGGAATGGTCTTTGCCTTTTTCTTCCTCTGAGTAACAACAGGTGCAGGAGCAACAGAGGGGGCAACGGCACTGGAAGCATTCTTTGAAATCCTTTTCCAATCCTTTGCATTAAAGAACTTCAACCTATTAAAAGGCATGCTGGATGGAAAGCGATCGGCAGCTACTGCATTGGCATTTCTCCTCATTATCATACTTATCAACAGATAATGGCATCCTTTTCCAGGATTGGCCTTGTTCTTCAATCTGTCAGAAGCCCACTTATCAGCAGCCGTAGCGATAATCCTGAATATGTAGGCATACCAGTTGAACTCAATCTGCAGAACAATGGCGGCCATAGCTTCAAACTGCACATCAGTGATATTGCTGTGGGATCCAGATCGGCAAATGAGACATCTATCAACTATCTCAGCCAAAGCATAGTATCTTCGGGGATAGTGAATCTTCAGATGATTAGTGCCACTAAGCCTTGTGCCAGCACCTCTCATGATAATCCAAGCCCTATCCAGTTCCTGCTCATCAACTAGAGCACTCAACCCTTCATTCCCAAGATTGGGAAAAACTTCAGAGATAGAAGAGGGAGTAAGAGAGATCTGCACGCCCAAAACAGTAGAATTGATGGAGACGATAACGGAGGAGTCAGCACGAGAGTGGACAACAGAGGAGTTGGAGAAGAATTCTTTGACAAGAGCCACAAATACTGAACTAACTCCTGATGGAGTGATGAACGAATCAAGCAAGGACCCAATAAGAAGATTCTTCAAGAAAACCCCGTCGGCTTCGTCGTTGAATTAGTCGGAGTCAACATAGCCTCCGTAGATATCTTTTTCACCGGACATTGTCTGCAAAATTACTCAAACAACTCTCAATGTTAGAAATAAAGACAAATCAAACCATAAATGATTAGAAATGAGCAGAGAGTATAAACATTAACACTTACCAGATTATGAATAGATGAACAAATAAAACGATGAACTGATAATCTGGAAAGAGGAGAGATAGAGAGAATAGAGAGTAGAGAGAAAAAAAATAGCGGAGAAAAAGCTTAATGGAATTTTGAAAGGCGTTATATATGTTATGGTGGAGAGAGAGAATATGAGAGGGCAAGGGAGAGAAATAACTGTACCTATAATCTCGGAGAACGTGCGCACGCAAAAATTAATGCGCACACAAATCAGTAAGGTGAACAGTTAAAAGTAAGAGGGAGAAAGGGTAAATTAGTCAAAAATAAAATAGAAGTGATGATGACCTGTTTACCTTGCTGATGTATCGCATTAAATGGAATACATCTTGACACGATTTTGGATAAGAAAGGTACACACACGTGTCAGGGAGATGGTGTGACCGATGTACCTTTGATTTGATAGCTTACGTCATGTGTCAGGAATCTTATCTTTTGCAGAGACGTGCTGATTTGATTTTACCAATCGGCAAGATAGCTTGAATCGGCAAAATGATTGAATCGGCAAGATATATATATAGAATCGGCAAGATGATTTTGACAATTTTCGATCGGCAAGATTTTGTCGGCAGGTTCGTAGTCGGCAAGATAATTGATGCTCTGCTGATTTGCTCGGCAGACTAACACAAGTAGCAAAGTTAGCAAAATTTTAACCATAAAAATCAATCATACCCAATTCACCTCTGAGGAATTCAAATCTTTTCTGATCCAAGGGCTTTGTTAGTATGTCTGCTCTTTGGAAATCGGTATGGACTTTGAGCAGCACAACATTCCCTTTTTCAACATATTCCTTCAGGAAGTGGTATTTGATGTCTATGTGCTTGGTTTTGGAATGCATGACCGGATTGTTTGATACTGAAATTGCTGATTGGTTGTCACAATAGATGGGACAAATTTGAGATGGAACTTCATAGTCAACCAGCTGCTGCTTCATCCATAGAATCTGTGAACAGCAACTGCCGGCAGCTATGTACTCAGCTTCAGTAGTGGAAGTGGAAATTGATGCTTGCTTCTTACAGGACCAAGACACCAATCTATCACCAAGAAATTGGCAAGTTCCACTTGTACTCTTTCTGGTCACCCTACAAGCTGCAAAGTCTGCATCTGAGTAACCTATTAGATTGAAAGATGAATCTCTTGCATACCATAATCCAAGGTTAGCAGTGCCACATAAATATTTTATAATACGTTTTACAGCCTGCAGATGGGATTCCCTAGGGTCAGCTTGAAACCTGGCACAAACACTAACAGCAAACATAATATCTGGTCTACTGGCAGTAAGATAGAGGAGTGAGCCGATCATACCTCGGTAGACAGTCATGTCTACTTTCTTACCAGACTCATCCTTATCTAAATGAATGTTAGTGCCCATAGGTGTGCTTTGAGAGTGAGCATTTTCAAAGCCAAACTTTTTGATTAATTCTTTTGCATATATACTTGGCTTGACTGATGAATATTCCCTCATTGGATTGCTTGACTTGAAGTCCAAGGAAATATGTTAGTTCACCCATCATGCTCATCTCGAACTTTCTCTGCATTAGCTTCTCAAATATCTTGCAAAGTGATTCATTAGTGGAACCAAAAATAATATCATCGACATATATTTGAACAAACAATGAATGACCCTTATGCTTGGCAACAAATAAAGTAGTATCGATTTTACCTCGAGTGAAGCCTAAGCCATCGCTAAGTAAAAACTTAGATAGGGTTTCATACCATGCTCTTGGAGCTTGCTTTAGGCCATAGAGAGCTTTCTTCAATCGGTAGACATGATCAGGCTTCTTGGAGTCCTCAAAACCTGGTGGTTGTTCAACATAAACTAGTTCTTGGAGTTCTCCATTCAGGAAGGCACTTTTCACGTCCATTTGATATAGCTTGAATTCTTTGAAGGCAGCATAGGCTAAGAAAAGTCTTATAGCTTCCAATCTTGCAACAGGAGCAAATGTCTCATCGTAGTCGATTCCTTCCTCTTGACAGTAGCCTTTAGCAACTAACCTTGCTTTGTTTCTAATGATTTTCCCAGCTTCATCCAATTTGTTCCTGTAAACCCACTTAGTACCAATAACTTGCTGAGAAGTTGGTCTTGGCACAAGTTCCCATACTTTGCATCTTTCAAACTGATTCAGTTCCTCTTGCATGGCTTCAACCCAACCAGGATCGGCAAGAGCTTCTTCAGTCTTCTTTGGTTCTATATCGGAGACCATTACAGATGAGAAAAGGCTTTCAGCAAATGCTCTACAAAGGTTCCTTGTTAATCTGGGACCAAAGACATCACCAATCACATTTTCTAATGGATGATCACGAACAGTTCTGACTTCTCTCGGCACATCTTGTCTTACTGATTCTTGTTGTAAGGATTCTAGAGGAGGATCAAGATCAGCAGATGGTGTAGGAGAAGAACTTTGAGTGAGAGGTGGATGAAAGCTTGGAGGATTAGGTCTTATAACAAAAATTGGTTGAGGGCTAGATCTGTCTTCAGGATGATCAGCAGAGTTTGCATCGGCAAACGGATTATGAAATTCATCAGCAGGTTCTGGTTCTGCTGATGAAGGAAAATACGGAGCATCTGCTGATTCTTCTGCTGAAATGACTGGATCAGCAGCTGGTACTTGATCTGCAGGATTAGTATTACTGGATTCACCTGTCTCATGAGCACTAGACACATTAGTACTATTTGGAGCCTTGTCAGACTCTAACAAATCAAATTCATCAAAGGTTACATGAACAGATTCAACAATTTTCAAAAGTTTCTTATTGAAAACTCGAAAGGCCTTACTGTGTTTAGCGTATCCGACAAAGATTCCTTCATCAGCTTTCTCATCAAATTTACCTCTGTGCTCTTTTCTATTGTATAGCACGTAACATTTGCAGCCGAATATCTTGAAGAATCCAATGTTGGGAATTCTGCCTCTCCAGAGTTCATAAGGAGTCTTGTTATGGAATTTGTTGATTAGAGATCTGTTCTGTGTGAATCAGGCTGTATTGATCGCTTCAGCCCAAAAGTACTTTGGCAGCCTGGCTTCGGCAATCATGGTCTTACCAGCTTCAATGAGAGTTCTGTTCTTCCTCTCAACAACACCATTTTCTTGTGGTGTACCGGCAGCTGAGAAGTTGTGGTCTATACCATGATCATCACAGTACTGAGCAATACCATTGTTCTTGAATTCAGTGCCGTTGTCTGATCTCATACTGATGATATCGCTTTCTTTCTGAGTTTGTAGTAGTCTGAATAACTTGGTGGCAACAGCATAGGTGTCATCTTTGTGACTGAAGGTTTCCACCCAAGTATATCTAGAGAAATCATCTACTACAACCAAGGTGTATCTACTTCCCCCGATACTTGCTGTAGTTGTGGGGACAAATAGGTCCATATATAGCAATTGGAGGCACTTAGAAGTTGACATGCAGGGCTTGCTTCGGAAAGATGACTTATGTTGTTTTCCAAGCTGGCAGGCCTTGCATTTCTTTGCTTGATTAGCAGACACTTGAGGCAGACCGGTAACAAGATTTGAACCGGCAAGCTTGGATAGATATTTGAAGTTCAAGTGACTGAGTCTCTTGTGCCATAGCCATGAGTTCTCACTGATGTTCTTAGCTACAAAACAGACATTAGCAACACCAGTAATAGCACTTAAGTCTACTGCATAAATGTTACCTTTACGTTTGGCAGTGAGAAGAGTTTCATTGGAAGCAATGTCTTTCACATAGCAACTGGAAGTAGTAAATACGCATTGCATTCCTTTATCACAGAATTGTGATATTGATAGAAGGTTGTGTTTCAGACCATCCACTAGAGAGACCTTCTGTACAGTAACTGCACCTCTCTTGATGGTACCTATACCGACGATTTTTCCTTTGGCATTATCACCAAACACTACTGGGGGACCTGATGCTTCAATAATATTGGCAAGAAGATCTGCAAATCCTGTCATATGTCTTGAACAGCCACTATCTAGAATCCACAAATCCTTGCTTGCACCAGTTGAGGCCATGAAGCATTCCTGAAATAAAACAGTATGCTTATGGTCCCCCTTATTCTTGGGTCCGAGGGTTAGTTCCTCTTTGGCAACCACATCTGGCCACCACTAGAGGATGTAACCTCAGTGGGTCCAGATAGGTGCTTCAAGAGGCATTCATGAGCCTTGTGACCATAATCAAAACAATTAGAACATCTCACTTGACTGATAGGCTGTGGAGTCGGTAGAGCATCATTCTGTTTAGTCAGTGCATCGGCAGAACTAGGGAATTGTGCAGGCACAAACTTAGTAGGTTTAAAGGTGCTAGTATTGCCTTTCTTTCCATTCTGTTTACCTTTGGCAGTTACCTTTTTAGGCACTTGTCCATCGGCAGCAGAGGAGGTCAGATCGGCAGCACTTGCTCTGCTGATGTATTCACCAAGAATACCGTTATCGGCAGACTCAGTATCAGCAACCTTAACATATATTTGTTTGTGCTTATCATTCCTTTTGTTCTGGTTCTTAGGATACTTCATTGCCACAGCACTGTATATTGGCTTAGCATCCTTATGCACTGAGTTAACAGGACTACATTCAACTTTCTCATCCTTTTTCTCGGTAGCACAAGTTTCAGTAGAGCTACTTCTGCTGGAATCAAATCCTAACCCAGATTGGTACTTATATGACATTTGGGTCTGTAGGATTGTTTCAACAGCAACTCTAGATTTTGTGTAAGAGTCAACAATCCTTGAGAGATGATTGTTTCTTTTCACAAGATCTTCGATCTGAGCTATCAATACTGCTACTTAGCATTTGAGATCCAGGTTTTCCTTTTTTGAAGAAATAGACTCAAGCTCGTGTCCTTTGAGAACTGAAAGTTCAGACATAAGCGAGCTATTCTCGTTAGAAATTCTTTTGAAATCAGCAGCCATCACTTTATGAACGCTACTCAGCTTCTCATAATCAATAAAAAGTTCATCCATTGTCTCTACCATCTCAGCCTTAGATAATTCTGGAAGAGGGTCGGCTGAATCTTTGGGAGTAGAGGAAATGGGTTCAGGTGAGAAGTCAGGTAGGGAAGAGATGGGTTTCGAAAGGCTTTTGGCAATATTGGGATGTTCGGTGAATGAGAATTTTCTTGTCATCGGCAAGGGTTTTGTTTTAGAGGCATTGAAGTGAGAAGAGTTACACTGTCCATAGAGTGAAGTTCCCACTTGATGAACCTTGTATCCTATTGGATTTCCTGCTTTGATGCTTACTTCCTTGAAGTATGGTTGAGCTCTTCCAGTTGGTATTTCTTTGACTGGAGTCTTTGGCGGGGAGGGATCTCGGTAGATTGGAGTCGGCAAGGATGAAAGATCGGCATCATCTGAATCTAATGCCATGAAACTTACATCGGCATCCTCATCTTCATCGGCATCATCGTCTGAATCGGTTTCACACCAGACCGGCAAGGCTTTTTCTGTGCTATCATCGGCAACATAACTTCGAGACTTTGGATATTTCTTGTTTACTGATTTCCTCACGTATTCATACTTTGGCTGAGGACATTTTGAGGCAAAGTGACCAGGTTTTCTGCAGTTGAAGCAGACAAGATCACCTTTGCTGTTTTTGCCATCGGTAGCACTGGTACTTGGTTTGTTGTAGCTTGCTGATTTTTGAAATGGTGGTGTAGAAGATTTCTGTTGCTGGTGACTTCCTTTTTGCATCTTTTTGAAGTCTTTGTACCTCTTGTAGTTTCTGGTGAAGGCGGCAAATTCGTCTTCTTCCATTGTTTGTTCTGAAGGTGTTTCTGAGGTTTTTGAACATCAGGGTGTTTGATGGGGATCTATAGGAGGGAATTTGGTTGAAGGAAAGGATACCTGAGATTGAGCTGATAGAGACAAGTTTTTGAAATTTTTGTCGAGAACGTTAAGTTTTTACAGTTCTCTCTCATACAAGAACAGACTAGACACAAGATTCTGAATAGAGGTCTTGTTTAAGTCTCTGACTTCTCTAACAGCAGTGACCTTAGTATGATACTCATTTCCTAAAGAACTTAGAAAACGAATATTAAGATCTTTCATAGTATACACTTTACCTAATGAAGCACATAAATTACTTACCTCGCAGAACCTGTCGTAGGCACTTCTTAGAGATTCACCATCTAGTTTCTTGAAAGATTCAAACTCCGCAATGCAGTCGTAGAGTCTGTTGTCTTTCACCTGCTCATCTCCTTCAAAGTATGCAAGGAGTTTGTTCCAGCATTGTTGAGCCGTGGAGCACAAGTCAATCAGTTTATATTGCTTGTCGTCCAATCCACATGAGATAATGTGGCACGCCTTTCCATCTAGAGCAACTGAAAGTTTGTCTTCATCAGTCCATTCTTCTCTAGGTTTTTCAATCAAGGTTTCATCAACTTGAACATGCGTTTCTTGTTCAGTGTATTGATCAGCATGAGCAGTCAGAGGAGTGGAAGGAATTGGTCGGTAGGTGGTTGAGACCTTTAGAGGAATGATTGGACCACCTTCTATTACTTGCATTAACCGGTCATCGATTGAGTTCATATACTTTATCATACGAGATTTCCAGACACCAAACTCATTGACGTTCAACAACGGAATGGTAGTGATGTTGAACGACTGCATGATTTTTCCTGCCATGGTATCGGCAATACAAGCTGCAAAGCTTGGAAATTTCTTTCAAAATTCCAAGCTCTGATACCAATTGTTAGGCCCAATTGGTAGGAAAATAGGCTAGAGGGGGGGGGGGAATAGCCTAATTAAAACTTTTTCAAATAAACACTTTTATAAATGCAAAGTCACTTATCAGATTGCAAACTATTATCACTAAGCGCAGCGGGTAAAATATGACTTAGTTTTAACTCACACAAAATCAGTGTATAAAAGATTTTCAGAGCTTAGTTTTACACAAAGTTGTTTCCAAAAGTTCAATGCAGTTTCAAGAGATTGGTCAATGAAAATAATGATGAATCAGCAAGAACAGTAATGATTTGCCGGTGATAGAGTTCCAACCGGCAAGGACAATAAGTAACAGAGACACAAGGATTTGGAGAGGTTCACAGTGTAAATACTGCTACGTCCTCTACCAAGTTTGGTCAGAACTTGGATTTGGGTTAAGAGCACTATTAAATATCCCTAGTCTATTACAAGAGCGGCTTTGCCGGATACAAAGACTAAATTCTAGAGATAGTTTAATGAATCGTAAAGCAAATATCTGACCAAGTGTATTTGAGCGGCAAGTTCAAAAGAACTTATCTCACTCAGGTGGGTGTGTGAAAACTCAGACAACGTATTCCTTAAAATAATCTAGTTCGGGAATACTAACAGTGTTGTAGAGTTTGTGCACAAGTGTATGTCCTATTAAATGATCTAATGATTATCTGGATACGGAATGTTTGAGCTTCAATGAATGCTGCAAACAACCAACTCTCTTCAATGCACTAAAATCACCAACCTTCTTCAATGCACTGAGTCCTCTATTTATAGGAGGAGTTAATGTCTTAGCTTGTTGAAGAAGGATAACATTTGAATTTCCAGCTGGGTAGGTGAGGAGCATTTAATGCAGTATCCTTGGCATTAATGGCGAAGATACGCGTGCCTTAAAAATCTGATGGGTAAAGACCCCTTTGTCTCAACCGGTTACCTGCAAAAGCAAGTAGAGACAGAGTATAGCTAAAAGTAGCTATGTGTCAGACGGCGCAGTGACCATTACAGAGCAGGTAAACTACTTTATGATAAAACAGTATAGAGACAATCAGCAAGGTTGACTTTAATGAAATGATGTCACCTGACTGACAGTGCAGACTGTCTATTATATCGGCATGTTGTGAATGGAGTTGATCAGCAACTTCTTTAATAAGTTGATCGGCAACTTCTGTAGCAAGTTGATCGGCAACTTGTCGCATGTTAAGAATAGAGTTGATCGGCAACTTGTTTACTGGTCTGCTGATTTGCTTCCTCTTGCTGGTTTGTCTTGAATGAAGAGTTGAAATACACCTGTGCTGGTCACAAAGGATCCTAAGGGCACCTTAAAAAGGTTCTAATAAAATTGGGGGACCCTAAGTGTAGACATGATTGGGATTAAGTAATTCTAGGACCAAGGTATCTATTTTAACAACACTCCCTGAGCTCATACTCCCACCATTGTCAGACTTCAAGCATTTGAGCTTAAGTCCCGTCTGATTCTTCATCAAGGCCTTCCACTTCTTAAATATCCTGAAAGCTTCATCTTTTCCCTTTAAGAAGTAATCCCGGACCTTCCTTGTCGAATAATCAATGAAGGTCATGTAATATGACGCACCACCCCGAGAAGTTATCGGGGTCGGTCCCCACAAATCCGTGTGAACCAACTTACCCTTCTCACCCATGTGACCCAATCGACAGTGCCACAAATCCGTATCACCCGTGGCTGACGCCACCGCGATACAATCCTTGGTGTTGTTCATCAAATACAATCTTCCTTCCCTATTACCCCGAGCGATCTCACAATCCTCCTTGGTAATAACCCAGTTCCTGCAGCTAAGTTACCATGTAACCTTATTCACCAGCTGCCCAACTGATAACAGGTTCTTTTTCAAATCCGGAATGTGTCTGACCCCGTGTAGATGTAAGACCTTCCCGTCCGATGCTCTTATTCTGACATCCCCTTCCCCTTGATTTCCAAAGGCTCGCCATCCGCCAGATAGACCTTTCCGAAATCACCGGAAGTGTAATTTTCCAACTCCTCTGCATTCCCGCATGAGTGGAATGATGCCCCCGAATCCATCACCCATGATTCTAGCGCACTACTAACACTTAGAATCAGTACATCGTCACCTTCGATTATCACATTCGCCGATTTATCCCCTCACATGGGACAATCCCTCTTGTAGTGTCCTAACTCCTTACAATGATAGCACTCTACCGATCCTCTTGCAACCCTTGGTCTTTCTTTGTTCTCCACAGACTGAATCCCACCCCCGATTACACTTTCCCTTGACCCTGTTCTCCCCTTATTGCTAGAACCCGGCCTTCCCCTACTAGTTGTAGCCGAGACCGATTCCGAAGTAGACGGTGTCCCCAACTTCTTTATGCGATTTTCCTCGCCTAAAAGAAAGTCCTTAACATCATCATACTTCAATTTTTTCTTACCCGCTGAAGCATTTAACGCCGTCACCGTTCCGTTCCAACTTCCTGGTAAGGATGCTAGCAATTGACAAGCATGAACCTCGTCACGAAAGTAATCTCCAACGCAGCCAATGAGTCTATAACATCCATAAACTCATCGATGTGTTTAGCTATGTATCCTCCCTCTTGCATCTTGAGATTACCCATCTTGCGTATCAAATCAACCTTATTTGCAGCAGATGGAGTTTCAAATCTCTCAGTAAGATAATTCAATAGCTCCTTGGTGGTTTTCGCCTTCTTGGTAGTCTTCGCGATCTACTTCGACAAAGTAGATCGAACCACCCCTAAGGCTTTCCGATCCATGAGATCCCAGTCTTCTTGTTTTTCGCTTTCCGGCTTGACTCCCGTTAGAGGCTTATAGAGATCCTTACCATATAAGACATTCTCTATTTGCATCCTTCAATATCCATAGTCACAACCATCGAATTTATCCACCGCTTGTTTATCCTTGCCCATTCTTGATTTCTTGATAAACCCGGATCGTTAAACCGGAGCTCTGATACCAGTTGTTGTGGAAAAAGCCCTTCCCAACCCAACACAAGCAAATCGCAAGAAATCACAGCACCACAAACAAGCACAAGAAATAGATAACCAAAGCAAAAGACAAAAGAAACACAAGAAATTGTTTACCCAGTTCGTCAATAATCTAGACTACGTCTGGGGGCACTACCAAGCCAGGATCTTGCACAATAATATGTAAATATGGAGTTACAATGAGTATGGGGGCGGAACCCTGTTTATATACATAACCTAGAATGAGACCAAACCCTAGTCTAATTAGAATTCCCGAAATTCAGCATATTCCCGTCCAGCTCTGCACGGCCGCTCTATCTCCCATGCTCGCCCGAGCAACTCGCCCGAGTCACTTGATTAACTCGGCCGAGCACCATTCATCAGAATGTGTGTTTTCTACCCGGTTAACGCACGGCCGCTCCCTTGCCTTGACCCGCCCGAGCAGCACGGCCGAGTCCTTTACCTGGATTGGCCGCTCCTCGCCTGCTCTGCGACTTTGCTGGTCTCTTCTATTTAGATCGCTAGTTCCCGGTTTATCTCTATTCCAACACTTGAAGCATCAGGATCGACAACAAGTCGCCAATCAAACTTCCCGATAATTGTTAAGATGAACAACAAAGTGAGATAAGTCAATGGAAAATCCATTGAAACATCAAACATATCAACACAATAAATACAAGGGTCTCAACAAAGGAGACAAATCAAAGGGTCTCAACGAAGGAGACGAAACACATAATCTCAACGAAGGAGATGAAATCACTTTATTTATTAGAAAACTACGAAAAAAAAATTAAATTAAATGCAAATGAGATCAACAGTAATCTCAAAGTTGAGATTACAAACAATTGTAAGAGATCAATTATAAAATAGAATGGATAATCAAAAAATAAACAATAAAAAAAAAAAAAAATGTTAGTGCTATCTATCTGTATATGCTACCCACGATCTAAAATCATGTCCATCGCGTGCGCGAACATCATTAGTATCTATAAGAATCCAAATAAAATCCAGACACACCAAATATTGGAAAAATCGTGCCTTCCCTACCTCCTCCTAGGCACCAAGTTGACTTCAAATTTCTTGATAGCTTTGATTTTCACCTAATTTTAAATTAACTTGGTTGAATTTAGTTCTTACTTCTTTAATCAAATTCTTGATTTTATTTCATGAAATTGTGAAAGTTGTATACAGTGTGTTATATGGATTTCGTGTAGTCATTGATTGATTGCAGGGCAGCTTACTTGAATCACTCCAAATTTATATTCCCGTTGTCTCATTTTAAACTGAAAATATATTTTTTCGTGTCTCATTTTAGCTTCAAAAATTTTGAAAGGAAATTTTTATACTTTTACATTCAGTAACCCCTACATGTGGTGATGTTCAAAATGGACCCAAGTCCACGGAGGCCCGTCAAGCTCGCTGGCCCGAGGCCCGTTGGTCCGAGCCCGTCAGCCCATGGACAGAGCCCGCTCCAAGCCCGCGCGGACCCAAGGATAGGCCGGACTTCATGTTTGAACACGGATCGGGCTTAAGCCCGCGGACTTCTGGGTCCGTTTGGCCCAAATCCATTTGGCCCGTTTCAAAAAAAAAAAAAAAAAGAAAACACCATTCTGATTTTAATTTATCTTATATAAAATCTAAAGTTTTTTTTTATTAAATCTAAGTCATTTATTTTTCTAATAAGTTTTTTTTTATATAAAAGACAAATTAAAGTACATATTACATCACTTTTTATATGTATTTTAATTTATATTATATATTTTAATAAGTCTAAGTCATCTAATTTTTTTATATTTTTTTTAAAAGTTTTTCTGATTAAAAAAAAAGGACAAAATCCGTTTGGCCCGTGAACCTTTCGGTCCGGACCAAACGGATGGGCCGGAACACACATAAAACGCCGGGCCGGGCCGGGCTTTTATCCATCCGTGGGAGGGCCGGACCGGTCAAGCCCGTCAAGCCCGCGAACATGAGCAAAGGCGGGCCGGGCCAGGCCAGGCCGGATAACCCGTTTGAACAGCACCACCTACATGTCATACAGACAACAAGGGATGACAATTCATCCATACCCGCCCTGAACCCGAAACAATCCGGCCCAAAGAAAACGGGTTTGGTAAGCTATTTTAAAAACCCGTCAGGTTCGGTAGAACAGTCTGACCCGGTATAATCTGACCCGCCCGACCCGACTGGTATGGTTTTATGATTTTATGTGCCATGTGATAGGGCCCTATTCATTTTGGATGGTGGCTGCCTTCTTCAGCAGCGACGTGGTGGTCTCCTTTCTTTTTTATCTTTCTATTCGAGTCTCTCTCTCTCTCTCTCTCTCTCTCTCTCTCTCTCTCTCTCTTTACCTCCTCCCACCTTGTGGATCTAAGCAAATTTCTGCAGATTTGGAGAATGTGGGTAGAGTGAGTGTGAAATTTCATGATTACTAGATTTAAAGAGTGTGGGTTTTGTGATTTGATAGTTTTGAATACCTTCCCTCATGTCCTTACAACATAAGTTTGTACATTCTTTAACAGATTCAAAGGGAGATTTGGACCCTAGAAGCCCTGAGTGAGATCAAAATCCCATAAAAACCCATGCCTAGATCAAAATCCCAGGTACACCCATTAACACTCAAAAGACATAACTACCCATATCCAGTCCAGCCCCTATCCACTCCAGCCCACAGCCCATTCCAAAATTTAAAAGAAAATTCTAAAGCAACGCATGAGTGTGGAATCGAACATGTGACCTATGCTTGAACAATATTACCAAACCATTGAACCAAAGACATATTTGTTACGAATTAAATTATTTAATATAATAATCATTTTTTTTCTTCACATTTTCCAACTTTTAATAAAAAAAATAAATAACATTTTTTGGTCAAATCCGGTCAAACTCTCATAACTGACGTATAAGACATGCTCTACTCTTATAATTAGAGTATAAGACTCATTTTTTTTTTTCACATTTTCCAACTTTTAATAAAAAAATGAATAACATTTTTTGGTCAAATCCGGTCAAACTCTCATAACTGACGTATAAGACATGCTCTACTCTTATAATTAGAGTATAAGACTCATTTTTTTTTTCACATTTTCCAACTTTTAATAAAAAAATGAATAACATTTTTTGGTCAAATCCGGTCAAACTCTCATAACTGACGTATAAGACATGCTCTACTCTTATAATTAGAGTATAAGACTCATTTTTTTCACATTTTCCAACTTTTAATAAATAAATGAATAATATTTTTTGGTCAAATCCGGTCAAACTCTCATAACTGACGTATAAGACATGCTCTACTCTTATAATTAGAGTATAAGACTCATTTTTTTCACATTTTCCAACTTTTAATAAAAAAATAAATAATATTTTTTGGTCAAATCCGGTCAAACTCTCATAACTGACGTATAAGACATACTCTACTATTATAATTAGAGTATAAGACTCATTTTTTTCACATTTTCCAACTTTTAATAAAAAATGAATAATATTTTTTGGTCAAATCCGGTCAAACTCTCATAACTGACGTATAAGACATGCTCCACTATTATAATTAGAGTATAAGAGCCATTTTTTTTTCACATTTTCCAACTTTTAATAAAAAAATGAATAATATTTTTTTGTCAAATCCGGTCAAACTCTCATAAGTGACGTATAAGACATGCTTTACTCTTATAAAAATGCACTTATGAGACCTTTGAGAGCCTCATGAGTCTCTGCTATGAGACCTTGTAAATAGACCCTCATAAGTCTGATATGAGACTTTTTACATGTCTCATAAAGAATTTACAAGACTTTGATACAAATTATAAGGCCTAAAAAAATGCACTTATGAGACCTTTGAGAGACTCATGAGTCTCTGCTATGAGACTTTGATACAAATTATAAGACCTAAAAAAATACACTTATGAGATCTTTGAGAGACTCATAAGTCTGATATGAGACTTTTTTACATGTCTCATAAAGAATTTACAAGACTGATACAAATTAAAAGACCTAAAAAAAATGCACTTATGAGACCTTTGAGAGACTCATAAGTCTGATATGAGACTTTTTTACATGTCTCATAAAGAATTTACAAGACATTGATACAAATTATATCAACTTAAAATTATTGCTCAAAGTGCCTTTGCAATAACAGCGAAAAAAGTATGAAGAACATTTTCTGGAAAACATTTTCCAGAAAATGTTTTCCTCCAAATAAACGGAGCCTAATTCACCTTTTTTTTTTTTTCCCGTTCCATCTGATTTTCACAAACTTATATCACCTTCTTTTTTTTTTCCAACCCATCTCAGTTTCACAAACTTATATCAAACTAGCATAAATCAGACTTAGATATACCAGCTACATCACTCAATTGTTCATTTTTTGTGAAGTTTAATTTGTATAGATGCTAATTCAAGTTGATTCGCTACTTTAGATCGATACTGAGCAGGATTTACATTATTGGATAGTTCTTAATTCAGCAAACAATGCCTTCAATTCAGCTATATCAAATTGCAATTGAGTTCTGGCAAAGTACATGATTCTTGCCTTCTATTTAGTTTACTTTAAACAAATTTGACCTGGATCAACTTGAAATACCTAATGGTCAGCAAATGGTGAAGCCGGTGGACATCATATTCCCAAATCACAGTCCATTCCTCCATTTTCTTCTCGAGACGAGTCAATAGTCCATTCGACCGGAGCTACTGGATCTACAGCTTCGTCATAGTGATGGCACTAACCAGATCTGGATAGGCGACCGCTAGAAATATTGCCGGAGGTCGCGGAGCTCGTCGGCGGTCACACCATGTTGTCACTGGTGTAGAGAGAGGAAGAAAGGAATAAGGGATCGACGTCGCCGGAGGAAGAGGGGTTGACGGAGCAGTCGGATTTGACGGTGGCTCCTGGTGGCTCAAACGAGGTTCGATGGATGCGATTTTCATGCCATTAGTTTCGTCTGGTCGAGGCGATTAATCTTATGAGGTTTGATTTCGGTTTGCGTCGCCGGAGTGTTGCCAGCGAATAATGTTTGGAAAAGGAGCAGTCGGATTTGACGGTGGCGATTGGGGGCACGTCTGAAGCCCAATGCCGCTCATTTTGGTGGCAATAAATTCGCCTTCACAAGGGGAATCCAGATCTGGTGTCTTTTGGTAATTTTGTTGCTGAAGATGGACTGGGGGACGGAGAAGTGGCCGGAAAACAAGAAGATGATCGGAGGAGCAGAGAGAGAAAATAGAGATAGTGATTAGTGTGTGTGTTTTCTAGAGCGAGAGTATTTTGATAAAAATAAGGCAGAGTGTGGTGAGGGTTTTATTAGGTGGAGGGGTAGTTTTGGCATTTAGAGATTAATGTTGACTGAGTCAAAGGGTAATTGGGTTTTGATGGAATTTTGATCTGGGATTAGGGGGTAGGTGGACTTAATCATATCGGCTGGGTTTTTATGGCTTTATGATCTGGGCTTTGGGTCCTTATGGAATTATGCCGATTCAAAGGTGGGAGTGTATAGTTTTGAGATCTAAGAGATTTCCTTTTTGAAAATTGTGGGTTATGTGAGTATGACTTGTGATAGACGGTTGTGTAGATTAGGGTGCGGACATGTGCGAGGACGGGTTTTTGCAGTGTCGGGGCGGCCGGGTTCGATTTGACTGAGCTTATGTGCGGGCCATAGTTGGTAATCACTAAACCCGGCTCGAACCCGACTCGTTGTCATCCCTACACAAAACAACTATGCACTAATTATTTTATGCCTTGCTTTTTCTCTTATACCCACTTTTTATATTCACAACGGTATACTACTTCACTTTTTATCTTTTACCACCGTTAAAAGATTCTCCACCTTAATAGTTGTGCACATTTATTTTAAAGCTTAAAATGGGACGTGCCGTTAGTACTCCCTCCGTCCCAGACTAAGGTTCTTATTTTCTTTTTTGGTTTATCCCAGACTAAGGTTTTTAGTTGCTTTATTACTTAAAATGGATCATGGGACTCACTTGTCATTCTCACAACAAAAACTCTCTACCCACTTTATCTTTCCTACTTTCTCTTACTTTTTTATACTCATAACATTTACTTTTTCTTAATATCCGTGTAAAGTCAAACTAAAAACCTAAAAACCTTAGTTAGGAACGGAGGGAGTATTAAAGATAGGTATGTGTTTGCGTCATGCTTACAACTAAATGCGTACATCATCAATATAACAAACACTAACAAAATTCAAATTGATTTTGCATCATCTCACAACTCCTTAACTAAGGAGCCGTAAGAGCAGTGCTAAAATAAATAGTGGTACTCCCTCCGGTCCAAAATAACTGTCACTTTTGGACCAAAATTTTGATCCAAAATAATTGTCACTTTTGAGCTAAATGTCTCTTTTATCCTTACATTGAATCTTGTTCTCTTTTATTAATTATCTTAGTGTGAGACATTAATGTAAGAAAGTTACACACTTAATAGGGGTAAAGTTGGAACTTTTGTCACTAAGTCATGATAATTATTACATTTCTTAAGAGTTGTGCAAATGCAAAAAAAGACAGTTATTTGGGACCGGAGGGAGTAAATTGAAAAAGAAAAAAAAAAACTTCCAAACATAGAGTAATAAATAAGTACTACGCTGCTGGTCTCAAAATGAATGACTATGTTTAATACTCCGTGCGTCTCAAAATAGATGTTGTTTCGAAGTGTTTCAAACACAATAATGTTTTGGTCAAATTTCTCAATTCAACTTCTAAGTAAGATTATTGGGCACAATGGAATATAATTGCAAAGAAACTTAAGGATAGAAATGAACACGAGAATTTTAACGAGGAAAGCCCTTGAACAACTTGTTCGCCGGCATAAAACCTCGGGGAAGAAACTTCGTTAGTATTGCCTTTCGAGTTTTAATGGAGTACAAAGAATAAGAGTAAAAGCTCTATCTCGTGAGTGTGTGTGTTACATTGTTCGTGCTTGCTATTTATAACAAAATAATTAACACCAAAAACTGAATAGATGAGCCTTATATCTCGGAGAGTTGGTTAGGGCTTATCCAGTTTTAAGATGATCCCCCTAGTTCCTTGACTCAGTCTTCAACTAAGCCACTCTTTGTTCGATCATGCCCACAATTTCCGCAATGGCTACCTGAAAAATAGGGATAAATTTACCTGCAAATAAATCACGTGTAAATGATCAAATTATTGTTGCCGTTGAGTTGCAGGTTGCTGGACAAGTTGATGTGTTCAAGATGGCTCAGGACTTTCAGGATGTAGAGAAACAGAGCAAATTTTTATCCCCAAACAATTGCCCCTGAATTTTTTGAATTTTAAAAAGGAAGTTAAGAAGTCGAAAAATTTAACATTAAATTGCTGGCAACCACTATTGTGCTTATAGGAGGAGAAGTGGCGGTTGCAGAGAGATAATAGGGCTATAACTCCTCCTAGGAGTCTATAACTGCTAGGGGTTTTTAAAAGAGGGCCTCCTCTTCAACTTCGTCAGAAAGGAAGCTTCTTGAGGGTTCCACCGTTTTCCTCGTCAGTTTTTGGTGAGTTTCTATTATTTCCTTCTCAAATTCTCATATTTTCGTGTTTAGTGATGGAGGGTTTTCCTGAGGGTTTTGCTTGCTTAGGGTTCATAGATCACCCCGATGATGAAAGATGTGAATTCGCACCGGCCGATGTTGAAGATATGAAGAAATATTTTCCAAAAGGTGCCGAATTTCTGGAACCTAATGCTCTTATGACCTCTGACTATGTTTCTAATGAATGGCTTGGCTTTTTAGAGTATCCCTTCTTGATTGGCCTTACATTCCCTTTTCCTCCTTGTATTGGGCGCTTTTTCGAAATCACAGGGTTAGCCTTTACCCAGTTGATGCCAGTTGGGTGGAGGCTTTTGATAACTCTGGAAAGGTTAAGTGCTGATATGGGCTTGAAGGTTGATTTAGAGGAATTAGGTTTCTGTTATGATCTAAGATCTCACGGGAGCAAAAGGTTTGGGTTTAGGGTTAAGACTAAGGCTAATAGTTTGGTTACAGAGTCAACTGATAAGGATAGAAAGTGGAAAAATAGGTTTTTCTATGTGAAGAGGTCTAGTCTGGAAGGGGTTGGAAGGTTCAATTCATACTGGTTGGATGAAGGTAGTGTTGAATTGATTCTCTTTCTTCAATGACATAGGTTTTCAATTTAGGTATGTAACAACTTGAATTCTTGCAGTTCTGAAGCTTGATGATTTATTTCCGAGGCGAAAAGACACACTGAACATTGTTGAGGCTATATGTGCATTATCCCCAAAGAAGCGCAGGTTTGTCCGTCCTGTTACTCCGTCTGATCAAGGTGAAGTTGAAGAAGAAAAGAGTTCAAGCAAAAGTCTACAAGCTGGTCCAGGGATGTCATCTGGTAAGATTCTATTTTTCCATCAAGTTGATATAAGATGCTCTTACTAACTCTGTATACTATCTTGGTTGTAGCTACTCCTTCGCAAGTGAGTTTAGGTGGCGTTAGCAACTTGATTGCAAGGTTCAAGAATCCAAAAATTGGAGATGCAAAACCTCCAAAGACTGAGAGTTCTAAACCCAAGTTGATGATAGGGGACATGGTGGCTTTCAAGAAGAGAAAGGCTGATTTAATTGAGTTGGATGCCTCAGAACCTTTTGAGAAAAAGCTTGCTAAGAAGGTAAGTTTCTTAAACGTTTATGCTAATTGGTTCTTCAATCAACATCCACCTAATTCTAATACTTCAGGTTCTGGATGCCACAAACATGTTGACTAATGAAGTCCAACTTTGGAGGGGTAAAGCAGAGGAATCCTTGCAAGCCAAACAAGATGCTGAGGAAAAGTTGTTGGAAAAGGATTCTAAGATTGTAGCCATGGAAAAAGAGATTAGGGAGTGGACAATGAGGATGGCTGAGTTGAACAGACTGAATAGAGAGGGTCTAGAGGCTTTGGAAGAAAGGTTGACCAAAGAAGCGGGCAAGATGGTGTTTGAAGCTAGAATTCAGATGATAGAAGAATATCAAGCTGGGAAGCATACAGAATGGAACCTTGACGATGAACAGGCTGCACTGAAGGGGATCAAGGATGAAGAAGCTGGAGAGGTTAGTTCTAAGCCCCAGGATGCTGCTGCGGAGCAGGTTGACGAGAATGTAGATGTCAAGGCGGATGCTTGAAAGGTAAGTTATTTATTTGTTCCTGCAAGGCGTTAGTAACTAAAACAATTTCTTTTAGGCTTTAAGTAATTTAGTTTTATCAACGAGGGGGATGTCCTCGTAAACAATTAGATAATCTTAAGATGTAATCGTTTTAGTTTGGACAAGTTTTATGTTTTAGTTGTAGTCAACTCATGTCATGCTGCTAGCATGAGTTTGACTTTTTGGATGTTAAGTTTAGTTTGAACAGTTTCAGGATGTATGATCCTTACTTTGGTACTGATTGACTTTCTTTATGATGCTATTTGTAATTTAAGGTGACAGTGTAAATGCAACTTGTTAAAGTTGGCCTTTAAGAAAAGAAGAATGAAACATGTAAATACTAGTACTTGTGAATGAGAAGATGTTTCAATCTTTAAAAATTTTGTTCTTGGTAACATGTTAATGCTACAACCAACTGTAAATGACTTTAGTTCACAAGTTGTCTAAGTGCAAGATGGTAATCAATATGTAACGAGTTACACTGGCCACCTTACAACTTACACAAATGTGAAAAACGTGCGCACGGGCGAATGTGTATGAACCTTTAATCTTGTGAAAGATGTACAATCTTTAAACCTTTGAAAAGTGAAAACTTTTAATCCTGAGTGCAGATTTGTAATCAAAAATGTATAAGATTTATCATCAATGAACTTACTGGCTTAAGTGAACAGTGACACCCCTTTCCAGTATTTCGTTGAGCAAGTTGGAATCCTTGAATCTAAACAACTCAAGTTGTTAATCCTAGCGAACCCACATGTTGATCACATCGATCCAAGTTAGAATTTCATGTATCCTTACAAAACAAACATATGTTAGGGGTGGGTGTTAGCTTGGCTAACACCCCTCCGATGCTTAAGTCAGTATGTGTTTGAAATAAATAAGTTGGAAATAAAAATACTAAAACAAAACTTAATTAAATCATACCTGATTCTCGGAATGGAATGGACAAGCTACAACTTACATATAATATGCTTTAAGGTGGATTGCATTCCAACTTCTTGGTATTCTAACCCCGTCCAAGGTGGAGAGCCAATATGCCCCTTTACCAGCCTCTGCATCTACAAGGTAGAGACCTTCCCACTTGGCTGCAAGTTTGCCAGCGTTCAATTCCCTTGTGTTCTGAAAGACCTTTCGGAGTACCATGTCTCCAACTTGAAATCTCCTAATGCGTACATTCTTGTTGTAAGACTTTGCAATTCTCTGTTGATAAACTGCCATCCTGATCTTGGCCAAATCTCTTAGTTCATCAATAGTATCAAGATCTTCAGCAAGTATAATCTGGTTGTCTTCTGGAGTTATTAAGCCGTATCTTGCTGTTGGGATGGAAAATTCTACTGGAATAACAGCTTTTGTTCCATAAACTAGAGAGAAAGGAGTTTGTCCTGTTGCATTTTTTGGGGTTGTTCTATCTGCCCATAATACTAGTGGCAATTCTTCGGCCCATCTTCCTTTCTTCTGATCAAGACGTTTCTTCAGATTGTTCACAATCAACTTGTTGCTGGATTCTGCTTGGCCGTTGGCTTGAGGATGTACCGGTGTTGAAGTAATCAACTTGATTCCCCATCTTGTACAGAAATCTTGAGTCTTCTTACTGATGAATTGTGAACCATTGTCACAAACAATTTCTGAAGGGACACCAAACCTACTGATGATGTTCCTTTTTAGGAATGAAATCACTTCTTTATCTCTAACTTGAACAAAAGCTTCGGCCTCTATCCATTTTGAGAAGTAATCAGTCATGGCTAACATGAACACTTTGCCCCCAGGTGCTTTAGGAAACTTTCCAACAATGTCCATCCCCCATTGCATGAAGGGCCACGGTGATAAAATAGGGTGGAGAGGTTGAGCAGGTTGATGCAGGATATTGCTATGTCTCTGACAAGAATCACATTTCTGAACGTAATTGGTGGCATCCTGACGCATAGTCGGCCAATAGTACCCTGTTCTTAATGCCTTAAAAGATAGTAACTTGCCCCCAGAATGATTGCCACATTCACCTTCATGCAGCTCTCTCAAAACTTGTTTAGCTTGTTGTTGATCCAGGCATCTCATGTACAAACCTGTAAAAGACTTACGAAATAGGATGTTATCAATTAATACAAATCTAGATACCTTCATCCTGAAAGCTTTCGCATTTTTGACACCTTGTGGCACTGTTCCATCCTGCAGAAATGTTATTATGGGCAGTGTCCAAGATGTCTCTCCGTTGGAGGTATCGTTCAATGTCTCTGGTTGATCATCAACTTGGTTGGTTTCTGGCTGGTGTATTGCAGGATGTAGGATGTGAATTATAGGTATAGAATTGTTCAACATGCTCCTGCAACTTGATCCAAGGTTGGCTAACGCGTCAGCTTCAGCATTTTCTTCCCTTGGGATTTGTTGGAATGTAAGTTCTTCAAATTGTCCCGACAAGGATTTGACATGTTGCAGATAACTTAACATCCTTTTATGCTTTGCGGTATAGGACCCGTTAAAATGGTTAACCAATAACAAGGAATCACTATAAACATTGAGATATTTAACATTTAAACTTAAAGCAGTAACCAAACCCATGACGAGGGCTTCATATTCAGCCTCGTTATTTGTAGCTTGGAATTCACAAGCTACAGCCTGTGGAATTAGTTCTCCTTGGGGGGATCTCAAGACTATGCCCAAACCTGTGCCCCTTGCATTTGATGCTCCATCTGTATAAAGTGTCCAAAACCTGGAACAGCCTGAACCTTCAAGTTGCTGGACTTCAAGTTCAACTTCAGGTTGAAGGTCAGGGCTGAAATCTGCTACGAAGTCAGCTAGGGCTTGTGACTTGATTGCGGTCCTTGCTTCATACTGAATATCATAGGTACTAAGTTGCACGGACCATTTTGCCATCCTTCCTGACATCTCAGGTTTTCTCATTACGTTCCTGATAGGATAGTTAGTCCTCACAATAATAGGATGGACTTCAAAATAGTGGCGCAACTTAATAGAAGCAGTTATCAAAGCAAGAACAAGTTTCTCAAGATGGGAGTACCTGGTTTCGGCATCTAGAAGAGATTTACTTACATAATAAACAGGAAATTGAGTACCATCTTGTTCCCTTGCTAGGACTGCACTGACTGCATTTTCTGATACTGAAAGGTAGAGGTACAAAGCTTCACCGATTTCAGGTTTGGAAAGTAGAGGAGGCGTTGTTAAATAGTCATTAAGCTGGTTGAAGGCTGCTTCGTGCTCTTCTGTCCACTGGAACAATTTGTTTTTCCTCAACACTTCATAGAACAACCTGCACCTGTCTGATGATTTGGAGATGAACCTGGTCAGGGCTGCCACCTTGCCTGTGAGCCTTTGCACTTCCTTAATATTCTTTGGGGACTTCAAGTTGATAATGGCCTTTATCTGTTCTGGACTTGCTTCAATGCCTCTCTTGGTTACCATGTAGCCAAGGAATTTTCCTGCCTTAACACCAAAGTTGCATTTTGAAGGGTTGAGCTTCATGTTGAAAGCTTCCAGGATATCAAAAGCTTCCTTTAGATCTCGGGCATGGTCTTCAATACACTTGGACTTCACCACCATGTCGTCAATGTACACTTCCACAGTCTTCCCAAGCTGGTCCTTGAACATCATGTTGACCAGTCTCTGATAGGTTGCCCCTGCATTCCTTAACCCAAAGGGCATGACGATGAAGCAGTATATACCCTCTGGAGTAATAAACGCCGTATCTTCTTGGTCCGAAGGCTCCATCTGAATTTGTTGAAATCCTGAATAGGCATCCATAAATGTCAAGACCTCATGTCCAGCTGTCGCGTCAACCAGGGCATCAATATGAGGCAAAGGAAAAGGATCCTTAGGGCATGCTTTATTCAAGTCTGTAAAATCCACACAGACTCGCCACTTCCCATTCTTCTTTTCTACAACCACCACGTTGGCCAACCACTTGGGGTATTCAACCTCTCTGATCATCTTGGACTTTAGTAACCTCTCTACTTCTTCCCTGATAATCTGATTACGTTCATGAGCGAACTTCCTTCTCTTTTGGTGAACAGGTTTGGCATTTGGGTCCACGTTCAACTTGTGGGTTATAACATCCTTGCTGATTCCAGTCATATCTTCATGCTTCCAAGCAAAGCACTTCATCCTGCTCCTTAGAAATTGAATGATCTGCTCCTCTACATTAGGAGGTAAGTCTGCACCTATATGGACTTTGCCATCGGGATTAGAAGGATCAAGATGCACCTCCTTGATATCAAACTCTGCCGTTTCAAGTACATCCCGGGCCTTTCTCTGTAATTGCTATGCTTGCCTGGGACTTCTGGCTGCCTTCATGGACACCTTGTAACATTCTTTAGCAGCTTGCTGATCTCCTGACACCTTGACTACTCCCCAAGGTGTTGGCAACTTGAAACACTGGTGGTAAGTTGAGGGTACGGCCTTTACATTGTGAATCCAGGGTCTACCCAGTATGATGTTATAGGATGACTGACATTCTATTACGCAGAACTTCTCCATGGAGTTAATTCATTCGACATAGACCGGGAAAGTAATTTCTCCAAAAGTATGCTTCGTCTCCCCACTGAATCCGACCAAGACTGAGGAACTCTTAGTCACATTCTCAAGCGGGATGCCCATTCCTTTCAAGCCATCCGTTGTTACGATATTTACTGAACTTCCATTATCTATCAAGATGCGCCTCACCAAACAGTTTGCAACTTGTAAGCTTACGACCAAGGCATCATGATGTGGATCCTGGATGGTGACCCTATCATCTTCATCAAAGGAAATTTCTTGACCCTTGTCCTTTCCGACCGATCTTGAGGGAAAATAGGACCTGTCCTCCTTTGCCTCTGCAGCACGACGCTTGGCTGCCGAATAGGTTGTGCCACAGATATCTGAGCCTCCAATGATCATGTTGACCACTCTGGTTGGAGGTGGGTGGGATGGTGGACCCTCAGGTTGTTTTTCTTGGTCGCCCGCACGATCTTCAACACGTCCACGCCTTCTGCCAAGTAGCTCTTTGAGGAGTCCTTTGGATAACAAGTGGCTGATCTCCTTCCTGAGTGCAATACAATTTTCCGTGGTATGCCCAAAATCTTCATGATAGGCGCACCACTTGGACTTGTCTTTCCAAATTGAAGGCTTGTCAGCTTTCTTGGGCCACCTTGCTTTCTCACCCAGGTTGTCCAAGGCATTGATTAATCCTGCAATATCAACGGAAAAACAATAGTCATCAATTCTTGGATAAGAAGAATCATCATCCTCATCATTATCATCAACAATATGAACTTTAGAAGAGTCGGGTTTAGAGTAGGGTTTGCCCCTATTAGATCTGGAGTGAGATGTTTCCATCTTGCCACCAGAATGGGATGGATCAGCTCTGCCACTAGGAGGGTCTGGTGTTGTATTCTTCTTGGTTGTTTTATCCTGGAGCAACTTGTCCTCCTCCAACCTGATGAATTTGGAAGCTCTAGTTCTGATCTCATCCAGCCTTCTGCATGGCGTCATCACCAAGTCATCATAATACGGAGAGTCTTTCTTGAGTCCCATCCTGAAGGCTTCAATTGCAGTCACAGTGTCCAGGTTGGATATGTTCACTGCCTCCCTGTTGAATCTGCTCAGATAGTCCTTCAGTAGCTCATCAGGTTGTTGGACCACCCTATAAAGATCACTTGTTAGCTTTTCAAACACCCTGTTGCATGAAAACTGATTAGTGAACAGGTTAATAAGCTGAGCGTATGATCCAATAGAACCCAAAGGTTGGCTAATGAGCCATCTCAAAGCTGCCCCTGTGAGAGTAGAGCCAAAACCCCTGCAAAAGCATGCTTCCTTGTATTGAGGTGGAATATGGACAACATCCATCTTCTCCTGGTATAGTGCAACATGTTCAGCTGGATCCGTTGTTCCGTCGTATTGCTTCATATGAGGCGGGCTGAACTTCTTCGGTATGACCACGTTGGCTATGGTTGGAGCGAAGCGTGATTCATTGTAGCATGTTGGAGATGCCTGGTTGTATGGCATGGTCATCCCTGGTACGTTCATGACTAACTCTCTCAACTCCTGCATTTGACGGCTAAGCAGGCTACCTGCATCATTGTTAGGAACAACAAATTGATAATTATTAAAATGATTGAAATCAGGTAGAGGGTTTAAACCACCTGCCGCCGCTGTTGAAGGGGTCAGCAACGTTGTTGAGGTTGGAGCAATAGCTTCAGGATTAACAACGGTACTATTGGTCAGGCTGGCTACCTGTGTGAATCCACCAAATCCAGAGGGTCCAGCAGTGTCTCCCTCAAAAGTAAGTCTCCGAGGTTGGTAAGGAGAGTACAGGTTGGAAGGCGCACTAGGAGTAACAGACTCGAAGATGCTAGGGAAGCTGGTCTGTTGCACCATTGGCGTTCCCCCACGGAGAGAAGATACTTCATTCTGCAACCTGGCGATGTGATTCATCAGCATGGTAGAAGTATCATTCTGAACTAGGATCTGGTTCCTCACTTCACGCAGCATGGCGGTCAAGTTGGAGGCTATGTCAATTGTGACTTCCTGGGTTGTAGTAACAGGAACTCCATCACGGATCTGAATTGGCTGTGAAACACCACCGATGTGCTGAGTTGAAGGTATCACCGTTGATGAAGCTGGGTTTGTGCTCACTGTTGAGCTCGCACCAACCGAAGTCATGGCTGAGGACATTGCTGTCGACATCTCAAGTTCTTTTAACAATTAAAAGACCAAAGTTTCCCACGGACGGCGCCAAATTGTTTTGGTCAAATTTCTCAATTCAACTTCTAAGTAAGATTATTGGGCACAATGGAATATAATTGCAAAGAAACTTAAGGATAGAAATGAACACGAGAATTTTAACGAGGAAAGCCCTTGAACAACTTGTTCGCCGGCATAAAACCTCGGGGAAGAAACTTCGTTAGTATTGCCTTTCGAGTTTTAATGGAGTACAAAGAATAAGAGTAAAAGCTCTATCTCGTGAGTGTGTGTGTTACATTGTTCGTGCTTGCTATTTATAACAAAATAATTAACACCAAAAACTGAATAGATGAGCCTTATATCTCGGAGAGTTGGTTAGGGCTTATCCAGTTTTAAGATGATCCCCCTAGTTCCTTGACTCAGTCTTCAACTAAGCCACTCTTTGTTCGATCATGCCCACAATTTCCGCAATGGCTACCTGAAAAATAGGGATAAATTTACCTGCAAATAAATCACGTGTAAATGATCAAATTATTGTTGCCGTTGAGTTGCAGGTTACTGGACAAGTTGATGTGTTCAAGATGGCTCAGGACTTTCAGGATGTAGAGAAACAGAGCAAATTTTTATCCCCAAACAAATAACAAATGCTATTAATGCATATGAAGAAGTCTCAAATACCCTTAAAGCAATTCAACTACCTAGGTACTAATTAAATGGTTAGATAAGAGATAGTTCACTATCATTATTAAGGGTATAATTGGTATACAACAACAAAAAAAACTTTGAAAATAGTGAAACGACAAGTATTTTGAGACAAAAATTAACTCCCAAAACGACCTCTATATTGAGACGGAGGGAGTAAACGATAAAAACAAAGTAGGTCTTTTCTTTTAAAACGAGTATATATTTTCAAATTTATGGGCACATTATTTTGGTCGAAGGGATGGATAAATGATTAATGGACGAACTGCATCTAGGTAATTGACTCTACAAAATATGGATGTGAATGGATCGATGGAAATTAATTAATTAAAGGTCAAAGCTTAGGAAAATGTAAATACTCGAAAAAAAAAATCCTAACATTAATGTTTGCCATAAATAGCATGTGCTATTTCAAAATTGATGTTGAAAATACAGGCCTAACGGTTCAAATTTTGTACCCAAAAATTAATTCTTGATGCAAGTTGACAACACTTGCTAAATATAATGAAAAAGAAAAATCATTCAAACTAGGCTGCCAAACAGAATCAATAAATAAATCATTTTTCAATAAAAATCGGATAAACTATTCTAGCATCTGTAATACTCCATCCGTCCCAAAATGATGTTCTCATTTGGCATTTTTCATTATCCCAAAAAAAAACTTCTCATTTTTACAATGTATGCTTAATTGTGCATAAACACAACATGGCTAGTGAAGTAAGTGTTCATATCCTTAAAAAGTATGAATAGTCAAACGTGAAGATCATTTTGGGACGGAGGGAGTATTATTATTTTTATTGTGAACAAAACTAATACTCCCTCCGCCTCAAAATAGATGTCGTTTTGGGAGCTAATTTTTGTCTCAAAATATTTGTCGTTTCACTATTTTCAAAGTTTTTTTATTGCTCTATACCAATTATACCCTTAATAATGATATTGAACTATCTCTTACCTAACCATTTAATTACCAAGGTAGTTGAATTATTTTGGGGGTATTTGACTTCTTCACATGCATTAATGGCATTTCTTAATATGTGTGAAACACTCTAAAACGACATCTAATTTGAGACGGAGGGAGTATAAAAGAAAGGGATTTTTACCAATAAGTCATTTGGGGAAGGTGGTATTTGCCAATAAAAACACAACATTTCATATTTTACCTTAGGGTCCTTGGGTTGAAATCAATATTACCAATAAATCCCGCACACTTTTTAAATGACAAAAATAACCCCGTTTCAAACCCTAGCCTCGTTAGTAGCGCCTTCCTAATTGTAATCCGGCTACTGCTGTTTCTGTGACCATGAATGGCTCTGAGGCTTTTTATCAAATATGCAAAGTCAGATACTTAAGGTAATCAATGGCAACTGGGAAGGTCAAACTGGTCGAAAGGAGGGTCACTTTCAGTTCTTCCTGATTGGGAAGCAATCTGTTCCCTCAAAACTAAAATTCAGTCCCTAGCTAGCTGGAGTACTTTATCAAATTTGGTGGTTGGTGGAGCCCAACTTGTTGAAATAGCTATCAATTTCACAATTGGCTCCAGTACTCAATTTCTTTCAATTTCAATCAATAAAATAAAAGTATTAATTGATCACACAACGAATTTTTTCTCAAATAATTCCTTTATTTGTAAGTATTTACCAAAGTACCACTCTTTTCAAAGTATGTACCAAAATGACCAACTTTGAGGTAATTCGCTTCTAGGAAAAGCGAATTATGTAATTCGCTAATCACAAAAGCGAATTAACTTTGACCTCATTAGCCCCATTAATCCATAGACGTTAATTAGCCTAGCCCCCAAATGAATTCGCTCTCTGCGGGAGCGAATTACACATTTAAATGAATTCGCTTTTTGCGGAAGCGGATTACACATTTAAATGAATTCGCTCTTTGCGGAAGCGAATTACACATTTAATTGAGTACCCCCATTGCCTTGTCTTCATTCACTCACAGACAGACTCACAACAGACCACGCAGAGAAGAGAGGCGATAGAGCGGCGACGATTCCCGGCGATTGACTGGTTTCTTGGTCCGATTGTGAGGGTTTTTCTTGATTCAAAGCTACATTTCTCCGTTCCTAATACAACATGTAAGTTTTTCTTTATTTTTTTAGCAATAAATATTGAATTTTAGGGTTAGGATTTTGCGATTTTTGGTTCAATTTTTTGGGTGATTGTCGACTGATTATGGACTCTAGTAGCGTTTATGATTTGTTTTTTGTAGAATTATATTGAATGTGTGTTATTTGCGGACTTGATTTTAAGGTTTATAATTTAGGTTTGAAATTGGGTTTAAGTTTGTTATCTAGGTTTGAATTTGGGGATTTTGATGATTTTTGTCTGTATTTTTGCTTTCAAAAATACTCCCTCCGTCCCCAAAAATAAACTGGGGATTTTAATAAAGACTCCCTCCGTCCCAAAATGTTAATCATTCTTTTTTCGTTGTTATTTTGAATGAACTTTCTAGGACAGAGACGGAGGGAGTATAAACTTTCATATTCTTACAATGATGTAGACTGGATTTTTATGGAATTGACTTTCGTAGTTTTTCGTAAACGCATGAAACTTCCATATTTTTGGTGCCTTCTTTCTTCTTAATAGGAGAAACAGATGTTATGATTTATCACTTGTGAGCATGATTTCTTGGGTGGTAGGTGCTTTGCCTATACAGAAATGAGTTGCATAGACTTATGAAACCTGTTTTTGCACTTTGATTATAAGTTTAACTATTTGGATTCGTACAATGTTCGATAATAAGTTTGATAATAAGTGTTAGTACAATGTTTTTGTGCCTTCTTTCTTTTTTCTATGAGACTCTCATTCTAAGAAAAGGAAACCTAATTGCCACTTTTAATTGTTTCTTTCACCTATAAGTGGAGCACCCCTTTCTATTATTAGGGAGTATATTATTAATGAACTTTTTAGTACGTAGGGAGTATATTATTAATCCTTTTATATGATTGTGGTTTTTTTTATTGTTCCAGATGGATGGAGATGGGCCGTTTGTAGATCCAGGTCCTTTGAACCGCACCGTTCTGACTTAACAGGGTTCCCATAGATCTTCTCATTTATGGGCTGGTGAAGAGGTTTGTAGTATATCATTTCGACATGGTCCAAAGCCCCCGACAAATATAGATGGAAGGGTTGTGAACAGATTACGGGTTGCGGAGTTTTACGGAGTTTACAGGATGGGGGAGATGAAGAAATATGACTGTGCTTTATTTGAGGCGTTGGTCGAGCGGTGGCGCCCGGAGACCCACACTTTCCATCTACCTGTTGGTGAGATGACGATTACGCTGCAGGATGTGGGTCTATTGACGGGTTTGCCGATAGATGGATTGCCCGTCACGGGCCTTCAGACATATATGACAGACGCCCAGTGGGCTGATTTGTGTTTTGAGTTGTTAGGTGTCAGACCTGGTCCCCCGAACTTGAAGACGGGGATGTTGAATCTCAAGTGGCTTAAGGAGAATTTCTCAAATATTGATAATTTGGGAGAACATGCCACAATAGCGGATATTGATAGGTACACACGTGCCTATATCATGGAATTATTGGGGTCATATATCTTGGCAGATCGCAGTAATTCGAAGGTGAAGCTCATATATTTGCCACTTCTTAGAGACATCGATGCTCTAGGATCTTATAGCTGGGGCAGTGCTGCGTTGGCCATCCTTTATCGAGAGCTTTGCAAGGCGACTTCCCCCCAAACTAGTCAGTGTGGAGGATTCATGCCGATTGTGCAGGTATGACTATTTAAATATAGTATACATGTGCACCATATCATTTTATAGTTTATATTTATATATATTGATGTTGATTTTTGAACAGATTTGGGCATTGGAGAGATTGAGGTGTACCCAGCCGCGGTCGTTAGGCGCTGTATATGGGGCAGATGTAGATGACCCGTTGGGGGCTAGGTATGATAGGACAACTACTTATCAATGAATTGATATATTTTTTTACGCTTTTAGAGTATAATTTTCTTTGATTTTCAATTTCAGTTGGCGGGGGGCGTTATCGTTTGGTTATGTGACTAGACATAACCTGCGTGGCTATAGGGATGCGTTAGATAGTTTGACTGCAGATCAGGTTGTGTGGGAGCCATATGGAGACCGTGTTGCTCCAGGGTATTGCTTGCAGGGGGAGGCTGTTTGGACGACGAGGTCGCCTCTTATATGTTTCGAGAGGGTGGAGTTGCACCTGCCTGATCGAGTTATGCGCCAGTTTGGCATGCGCCAGTTCATCCCTGGGCTAGTTGACACTGATGTTAGATTGCATCAGATTGATAGACGGAGTAGACCCAGAATAATTTGGATGGATGACCATGCCGCCTATATTCAACAATGGGAAGCACGTTTGTTCAATGTGGTTCCTAGGTCAGAGGACGAGGTGGATATGGACTATTCATATACACATGAGTACATGCTTTGGTGAGTGTCTATTGTTTTTGTATACTCTCTCTATCCCTGAATAAATGTTATAGTTGACATTTATTCCTTTCTTTGCACCATAAATTTTTAATATTTTTAACATTTTTTTTTCAAAAGTCCCTGACCATGTTTTGTAGTATGACCCTAGAGTGTAAAATTGATCAACGTAACTACGACCATCGACATTCATGAATGTGCAACATGCAATTGCATGGGAACACGACAAGTGATATGCGACCCATTTGCCACATGTGCATGTACGCTCATCAAATCTCACAATTTGAGTATTTCCAGGATTGTATTTCTGAATGCCCAGAAAACACGATCAAACTTTTTATATACACCAGGTGGAGGAGGATTATAATACTCAACAATAGTTCCAGGATTGTATTTCTGAATAGCACCTAGGACACGAGGTAACCGAGCATAAGATTCCTTTCCAGTCTCCAAACACTGAGCCAATGGCCTTTTGTTTCCCACACCATGCCTTCTTGTAAGAAATTGTCCTACCGTATTTCTCATTTATATCTGCAATAATAACTTGAACATTCAAATCAGAATCAGCCTTGACCTTATGGAGAATATGCCGACCAATAAACTTAGCATCCAAGTTGGGGTGATCAAGACTAAGTCCAGAATACAAACAACAATGAGGGCCTCTATACTTGGTCACTTCCCAATATCCTATCTTCTTCTGACTCACACGAGCATAAAAAGGGCATGGATAGTCTTTCAACAAACACTCAATGGCCCACGTTCGGAGTGTGCTCTTTCTTACCTTAAAACGTCGATTGGAATGTATGTGATACTTCTTTATCTCATATTGCACCTCAATCTTCTTAGAAAATCGTATCCCTTTAGCCAATCCACCCTTCTCTCCATCCCATATCGGAAAACTACATTGATTATTAACAGCAATCACATCAACTTCTTCTCCACTATCATGATAAAGAGGATAGTCTGCTCTCTCATGCATTCGATTCTCTCTCCTTTCGTACGCTACTAAATCTGATTCAATCCCATCATTCGGCCCATCGTCACCCTCGCTAATCTCACTACCGGTGCTGTTTTCTTCATCATCATCATCATCAGGAAACAACAAACTATCTATTTGTGCATCATAGTCTTCATTATCTTCATCTAAAACATCATCATCAGTCGGAACATCCTCACGTGGCACTCGTCTACGACGCGGTCTCTGGTTACTTGGAGCCATTGCAGCCGCTTGGTTGTAACTGGGCGAATTATCATAGAATGTCTCTGTACTTGGACCCTCGTCAGGCTCTCGGTTGTAACTCTACGAATTCACATAAAGTGTCTCTGCCTCTGCCTCTGCATAACGTTCATTCGTCTCTTGATTATAACCAATGTCAGTCCCACCCCCACGGATATCAAACACCTCAATAGCCTTCATGATAATATACAACTGCAAGTTACTCAACCCACCAAATTGAGCATTAACATCAAACATTAACGCCACACTATTATCGTCTTGGATATGAAATGGAAAGTAATTTGCAATTCCATGGTCAAAGGAATGAGGAAACCTACAAATAACTTCCAGCTGAAATCTTGTTCGATCTACCCCAATATGTTCATACAACTGATCAATCAACTCAGTGTAAGTCCATCTATGTATCGCTCTAAGACCAGGTCCTTTTTCAAAAAGAGGACCATTAAATGGATCTTCATCATCCCCTCCCCAGTAGCACATGAAAATAAGCGGTAACCCACTCATCGATACCCTAGAACCCTAGAAAATGATAATAACAGTCAAAATCTTAAATTTATCATTTCTCTCTACAAATTCACTCAAAAACCTAAAATAAATCGCATCAAACACAAAAAATGACATATAGATAGAGATCGTGGTGTACCTTTTTGCTTGATCTGAGTATTTCAGGAAATGGATTTGCAAAATCAACTCCTCTTTGCGTCCCTTCTTCTTTCTCTCTCTATTTTCAGACAAGATGAAGATATAATGAGCTGCACATACTGAAACCTTATCTTATTGTGTGGGTTTAATGTAATTCGCTTCTTCAAGTAGCGAATTATAACAATTTGCTACTATAGAAAGCGAATTACTTAAGGATTAATTAACGCCCTAATGCAAAGCGCGCCTAATCTGGTCAAACCACAATTCGCTTTTCACAAAAGCGAATTATAATAATTCGCTATACACAGTGGCGAATTAGCTCAAAGTAGGTCATTTTGGTACATACTTTGAAAAAGGTGGTACTCTGGTAAATACTTATAAATAATGGAATTATTTGAGAAAAAATTCTCACACAACCGTGAAATTAATTTGTCTGTTACCTTTAAGGTTATGTGATAACAAATTCATCGTTACAATTAAATAATCGAGAAATTGATTCATCAATTGTGAAAAATTGAGTTTTATCACTTCTTATACTCAAGTATGAACAAATGAGAAATGAATGTCTTAATTTTTTTAAAAATATATAATTTCACACGATTGTGAAATCACACAACCGTGAATCAATTGACAAATGATTTTACAAGTGAAATTTGAGAAATGACACAAGTTGTGAAATCATACAACTGTGAAATCAGTTGAGAAATGATTTTACAAGTGAAAAATGAAAAATCACACAACTGTGAAATCAATTGAAAAATAATTTTACAAGTGAAAAATGACACTAACTGTGAAATCATACAACTGTGAAATCAATTGAAAAATTATTTTACAAGGGAAAAATGAAAAATGACACAATTGTGAAATCACACAAATGTGTAATAATACAACTGTGAAATCACACAACTGTGTAATCACACAACTGTGTAATCATACAAATGTGAAATTAATTGAGAAATAATTTTATAAGTGAAAAATGGAAAATGACACAAATGTGAAATCAATTGAAAAATGATTTTACAAGTGAAAAAGAAAAATGACACAATTGTGAAATCACACAACTGTGTAATAATAGAACTGTGAAATCACACAACTGTGTATTCATACAACTGTGAAATCAATTAAAATGAAAAACGATTTTTTCAATTTTTTTTCATGTGAAAATGGAAATTTTATTTTTAAATTTTGAATAATATTTTGAATGTACTTTTTTAATTCATTTTGACGATACGATTAATACGGTGATTTCAGATTATTTTTTTGATTCATAGATTTTGAGATATTGTATTTTAATACTTTTAGGGGGAAAAAGGAGAGAGAGAGAGAGAGAGTGAGAAAGAAGAAGAAAGCAGCTCTAGGAAGCGCTTAGCGTTGGAAATGGTGCCTGCTCCACAAGCTTCAGGGGCAATCTCGTCCAGCGATTTTACAAGGGTGTTTTAGCGAGTTTCGAAAATGTTAGTCCTTAAAGGTAGTTTTCATCTGGACAAAAGACTTATTGGTCAAAGCCTCTATAAGAAAAGTGACATTAAAAAAATAATCTGAAAATTTAGTTAAAAAATAAATAAATTAAAAGTTTAGTTGGCTATTGAAAGTCACACGTCATTTAACAAGATAGTAAGTATTTGAATGGAAGTTGTAAAATAATCATAATTACATATATTTTTTAGTAAATGCAATGGATGAGTATAATTTGGGATTGTATATTTTTTTTTATATAATGTTTTGTTCTTTCCTTATTATGTCAAAGGGTGATTAGTCAAGTTATAGAAGTATGCAAGGCTAATAGTGTATATCCATAATATTTGTAGTGGATGAGCAAAAAATGTAGTGGCAATAGCCCATACCATCATTCAATTATTTTTATGCGAATGTTACAACACTTGCTAAGAAGAAGAAAAATTTATTCAAACTAGTTTGAATAAAATTAGATTAGGAAGGAAAAAAAAAATCATTCAAACTAGGCTGCCAAAAAGAATCAATAAATAAATGTTATAAAAGTGTTACTTAAAACATTTAAAGCCACACAAGGTGGCAACCACTATTTGAAATTAGATTAGGAAGGAAAATGAAATTTATTTTTTTTCATTTCTAAAAAATAAAAACTCCTTTTTCAAAAAAAAAAAAAAATTGCATTCAAGTTCGAATGAATGTGACTTATTAACAGGACACCAAAAAAAATTCATACCCATATAATAATGATTGGAATAGAGGTAGTACTAAAATCATCAGAAATTGAATCTTTTTGGCATCTAAGTAAATCAAGAATAACAGATTGAGACAACTGCACATGGAGACATGGTTTATAATTAGTTTAATACTCCCTCCGTTTTAAAATGATCATCTCATATGCCATTTCTTGTTGTCTCAAAAAATTCTCTTTACTTTTACAAATTTAAGCTTAAAGTGCATAAATAAAACATGGCTAGGCTAGTGGAGCAAGTGTTCATATCCTTAAAAGGTTTGAATAGTCAAACGCGGAGATTGTTTTGGGACGGAGGGAGTATATGAATGTGGATCTCAACTTACTTAATTTGTCTGCAATTTGTCTTCATTCATACAGTTGTCAAAGCATAACACTTGGTACTTCTTCTCTTCAACCTGATCTACCATTTGTGTATATATATATATATATATACATACTTGCCTGGAAAAACAAGCAGAGAGAAAGAGAAGTTTCCACTACTTATTTCTTCAGAAGTGAAATATTTCTTTAGTCAAGAAAAATGGGGAAGCAAACCTCAGTATTCCTACTGGGGATTATTATTCTGGTGATCTTTTGTTCTCACACAGTAGTAGCTAAACCAACCAACCTCAAATACAAAGATCCTAAACTGGCACTAAATGTTCGAATCAACGACCTTTTGAAACGGATGACACTAGCAGAAAAGATTGGTCAAATGACCCAGATTGACCGAACGGTCGCAACATCTGCAGTCATGAAGAAATATTTCATAGGTAATTATTGTTCATTTATTTGTATGTTTGATTTAAATGTGTTTTAGTTTAAGTGCAAGGATTAATTCTCATGATTTTCCTTTTATCATACTCTGTTTTGCAGGAAGTGTATTGAGTGGAGGAGGAAGTGTTCCTGCTAAACAAGCATCACCCGAGACATGGATCAACATGGTGAATGATTTTCAAAAGGGTTCGTTGTCAACCCGACTTGGAATTCCATTGATATATGGGATTGATGCTCTTCATGGGAACAACAACGTTTACAAGGCGACTATCTTTCCTCACAATGTTGGCCTTGGAGCTACCAGGTAAGTGTATATGTGTGTGTGAATATGTATGTGTGTGTGTTTTGAAAAATCAAAAACCACAATAATATCAAGTTTTACAATCCAAATATAAGGATCTTGGACATCTCACACAATCATATTCGTGAAGGTGATAACCCACTTTACCAATAAACTAGACAATCTATTTAATTTAGTGGGTGCACTAGCACCCTATCTATGAACGTAGATCCACCTTTGCTTAATGGTCTATGCGTGTGTGAGACGGCCGAAACATCTAGTTTGGTTTTCTTGAAAATAATCAGTAAATGTGAACAATATCAGGGACCCAGCGCTGGTTAAGAGGATTGGAGCTGCAACTGCTCTTGAAGTCAGAGCTACAGGCTTATCTTACACTTTTGCACCTTGTATCGCGGTAACTATCAGACTTACTCGCCCTTTTTGCCTCTGATAACTAGTCTATCCAACTGCTAGCAAGTATAATCTTGCTATGTTCTGATAAACAGGTATGTAGAGACCCGAGATGGGGAAGATGTTACGAAAGCTACAGCGAAGATCCCAAAATTGTCAGAGCAATGACAGAAATCATACCCGGATTACAAGGAGACATCCCTCTCAAAAGTCGAAAAGGCGTTCCCTACGTCGCAGGACAGTAAGTACTCCTAGTAACTGAAGAGAGTAACGTTTGTTAGATATGTCTATTATATATTAACGCTCTTTAATCATTAGGGTCACATTTGACAATTTTAATTACACTTTTTGTTAAGTTATTAACGCCCGCTAGAATAAATAAACGATTAAATAGTACTTAGGTTACTTTTGATAACTAATTATAGTACGCAGGTTACTTTTGTTATTTAGACACCACGGAGGTTAAAGTGTTTATTGGGCATATAGTATGAGGGTTAGATTTATGGTTTACTCAACAACTTATCCTAATCAAGAGTTCATTGATGTACTCTCTCCGTCCCAGTTTAAGGTTCTTTATTTTTTGGTTTGTCTCAGATTAAAGTTCTTAGTTGCTTTATTACTTAAAATAGACAATGGGACCTACTTGTCATACTCACAACAAAAACACTACCCACTTTCTCTCTCATACTTTACTTTTCATACTCACAACATTTATTTTTTCTTAATCCCCGTGCAAAGTCAAACTAAGAACAGTTTAGGACGGAGGGAGTACAAGTTTATTAAGGCTTTTGGTACTCTCCATTTCATTTGTTTTAGTCAAGGATTAGTGGGTTACGTTCAAGTTTATATTTGGCTATTAGCTGTCAATTTATAACTTTCAGCTTAAATAATGTCACCTAATAAATATTTTATTTATTAAAACTATATCATCAACATTTGATTAAAGATGAAAATAGTAATTAATGTGTAGCGTAATTTGGACTGATGCAAGTTTAATATAGGCTGGCGGTGTCGGTTCCTTAGAGATTTTGTGCAGGAGACAAACATTAAAATACATGATCCACCTAGACATGACAATAGAAGACTTACATAAAACCTGTTATTTATTGCTATAAGCACTACAATTTTTTGTTTATTTTAATTATCCTAATAAAAATATAAAACCTGTTATTGATATGCCATTATAAATACTCTCAATAACAAGTCTTATATTTTTATTATGATAATTAAATTGAACCAAAATTGTTCCTCAAAGTTCCTTCGTACTAACATTTGATTTAAATGTGGTTCGTACTAACATAAAAAAAATGTGGGAACATCATTTTGGGACGGAGGGAGTATGTAACTTATGTTACTATAATATTCTTAAAATGGAACCCATATTATTATAAAATTGTAACTCATGTTATTATAAAATGACAGACTGTTGTGTAATACCCGCATCCCCCAAGGCCACATCAAGAGTCATGTACCTAAAACTAACATTGCTACATTTGACAATACTAATACTTATTTGTCTGAACTGTATCTAAAATCCTATGATGTTACTTGGGTGTTGTGTTCTTTTAGGCAAAAAATTGCTGCCTGTGCCAAGCACTATTTAGGCGACGGAGGGACACACAATGGCACGAATGAAGGAAATACAATCATAAACGAAAACGGGTTTTTCAGCATACACATGCCTGCATACAGAAACGCGATTATCAAGGGAGTTTCAACCATCATGCTCTCCTACTCAAGCTGGAACGGAGTAAAGATGCATGCCAATCGTGAGCTCGTCACTGGTTACCTTAAGAACACACTTAAATTCAGAGTAAAACTTCTAATATTCCATCAAATTTCAGCTGTATTTTTTTATTTTTTTATTATTTTGGACTTACATTTTGAAGGGACATGTATATATATATATATATATATATATATATATATATGAGTATAAACACCTAGAAATTAATTATTGGTGAATTATTATTTCAGGGGTTTGTGATCTCAGATTGGCAGGGTATTGACAGGATCACTACTCCAGAGCATGCTAACTACACATACTCCATTGTGACTGGAATGAACACTGGCATTGACATGGTTCTTTCTTTGCTTCCTATCTTTAAAATTAGTTTGTTTTCTGTTTTTTTTTGTGTGTGTGTCCCGGGTAGCCATTTGAACCTGGCAAATATATCCCTTCGTCCCAAAAAAAATCAAATTTGCTCTTGATCAAGAGTAAATTTGAAATTTTTTGGACATTCGTTTTGGGACGGAGCTAGTACTACGTATATGAGAAAAAAACATCAAGGAAATACTGACTTTGGATTAATATGGTCATTTTGCAGTTCATGATACCATATAACTACACAGAGTTTATCAACGGTCTAACATACCTGGTAAAGAATAAGTTTGTGCCCATGACCCGAGTAGATGATGCAGTGAGGAGAATTTTACGCGTAAAGTTCACAATGGGTCTTTTTGAACACCCTCTTGCTGATTTTAGCATGACCAAGCACCTAGGAAGTCAGGTTAGTCATATCTGCAGTTACGAGAATATTTAAGGTTTTCATTCCAGTTGAAAAATATGTAACATGCATAATCTTGAACAGGAGCATAGAGAATTAGCGAGAGAAGCAGTAAGAAAAACTCTTGTTCTTCTCAAGAATGGTAAATCTCCTAAGTACCCACTTCTACCCCTCCCAAAGAAGGCGGGGAAAATACTAGTTGCTGGAACACACGCGGACAATATTGGTAACCAGTGTGGTGGATGGACAATTGACTGGCAAGGACAAAGTGGCAAAATTACAGCTGGTACAATATTCCCAACAAATACTACATCCGTCCCGAAAAGATAGTCCCATTTTCAGGACAGTCCCATTTGGTTTTGATGGTCAACACAAGTGAACTTTAACAAAAAACTAATGTCAATCTAATCATCCTAGTGAAGTTTTAAAAAATTGTTACTGATAAACCATCAAGTGATTTATCAATACTAATTTTAAAATTTTGTTAAGATGATTATATTGACATTAATCTTTGATCAAAGTTTACTTGTAATGACCATCAAAAATCAAATACGACTATCTTTTTGGGACAGATGGAGTATGTTTCTCATTTCAGTTTACTAACAGATGCTTAAACTAGGGTTAATTTGGTAATTAACGACACTTGAAATCTCATACAGGCACAACGATCCTCAAAGCCATTCAAAATACTGTTGACCCGAAGACCAGTGTCGTGCATCAAGAGAACCCTACTGCTGGATTTCTCAAATCCTCCAAATTCGATTACGCAATTGTTGTGGTGGGAGAGCCGCCTTATGCAGAGACCTTTGGGGACAGTGCAAATCTGACAATACCTGAGCCTGGCCCAAGCATTATCAAGAAAGTTTGTGGGGCCGTGACATGTGTTGTTGTCCTAATATCGGGTCGCCCTGTTGTGATTGAACCATATGTCCCCACCATTGATGCACTTGTGGCTGCATGGCTGCCGGGGACGGAGGGACAAGGTGTGGCTGATGTTTTGTTTGGTGACTATGGTTTCACGGGGAAGCTGGCGAGGACTTGGTTTAAGAGAGTTGATCAGCTCCCTATGAATGTTGGTGATAAATATTATGACCCGTTATATCCTTTCGGATATGGACTTACTACTCCCCCAACCAAGTAAGATCACATATGAAGTTACCCCAGGGAAAGTAGCACGGGGATGGTTGGTCTTAGGAGTCTTCAGAAGGGATTTGAGGTGCTTCTCTTTTTATTCAATAAGCATGGTGTAGTTTGAGCTAGTTTTTCTTCTTCTTCCTTTTTTTTCTTTTTCGCTTTCTTTCGTTTTCTTTTTTTGAAATTGAAATAGTTTTTCTTTTATCTTATGTCGTACTATTTGGTGTTTTGGTGTATCCGTGTAGCGGTTTCGCATTGTTGAAACTGCAAATAGATGTTTTTGCATTAGGTTTTGTTATAGCAAGGGCAGTATGTAGGGTGTCAATAGTGCTTATCGACTCTCTTTGAGTAATGTGATTCTCATTCGCTGCTAATAATAATACTTGTAGCTGTTTTTGGAATCTCTATTAGTTATCATTTCCCCAATTTGAAGTGAGTTGACTTTTCAAGGAAATTAATAAAGTTGACTTTGAAGTCGTTTAAGTAGCATATGCGCATAAATATCTTACTTTCCACATTAAACCATTACTATTGCACATCAAAAACATAGTAGTTGAGTAAGGGAAAGTTATAAACATCAATACAAAATGAATGCTTTTTCGAAATAGGAGTAGCAGTGTACAAACATTTCAGAAAAAAAAACAGGTTTAGTACCAAACGACCTGTTGCACATGAACTGAAATGCTGAAATAAGAAGAGATGAAGTTGCGTTCATTATTTATTACATTCATTTACCTAAATACCACTTCCAAGAGTGGTACAACTATCGAAAGCCTTATCAATGATCCAACCAAAAATTAAACAGCCGAGACTTTAATCACCTCCAATACTTGGAGAAATGGAAGTTAGTCCAATCAAAGGGAGGGAAAAGTAAATCTAAAAAAAAACTGTTTTCGGGGTGAGTTTAAACATTATTCTAGTCCCTCCGTCCCATAATGATAGTCCCGTTTGACTTTTCAAACATTTTAAGGTTACATTATAAGTGTTGGGAATTCAGTGATTTTGAAGCCTTAAAGAAATGGGACTAACTTTTTGGGACAAACAAAAAGGGGAAACATGACTATCATTTTGGGACAAAGGGAGTATTATCTAGTGCAATAAATCACAGGTTGACTATGACCAGATTAGAAGGATTCCAACAAGCAGCATAACTAACTGCACGTGGGCTATAAACCTTCAAGACCAAAGAATAGAGAAAATAAATGGCAAGAGGGATTAAATTAGGAAAATAGCATGTGAAGCCTTGGGATGCCTTCTTAACAAGGTTCTAAAAAGCGCTAGGCAGTCGCTAGGCGCCGCAACAGGGCCTAGCGCCTAGGCGGGGTCTAAACGGACTTTGGCGGGGCCGAGAATTCAGAAATAGTTATAATATCTTAGGCGCTTCATGAACGCCTAGCACCTAGGCGGGGCCTAGGCGGCCTAGACGGGCGTCTTTTAGAACACTGCTTCTTAACATGTGACGTTTCAGATAATGGGACTAGAATGATATACTAATGTGCACAAGTTGAACGATGTAACCAGCTCAAAATTGACATATACTTGATCAAAAGCTTGTCAGTCGAAGAACAGATAGTACAACTCAGGTAACACAAAAGTTAAAAATGGCAATAACCTCTTAAACTCATTAATACTCCTTCCGTCCCAAAATGATTGTCCCGTTTGACTTCACAAGCATTTTAAGGTTACATAATAAGTTTTGAAAATTCAGTGATTTTGAAGCCTTAATTTTGAAAACGAGACAAACTTTTTGGGACAAACAAAATGGAGAAATGAGACTATCATATTGAGACGGAGGGAGTGTTGTGGATATTTAGAGAAAGCCTTGACTAATATTTTTGCAAACATAAGGCTCTAGAATAGACATGCAGTAACACTAACCTGAACCCGAAACTGAAGTCATCAATAAAGTTGGGTTCAGCGACATGGAGTTGGCTACAGAAGCCTGCATCAGTCAGTTTCACAGTATACAAAGGTTAATCATAATCCAATAGTTTGGTTCAGAAAAAAAATAAAATCATAATCCAATAGTTTATAGTGAAATAAATCATGCCTGACGTACCTTTCACATGTTTTCTAAGAGCCAGTGGTCATAAAAATGGAGTTGGATCAGAAACCTACAATAGAGACAGTTGTTTAGGTCAGTGAGATTCCTTAATAGTTTATGATTATTGAGAAAGAAAATTATACCCACATGTTTAAAGAACCTGCCTTTAGAATTGAACTCCTCCAGCATCCCCAAACACAATATTTGCTTCTCAAACTCCACCACCTGCTTTGATTATAACAAGCAGATTCATTAAGAATGTAATACAATACTATGATGTACCAAATCTATGCAGATAGTCCATATCATTAATACTGAGAGAAGCTTTCATCTTCTTCTTCTTCTTCTTCTCTTTTTCCTTTTCATGTACTATTGTATTGATAAAAAGTTAACGAAGTACAGAGGTCAGAGGATTTAGTCCATGTAACGAAGGTGAACTTACACAAAACAAGGTACACCAAAAAAAAAACATATACATACATATATATGTATATATATATATATATATATATATATATATATATATATATATATATATAGTCAAACACCTATTTTAAAGAGAAAAAAAGCCTTCACATAAAAGCCCTCCAGTCCCATGAAATGTCAGCGGCAAACCACCAGAAAGCATCTATGACATATGCGCAAATGATTAAAATTACGGACTCCAAATGCAATAAAAGTCTGCAGAAGCAATTCAAATCCATTTATCCTTCACCTTCAGGAATTGGGTAATCTTAAAGCATTAGTAGTTGCATATTCATAGAAGATGGAAACAATCAAACTCTTAAAAAGTATCATTTTATTCATTGGTGGAACTATAGAAGTTAACTATAAGTGATTACCGGCCTTTTAAGACATGAAAACATCACACGGTGAAAACAACGTACATTTACAACAAACAAAACATGGTGCGCAGAGCAGATAGCACACAGTTCTATGCCACTTCAGATGTACCAACTTTATCATCTGTGGCCTTCTCAGAAAGCCCTTGACAATCTTTTTCTTTTATCAGGCTCATAATTTCTACCTTTTTCTCCAGGAGAACTTCAATCTTGCTATTAATTTTCTCTAACTTGAGTTTGAGCTTGTCAAGATCCTTGCTTTTCCCCTCGAGTTTCCTTTTATCACCCTTCTCTTTCTTAGCACCCTTCTCTTTCTTGTCCTTTTTCTCGTCTTTTTCTTCAGCTTTTTCTATATTGCTCTCCATATCCTTTACATTATCTTCTATTTTAATCTCCCTAGATGCAACTTCATCATCACATGTTTCATCAGATACCTCTTTCTTGTCTTTCTTCTCCTTACCTTCCTCGTCCTTTGTCTTCTCCTTCTTCTCTTTTTTCTTATTTTTCTCTTTAATTTCATTGCCCTCCAAATCTTTACATTCCTCAGTCTTGTTCTTTTTATCTTTCTCTTCCTTCTTTCCCTTTTTTCCTTTTTTCTTCTCCTCTTTAGGTTCATCATTTGCTAAATCTCCACCATCATCCTTCTTCTTTTTACTTTTCATCTCCTCCTTATCGCTTTCCTCAGTTTCCCCGCCATCCACTTTCTTCTTCTTCTTCTTTTCTTTCTCCTTGCCTGCCTTATTCTTTTTATCTTGCTTCTCTTTCTTTTTCTCTTCTTTTTCATGAGCCTCTCCATCTTCTTCATTATCATTCTTCTTTTTATCTTTCTTCTTCTCTTTTTGGTGTTCTTCCGCTTCGCCAACATCACTTTCATTCTTCTCTCTATCCTTGCCTTTCACATCATTCTTGTCTTTCGTCTCTTTGTTTTCATTTGACTTTCCATCTTCTTCGCTATCCTTCTTCTTTTTATCTTTCTTCTTATCTTTTTTTCCCTCTTCTAGTTCTCCAACATCGATTTTCTTCTTACTTTCTTTCTCCTTGCCTGCCTTATCTTTTTTGTCTTTGTTCTCCATCTTCTTCCCTTTTTTGTTACTCTCTACATCTCCATGCTCCTTTGATTGTTTATCTACAACATCCTCCTCTTTCTTTTCTTTCTTTTTGTCTGCTTCCATTATCGCTTTAGACTCTTCATCTTCACCGAAATTCCTTTCCTTTTCATTCAACTCTTTATCATTCTTCTCTTTCACAGACTTTTTCTCTTCCTTGTCCTCCTTGTGTTTTGACTTCTCTTTCTCAAGTGACTTGATTTTCAACTCAAGCTCCTCTACAACCTTCTCTTCTTTGGCTTCATCGGGATTTTTCACCTTGCGCTCAACTTTGAGATGTAGTTCTTCCTTCTCCAGCCTTTCTTCTCCTTTGACACCAGACTCAGTTTTGTCTTCCATCACCAATATTATCTAGCAGCCAATAAACTTCTCAACCTTTTTCCACGTATTATACACAAAACTGCAGAGGAATACAGAACATATGAGATACTATATCACTAGCAATTCAAATAGGACTAAAAGAGCAATTGAGATATAGCAACATTACGTTTCTCTGATATATTAAGGTTTCAGCCAAAAACTTTCGAGGTCAAATAAACATTCTTCAAGTACCATACTCGTTAAATAAGTATTGAAGAAATGATACCAAACGCTAAAAACACTCCACCACTACAAAGATACAACATTCGCTAAAAGAGAAGATGGTCAATATTTTTCTATTACTATTTCAAGCTACGAGTGGAAAATTCTTCGGTGAAATTGACTTTCAAACATTTATAGATGGCACACTTGCGCATGTACACAGCAAAAAATTAAACAAGTGTTACTTTTGCTGCCTATGAACTGGTCAATTCCATGAATACGGGACTCACACAGGGAGTATGGGGTTTATTCCACGTCAGAACATTTTTATAGGGGAAGGGCGGGGGTGTGGGGGTGGATTTTTTTTTAATTTTACTAATGATAGATTAACTGCACTTAGGCTACATCAAATGGCCTACAAATAGGGCTAGCACATGTCACAGGGTTCGAACTCACTACCTCCACAATTGAAGCTAATACCGGATACCATCAGAAATAGCCCCCAAGAAGTTCATATAGTGTGGCTAACATGTTAGAAATAGCATCTAATAAGAGGACTCAATGTTTCAATCTGAGCACAAATGAGGTCACTTGATTACTCGATCAGAGGACTGATACCATGGTTTTTTTGAAGTGTTCAATCTAAAAGTACGACCAGTATAAATAAACACCATACCTAAATAAATTGTTTCTGTTTCCCTCTCATAGTATCATCTTAAAATACTTACAGGTTCTACCCGTGAATCAAATTCTACCAAAATTGAGTTTATTTTCTTTCTCCTGTATGTCAAGGAAGCACCCTGCATTCATTATATATCTATTTCGTCATTCAATTAATGAAAAAATTGGGGGGATTTATGTATAAAAAATTGGGGGGATTTATATACATACACAGATGCATACATGTATATACAAACACATACATAAAGAACCATCTCTTACCCAATAATTTGAAAGAAGAACAAAAACAAATCCAGTAACAAAGTGCCTTTCAAAAAAAGGGGTAAACTAAATTTGTTAACAAAATCAACTTATAAAAAAACACCCTAAATCACATTTAGTAGATGAATAAATCAAAGGTTCCCAATCAATCAACAACAAAAAATGCATGAATCATCAAAAAGAAGAAACAAAAAACATTGACAGGAATCGGTTGGATTGAGCTTACACAAAGTAGGTTTCCTCCGTGCAGGTGAAGATGTGTGAGTTGATCGATGGCAAGGCGGTTATTTATAGGTGTGGGAGGATAGGGATGGAAGTGGGTGGGTGGGGAGGAGGACACGAAGGTAACGCGATGACGGAAAAGAGTGGAAAGGTGTAATGCAAGCGTTGGGGACACGGGAATTTAGATGCCGTAACGCGTCCGTGAGTCGGTGTTTGAAGCTCATCGTTAGTGGCTACGGGCTAGTCTCTTTTTTTTTTTTTTTTTTTTTTTTTATAACAAGCCGAACTATATACGAGCTCCGTTTTTTAGTTTGTTCACACTTTAACCAATGCACAGATTTTAAGGAAAAATGTTTTATATTAGTAGTTGAGTATGTGTTGTGAGTGTAAAAAAGTATGATGTAATGTGTGAGTGGAGTTGGAATTGTGAGTGGGATAATTATTGTGAGTATGATATGTGAGTCCCATTAATATAAACCTTCTTCTTTTCTTTGGGAGTGTGAACAATCAAATGGGACCACAAAAAATGGCAAAAAGTGAACAGACTAAAGAGACAGTGGGAGCACACGCTTACTTCCGAAGTCAAGCAGCCGGAGTGTTCTAGGTCATTTCTGGCTGTCACAAGACGGTTGCCGACTTTTTGCGGTTTCCGGAACACAGGGCAAAGGGGCGGGTGAGCAAGTCAAGCAGCCGAAGTGTTCTAGGTCATTTCTTAGTTGATTTATTACCTAAAATGAACAATGTGACCCACTTGTCATTCTCATCACAAAAATTTTCCACCCACTTTCTCTTTCTTACTTTCTCCTACTTTAATTTTCATACTCACAACATTTACTTTTTCTTAATCTCCGTGTAAAATCAAACTAAGAACCTTAGTCGGGGACGGAAGGAGTACAATATAAGGACGGCCAGGTTGTTCCGGAACCTATATAAGCAGCCGCCAATTTGTCTGTCACGTGCTAAGGCAAGCCCCTCTCAATGTAGTAAACCTACTTTCATTCTCCTTTTGAGAGTGCTCTCCAAGTCATGTGATCTGTCATGAGATTTTAAGTTTTTTGGAGTATATCTTAATGTTTGAAAAATTTCTCCCACATGTTGTTTTATTTTGTCATCTACTGCATCACACAATACTCTACCGCATCACACAATAATGCATAATTGAATATAAAACTGCGTGGATGGTGGCAATGGGGGGCAGGCGGCGACGGTGGTGGAAGGCGGCATTATTGATGATGTTGTATCATATGCACACTGCATGCAGTATAATATATTATTACATAAAAACTTCTCGGACATTTCAATTTAATGAGAAATTTGAAGGGAAGTGATTTGTCCCAAAAAGAACTTATGGATCATATTCCCAAGTTTTTTTTAAAAAATATCATACGGATAAACGAGGGAGATCTTGAGACCTGATCCCCACAACGGTTACCTAAGTAGTCATAGCAAAAGTTTCCATCTCATTAAGGGTGTTAAATGATGCATCTTGTGGTGTTGAGGAAAAATTAGAGGTACGTCAGTTGTAAGTATGGCTCGGTGACAGACTGACAGAGAAATGGGGATGCTTCTTGGTTAAGGAATTTAATAAAGAAAACGAAAAATAACAGACATTAAGTGCGGATTTGAGTAGAAACGGGGTGGGTTTGATATTTCTCAAACCTGCCCGCTCTGGTAAACCCAAAATACGAACTCACCTTGCTCCTCATCGTTTGATCTAGAGCTTGTGAGAAATTACAATTTTTATGCTACTATTTTTATTTTATCTTTTATTTCTTATAAAATTAACGACTTTAAATAATATATAAAAATAAAAAGCATTACATTATTAAACATTAACTTATAACTATATATAAATGTTACTATATGCATGAAATTATTATAAATAAAGCTATAATTTATGCAAGCTAAAATTAAACAAGGCGAGATTATGGTAATCTCAAACCCGTTCCAAACATGTCCCATTTCAAAAAGCATATCCCAAACCTTTTCCATTAGAAGTGGTCATTACGTGTTCAGAACAAGACGGGTTCAGAATTTTGACATCCCTAAAATTGAGGGACGTTCTGGGTCTGATATCTTCTTCGAAAAATAAGGATCAGAATTCACAAAGTGTCAGCAAGTAGCCAAGTAGGGAATTTCTGATAGAAGACTCTTATTGTTCAAGTATAAGAGGCGAACTTGACACGCCCCCAAGTCCCGGGATTCCCTAATGGAACCTCGAACCTGGTGAGCGTGACTAACAAAAAATGAGAAACTGAATGACACCTGACTATATCAAACTGACACCATATATACTCTCAAGAGGAACGCGCTAAGATAGCTCACAACGAGTTCTATACCAAGAAATTTAAACCAAATGGTTGTACACAGCGGAAAACATGCCTAGCACATACGCTGGCATTACAAGAACACTATACAAGTCTACCCAATATACTGAGTCTAAACAACTGATACAAGATCGTCCTCACCAAAACTGGAAAGGATAACAATCCCCAAACAAGAACAACCTGCCAAGTAGGCCCCTGCTAAGTCGAGCCTCACAACATATTACCACTTGCTTTCCTGGGGGGGGGGGAACAAATAAACAAGGAACGGGGTGAGATAAATCTCAGTAAGTTACTAGATACAAGCACATAGCATGTTATCATGTAATCATGCAAATTAAGAAGATTATCAAGTAACAAGTATATGAGAGGCTAAGCCAACTCATCAAGTAACTAGCACATAAGGCTAAACTAACACATTACAAAGGATATTTCAACCTTATTCCTCCCAAGTAAACCATTGTTGTCGTTGCTTATTGCAGTTGACAAATCACGATTAATCAAGTTGCTGCTGAGCAGTACACAAGAGGACCCGGTAACCGGTGTCACTAACAAGAACAAGATTCACGAGGTGTTCACGAGTTTAGCATTCACTTTTATCAGGCGTATTGCTCTAATAAAGGAAGCTATGCCCTTACTATGGCCTGTAGTAAGGGGTCAACCGCAGATACATAGGCACCCGATTATCACTTTGGCCCAGCCTCATGATAAGCGTGAACCTATACATCTCCGAGCAAGCAAGGTGACCAGCTGGACTCACACAAGAATGCGCAAGTAGATGTTTACTTGAACTACAAGAGTATAGAACTAAGTCCAAAAGTAGTGGACTAGCTCTTCAGGAACCATGTAATCATGTGCTCACCAAATACAAGTACACGCACGCAATAAATGCGAATACAAATCAGTATAACAATGGCACGTAATGTGTCCACGTAACACAATCAAGCCAAATTAGAGTCTATTAATAACAGACCCCAACCAAGTAGTAGGGTATGTCATTTTATGTCACTTTGTCATATGCCATATTTGCACGTACATATTCATATAACCTTTACCACAATAATGTGTCTATCACGATACCCTTACTTTCAAGTAGAGCCCAACATCTTAGACTCTAAGCACGTAGTCGAATAGGTCGTATTGTACCTAGTCACAATCATATCTCGCGTATATTTATCGCTAATAATCGAATACATTTTCCAACACATATTGTGTTCTATAATCATTGTTTTATGAATTATCTTCATATTACACTAGTCCCTTATTCTTTAGGAACTCAACTCAAGAACAAGATATCTTCTTTATACTTTATATACTTCATTGAGTATATGCACGATTAAAACTAATTACTAGCACATTAGTGCTTGTTCATAGCACTTTCAATACACACGTATTAGATTCAAGTATGTCTTAGAGTTGTTAATTCTCTATCTAGTTCTACATTCTAACTCTTTGGTTATTAATACCAAGTATCAAGTAGTCAACAAGCCACATTCTATCAAGTAATTATGTGCAAGATTTGCACATACACATCAAAAATAGTTCTAACACATTAGTGCTTGTTCATAGCACTTTCAAGTTCATTACCAATCACACGTATCGGTTTCAAGACATGAACAAGAGTTCTTCCTTTTATATTAAAGTTCACACTCCAATTCTTTGGATGTTCAATCTAAGGATCTTGTCCTGATACTTCTAGTGTTCTATAACACCTACAAGATTACTACCATACACATGTATTGGTTTCAAGGCATGTACAAGATTTTATCATCTTACATTCAAGTTCTCAATCCAATTCTTTGGATGTTCAAGACATGTACAAGAACTAATTATCTTATACTCAAGTTATTATTCCAATCTTTAGATATTCAAGTCATGTACAAGATTTAATTGTCTTATACTTCAAGTTCAAGCTAAGTATATGAGTTTTACATCTCATACTTACTAGTTCTTAATCCTATACTTTGGATGTTCAAGCTCAAGACATTGTTCTAGTGCCCCTAAGGTACACAAACATTGGTTTCAAGACATATATAACACATTAGTGCTTGTTCTTAGAACTTTCAAGACATATAAAAGAGTTCTTACGTTGATATTCAAGTTCTCATTTAATTTAATGAGTAATCATGTTCAAGACCAAGTTCTGATGCCCCTAAGGTGTCACAACACTTTCTAGGACATCTTATATTAAGGCTATATACCTTAACTAGGGTTACTTCCAACTTATACAAACTTTTTATTTTTTAGGGCACCCGGGCGGGCGCTCAAAATGGACCGGGCGGCCGCACACTAGCAGGTGAATCCTTTGAAAAACATTCCAGAAAGATGGGCGGTCGCCCAATAAATTTTGTGCGGTCGCACACTGCACATTTCCGGCCAATGCTCATTTCTTTTCCAGGTTGAATAATTATCCGTCCCAAGCGTAGGAGTATACTTTTACTAATATAATTAAAATATCAAGAGCACCTAGGAGTGAAGTATCATACCCAGGACACTATTTCAAGTTCAATTCATTTCTTTTACCGTCCCATAAATAATAGGATAATTTTCTTTTATTCCATTTAAATATTTCACCATCCCAAAAGTATAAGTATAATTTTTCTAATATACTAATATACTCATTTAGGGATACTTTCATTCATTTCCCCGTACCACAAATAATGGTACAATTTTTCTAATAACATTTAAATTAAGTTAATATTTTACCGTCTCACGAGTAGGAGTATAAATTTTCTAACACTCACGAGGAACATTTTAACATGCCTAAACATGTCTTTCAAGTCAATTTCATGCTTTGTAATTCATACTAATACTCCCTTCGTTCCAAATTTACAAGTATCACAAAACTCATTCAAATCACGAAATTAACAAGCACAAGTATCAAGAATAATACATAGGCATGTTATTACAAGCAATGGGGAGCTAGTGACTTACCTACTCCAAAATCAAATTCACCAAAACTAATTTCTGTTCGGCAGGAAATGCTCTACTTACCGCCTTGATCATTTATGCGAAATCGGATTTTCGAACAGAGGCATAATTAAGCAAGCGGGGTCAAGAATAGGGTAAACCCTAACTTTCTTTACGAGACAGAGGAAGAACGAGAAGAAATGGGGAATAATGATCTTCTTCCTAGAGAAAGGATATTTATCCTTAACAACTTTCAAGAATTGCAACTAGGCCCCTCAAGTTTCACTTTGAGCAAAAAGGCCCTTAAAGTTTCAACTTGAGCATTTTAGCCCCTAAACTTTATTTTTTCACAAATGACCCTAATGTTCCAACTTTGAAGACTTAGGACCTAAACTTACTCAATTAGTTAAATAATTAACTCAATTAAAATAACATTTAATTATGCAAGTCAAGAATTTAACAGGAATTAGGACGGGCGTTACAGAACTAGTCTATATTTAAAGTATTAGAGCGGACTGTAATTGCCCAAATATGAGAGTGAGTGTTCGTCAGGGACACATATATCCTTAAAATATCAAAGTTTTCTTGGATATTTTTTTAAATGTGAAAAAGGATTAATTTATTTAAATTATAAGAGGCGAACTGGTCTTATACTTTAATTATAAGACTAGAATGTGTTGGTCCCAAAGGGCAATAAGGGTATGAAAATAGCTAAAGGGGAGGCGAATAGTTGTTTTGAAATTCTTTTTGAACCCTTAAAATAATCAATGGCAAATACGCACCAAGTCTTTTTAGTGTTGTTAAATGCGCCTAAAGAAATGAGTGAAATGCACAGCGGAAATTTGTTTAAGTAAATAAGGCGCAAATATTAAAGGGAGTGCACACACACACACACACTAAGTTTTGGCTCAAAGTGTGAGTTAAATGATTCTAAGGAAATTTCCAAATAAATACAACAATGTCCAACTCAATCAATCTACAATGAATAAACAAGCAAATAGTGAGATAAGTAATTGACTTGAAAGTAAAGGGCAATAAATAAGTACGCGCTATTTGGAGAGGTTCGATCGTGAAAAGATCTACGTCTTCTACCAAGATGGTTAGTCTTGGATTTTCAAATGGAAATCTTATATTATGAGTTGGTTACAGATTACAACTTTGAGTACAATCAAACTCAAAGATCTATATAAATGAAAGTGTTAGAGAATAATGGTTTTGAAAGAAGAAAAGAATAAGGGCATCAGTATGGAGGATCCGGTCGGGTAGCAGGCTTGGTCCGGTCAGACTAGGTCCTTGACCCGGTCGGATCAAGTGGTTCCGGGCTGTTCCGGATTTCGGAGAATTCTTGGATTTTGCGGAAAGTAAATTAAGTCCTTTTGGGATTTAATTTAGGACTCCTTCCGTCTTCTGGTTTAGGTCTCTTGCCTATAAATACTAGTTGTAAATTAGTAGTCTCTGCGTGATCAAAGACATAGCGAGCGATCAGTAATTCTAGATCTAGGGATTTGCAGAGCTAGGAACTTTGTGATCAAATTTCATGCAAACATAGATTAGTGTGATCATCTTCTTGTAATTGTTTCTCCGCCATAATAATATCTGTTTCCCTTTGCCCATGGACGTAGCCAATAGGTTGTTGGTGAACCACGTAAAATCTGTGTTCTTACTTGTTGATTTACGTTCATTATTTTTTGTTATATCTTGGGTCTGATTTACTAACAAGTGGTACCAGAGCCTGGTTAGTCAAGAAAGATCAGGGCATTCCGCTGCGCAAGAAGAGATAGATTCTGGGATGGACCAGAAGATTGACAAGTCTGACGGGAAGAACGGATTTATTTTATGGTAGAAGATTGTGCATTGGACGTGCAGATCGCGTGCAGAAAATGTGCATTGCACGTGCAGTCCGCGTGCAGTTTTCATGTATTGCACGTGTAGCGCACGTGTGCAGTCCGTGTGCAGGGTCCGTGCAGAAATCTTGGTATCTAGGTTGGACACATCTGGTATTGTATTCTGTTGCCTCTGACATATTTGAGTTTGGAATTTTCCTGGTTATTCTGAAACTCTTCACTGTAGAGGATCAAGAATCAATAAATCTGAGAGAAGTCAGTGATTGTTCATCTGGGCTAGCAATAGCAAATCTAGTAGATCTGAATCCGAAAGTTCGTCTGGTGTTCGTTGGTGATCCAAGAACGCATCTGGAACATTTCGGTGTCTAGTATCTGCATCTGAAGTCGGAGATCTAAAGCTAGGGTGATCAGAAGTTAGCTATCTGGTATAATCTGAAGATCTAACATCTGGTGTAGTCTATTCTAGTGATCTAGAAGTAGATACAAAATCTGTATTGCCTGAGGCAATAATCTAGTTAGATTTCAGAGTTGTACATCTGACTCCGCATCTGAAGAATTCTGAGTCGGCTGCAGCGATGGCGAGCAGTGAGAATCTGGATGAGGATGATGATTAAGTCCTAGTGACTGAAGAAGAAGCGTGCAAGGAAGTTGCATGGGCTCTAGATTCGGGTGCTTCTTATCACATGTGTTCGCGCAAGGAGCAGTTTACAACGTGCGAGCAAAAGGATGGAGACCGTATTTATATGGCTAATAGATCTATCTGCGAGGTAGTTGTTATGGGCTCTGTAAAGGTGAGAACTTCTGGTGATAAATTTCTCACATTGAACAAAGTGAGACATGTTTCACAAGTAGCAAGGAATCTGATATCGCTTAATCGGTTGGACAAGAAGGGATACAGTTTCAAAGGTGAAGGTGGAGTTCTAGATGTCTACAAAGGTTCAGATGTGATTCTGAAGGGCGAAAGAAAAGGTTCCTTGTATATCCTCCAAGGTTTGGAGATGGGTGAGGGTGTTGACGAGCAGGTGGAGCAGCGGTTTACTCTAGGTGGGAGTGAACTGGGAAAGCTACGGCTAGAAGATCAACACACACCAGTTTTATCTGTCATGGTTGGCAAGATCCAGTGTCGACTGGATGAGCCACATCTGAATGACTGTTAATTGCCCGTTGGGGCGATTCTGAGTGCCCGTAGGTGCACGTCTGGGTGTCCGTATGATACATGCATGTAGAATATCTGATTGTCCAGAGGACAAAATTTTGTCTAGTGAGACAAATTCTGAGTGTCTTGAAGATACATGGCTAGCAAAAAATATGGTTGTCCGGAGGACAAATCTAGTGTCTTTGACGAAAGAAAGACTGAGGCAAAGGTGGAGAAATATGTTTCTGGTACGCGGGATGTGGCTCAAGGGGGAGTCTATGTCGGTAGCTCGTGCATCTGAATTATTAGGGGAGATTCAAAATCAAGGTGAAGATTGTTAGAGATTAATGGTTTTGAAAGAAGAAAAGAAGAATGCATCAGCATGGAGGATCCGGCCGGGTAGCAGGCAAGGTCCGGTCGGACTAGGCTTGGTCCGGTCGTACTAGGTCCTTGACCCGGTCGGACCAAGTGGTTTCGGGCTGTTCCAGATTTGGAGAATTCCTGGCTTTTGCGGAAAGTAAATTAAGTCCTTTTGGGATTTAATTAAGGACTCCTTCTGTCTTCTGGTTTAGATCTCTAGCCTATAAATACTAGTTGTAAATTAGTAGTCTCTGTGTGATCAAAGACATAGAGAGAGATCAGTAATTCTAGATCTAGGGATTTTCATAGCTAGGAACTTTGTAATCAAAGTTCATGCAAACATAGATTAGTGTGATCATCTTCTTGTAATTGTTTCTCCGCCATAATAATATATGTTTCCCTTTGCCCGTGGACGTATCCAATAGGTTGTTGGTGAACCACGTGAAATCTGTGTTCTTACTTGTTGATTTGCATTCATTATTTTCTGCTATCTCTTGGGTCTGATTTACTAACAAGAATTCCTGGCTTTTGCGGAAAGTAAATTAAGTCCTTTTGGGATTTAATTTAGGACTCCTTCTGTCTTCTGGTTTAGGTCTCTATCCTATAAATACTAAACAAATGCTAGACTAAACCGGTGTATCTCTTTAAGAAATATCTAACTGATCAAACTTAAAGAGGCGAGTCTGTGTTCTTAGATTCAAAGCTCTTTAGATCTATATGATTTAGAGCACAAGAAATATAAAGTGTTTAGGCTTGAAGATCTGGGAATTCTATTAGCAATCTTCAAATCTTCAAAGTATTCTTGAAAGCGAAATTCTTTGCAACTTTAAATGGTTGAAGTTATGGGGTATTTATAGGTGAGCTCTTGGAAAATAGCCGTTCGAGATCCTTGTGGATAAGCTCAAGGACAATTGTGTTGGAGCTCGTTGATTGGAGCACATGTTCTTTTATTGCCGTTAGATACATAACATTAATATAACCGTTGTGGACAGATGTCCTCATCTTGCAGCGTATAAGTGTTATTTTTCCACTGTTCGATATTTGGCATAGTTTGAATCTTTGAATTCTTCAATTCTTCAAAGTCTTCAAAAATTCTTCAAAGTCTTCTTTGTTGTGCACAACTTGTTTTGCAAATGGTTTTCAAAAGGATCGTTTCTTGTAAAGTTTTGATTTCAAAAGGATTCTTTGGTTGTGCACAATTTGTTGTACATACAAGTTTTGGCCTTGTTTGTTCATGTTCTTGCTTGATTACTTGTGTAAATAGCTTATTCGTGCTTGCTCATTTTTGTTGATTATACATTGTTCATGATGATTAAACGAATTGAAAATTTCTATTATAACTCAAAAGGGAACATAGAATGGCTTCACACTACGCGCACTTGACCTTGCACGTTCCAAATACCCTTTAAACCCGGGATGGATGCCACGATGCAGCTTGATTGGTGCTCTTGTGCCCTTCTAGTGCGCACGGGTCCATTCCACCTCCCCTTCCGAGCCGAGTCAACCACACTCGTCCGTGACACACAAATACCGAGAACTGGTTGGTTTTTGGTCTAGCTCACATTACCACGTCCCTAATACGTGTTTGAGATTAATTGTGGCCAAGCTAATGCCCGAGTCATGACTCCTTGTGAAAGCAAGTGTGACCATGGTCAACTTTGACCCGGTCCTTGACTTACGCATTAATGTTGACCGTAATTAACCTAAGTCACGTATTAAGGATGGGGTGACACCGTTTTGTCAAGCCCTAATGAATGGTCCATACTAATCATCCTTAAGCCCAAGGATAAGGTTCGAGAGCCCTCATAAAAAATGAGGTTATGCCAGAAATCCCTTAAGTCCCTAAGACGAATCTCGATCTTAACCGGGGCTTAATCATGATTGGAATGGATCGCGCATTGGGAATCTTGTGACGCACTAGACCCTAGGTTCGTTTTTTCGGTCATTGGAAGCCGCTTGCCCTATAGGACCCTCGCCCGGGACAGTCCATCCTTGGGAGTGTGCAAGGCAGGTGAAAAACGAGGGGTCTATAGGCGTATTGATGGCCTCCACTGATCCAGGATGTAGAATAGTTGAGAAAAAGAAGAGAAATCTTTTCCAACCAGTTAGGAATAAATGTGTTTTAAGTAAACATGAACATAATTAATAATAATGAACCGTCTGAGCCTAAACCCACTCTCCCAAACACCAACCCGAGTTGATACCCGAGTCTGAAATGAACCTCCCTCTCCTCTGCAGCTCGTAAGAAGTGGGTCAGAGTTCCGGGTCATCGTCTGATTAGTGCCGAGTCTGACAGTTCATCAGCAGCTTCACTCAAACTTCTCCGAATGGCTAGTCCGGCAGGAAGTAGTAGTGGGGGTGACAACGCAGCGGATCCGAATGGTCTTAGTAGGCAAGAGTTGGTACAAGCTCTAGAGGCCACCAGGGCCTGGGAAGAGAATGTCAGGAAACGTCATGAGGATGTGCAGAATAGGGTTATGGAAGCCATGAAAAAGAGAGGGGTAGCCGTTGTATTTGAAAACGACGGAAGTTTTGTGGAGATCACTGATGAAGAGGGAATTGTTGGGTTTCGATCAAACATGCGCAGCGGAATTTAGCATTTAAAATTTTGAAACCCAAAGCCATGGAACCGTTCATATGATTAAATCAAATACAACATAAGAATAAAGGAATAAACTAACCCTTGATGGCTATCAAATTCTCTTGGTCTTTGGTGGAGGTTTGAAGACTTGATCACGATCACAAAGCTTGAACACGAACTTTGAAGATGATGATTTTCACCCTCTAGCGGTATCCACACTTCGAACGAATATCAAAGGAGCTTCTTTGATCTTGGTTGCCAGACCAACAACTATGAAACACACTTTCACAATTTGATATGACTATATGGAATTTTTCTTTTGTGTATTATTTTGTTCTTCAACCAAAAATGTCTTAGAACAAAATAAAACCTCTCTCAAACTCTTTGGAGACTCACAAAAGGCTATCACTGAAGTTCTGGCCGAACCCATCCTTTTATACACAAGCAAGACCTATTCCAAATAGGAATCTTGTGTCAAAAGACATTCCAAATCGAATTAGGAAAGTGCCAGTCGACAGTACTGTGCGGCCGCCCAAAAACCTCTGTGCAGTCGCACAACATTCTGAAACAAAACTGGTACATTTTTGAGCTAAGTGTGCGGCCGCCCAGTCCATTATGTGCGGTCGCCCACTTCTCAGAAAGTCCAGAATTTCCAAAATTCCAATGTAGTCCTTTTAAAGATTCGTTCTATTGTGTGTGACCCTCTAGGATTATACTAAGTTGGCAATGAGCTCAAACATGATCCCATAAGATATGATTAGGTTCTAGCAAACCGTCATACCTACCCAAATAGTATAACTAGATACAAGTTCGCATTCCTCTTAGAATATGTCACAATCCCTTTGTCCACGATGTCATTGAACACAAGTCATGGTCAAACAGTCAACTTGTTTTGTTCAATACTTTCTCGATTCCGAATATGTTGATAATCCAAATGACATTGATCCAATCAATTCATTTGAGTCCGGCCGAACATTTCATCAACATCATTCCTACGAGTGGCCCAAGCTTGACATCTCTCCGAGGAGGGACAAATCCATTTAGCTTATTATTCTTCCCTACGTGAATCCGATTATGCCAATCATACCCTTTATAACTACTCGGTTAAAAGTAGCGTTTGAATATGTCAAACATAATGTTCATCAAGTGGAAGACTATAATAACTTCACGTCTAAGGATTCAAATGACATAACTAATATGGATATATGTATGACATAGACCATGACATAAATCTCATAAAGCGGGTCATGTCCAGTACCTTGTTCCAAACAAGTACCCATAAATCTAACATGATCATCCCATGATCATTTAGCCTTTATACTAGTGCTTAACAAGTACTAGGGACGGGGATTATTATAAGTAAACATGAACAACAATAATAATCAAAACATCTCTTTATTGATATGAAATAAATGATAACAATTACAACGTTTATTAAACGTGCCTAGGGCACCACTACCAACAATCTCCACTTGCCCTAGGCCCAATCTCCCATGTATCTAATACCCATGGACCTAACATGACCATCATGTTTAGCTTGTGGAAGTCCCTTTGTTAGCGGGTCCGCAACATTGTCATCAGTAGGTACTCTGCATATATTTACGTCTCCCCTATCAACGATCTCTCGAATGATATGAAAACGCCTAAGTATGTGTTTGGATTTCTGATGTGCTCTTGGTTCCTTTGCTTGAGCAATAGCACCATTATTATCACAATAAAGTCTATTGGATTAGCAATACTAGGAACCACTTCAAGTTCAGTTATGAACTTCTTAATCCAAACAGCTTCCTTTGCAGCATCCGATGCAGCAATATACTCAGCTTCTGTTGTAGAATCAGCGGTTGTACTTTGCTTGGAACTCTTCCAGCTTACAGCTCCACCATTTAACATAAACACAAATCCCGATTGCGATCGGCTATCATCTTTGTCGGTTTGGAAGCTTCCATCCGTGTAAGCATTTACAACGAGATCATCTTCCATTCCTCCATAGACTAAAAACGAGTCTTTAGTTCTTCTCAAGTACTTAAGAATCTCTTTTACAGCTATCCAGTGATTTTCGCCAGGGTCGGATTGGTATCTACTTGTCATGCTCAAAGCATAAGACACATTCGGCCTAGTACAAATCATGGCATACATGATGGACCCAATTGCCGAAGCATATGGAACATCATTCATTTTCTCACGCTCATCTTTTGTCTTAGGACATTGAGTCTTGCTTAGAGAAACTCCATGTAACACGGGCAAGGTGCCTCTCTTAGAATTTTCCATACGGAATCTTCTAATGACCTTGTCAATGTATGTACTTTGGCTTAAACCAAGTAGCCTCCTTGATCTATCTCTATAGATCTTAATGCCAAGTATATATGCGGCTTCACCCATATCTTTCATTGCAAAGCACTTTCCTAACCAAGTCTTCACAGACTGAAGTGTAGGAATGTCGTTTCCAATGAGCAATATGTCATCCACGTATAAAATAAGGAATAGCACTATGCTCCCACTAATCTTCTTGTATACACAAGGCTCATCTTGTTCTTGATGAAACCAAACTCTTTGACTGATTCATCAAAACGGAGATTCCAACTCCTTGAAGCTTGCTTCAATCCATAGATGGATCTTTGCAATTTGCATACCTTAGAATCTTGTTCAAAACCTTCTGGTTGTGTCATATACACATCCTCTTGGAGTTTTCCATTCAGGAAAGCGGTTTTGACGTCCATCTGCCATATTTCATAGTCATGATATGCGGTAATGGCAAGCAAAATTCTTATAGACTTGATCATTGCTACGGGTGAAAAAGTCTCATCATAGTCAATACCATGAACTTGCCTATAACCCTTCGCTACAAACCTAGCTTTGTAAGTATGCACCTTCCCATCCATGTCAGTCTTCTTCTTGAAGACCCATTTGCATCCTATGGTTTTTACACCTTCGGGCGCATCAATCAAATTCCAAACTTGATTGTCTTACATGGATTGCAATTCGGATTCCATGGCTCCAAGCCACTTGTCCGAATCAGGAGAAGACATCGCCTCTTGGTAGGTTGACGGTTCATCATTCTCAATGATTTCTACCTCATTACTATCCGTTACGAGAAATCCATATCTCTCGGGCTCGGATCGTAACCTACTAGATCTGCGAGACGCTTGTGTATTTTGAACAGGTTCCACAACTCCTTGTGGTTCTTGTTCCACTATTGGTTCAATGTTATTTTCTGGGTCTCGAATTTCTTCAAGATTTATTTTACTCCTACTGATTTCTTTGGAGAGAAACTCTTTCTCTAGAAAGACACCAGTTCGGGCAACAAACACCTTGTTGTCCTCTCGGTTGTAAAAGTAATATCCTTTAGTTTCCTTAGGATATCCCACGAAAATACATTTATCAGATTTGTGTGCTAGTTTGTCAGAGATAAGTCTCTTGACATAAACTTCGCAACCCCAAATCCTCATGAAAGATAAACTAGGTTTCTTTCCACTCCACATCTCATATGGAGTCTTTGGAACCGATTTAGTTGGAACTTGATTTAGTGTGAAAGCAGCGGTTTCTAGGGCGTAACCCCAAAAGGATATTGGAAGATCAACTTGACTCATCATTGATCGAACCATGTCTAACAAAGTCCGATTCCTCCTCTCGGACACACCATTCCATTGTGGTGTTCCAGGTGGAGTCAATTGTGAAACTATTCCACAATTCTTTAGATGATCATCAAATTCTTGACTTAAGTATTCACCACCTCGATCTGATCGAAGTGCCTTTATACTTTTGCCAAGTTGTTTTTCTACTTCATTTGAAATATTCTAAATATCTCAAATGCTTCACTTTATGTTTCATTAGGTAAACATACCCAAATCTACTATAATCATCATTGAAGGTTATGAAGTATTGAAATCCTCCCCTAGCATTGCTACTTAATGGTCCGCATACATCGGAATGTATCAACCCCAATAAGTCGCTTGCCCTTTCACCCAGCTTGGTAAAAGGTGTCTTAGTCATTTTTCCAAGAAGACACGACTCACAAGTGTCATATGACTCTAAGTCACATGAACCCAAAAGTCCGTCCCCATGGAGTTTTGAGATACGCTTCTCATTAATATGACCAAGACGGCAATGCCACAAATAAGTATGATTTATATCATTAGGTTTAGATTTCTTATTTACATGATAGACATTATTTTCATTCTTGACATCCAAGATATAAAGGCCATTAAATGAATTAGCAATACCATAAAGCACATCATTTAAATAAATAGAAAATTTCTTATTCTCAATAAGAAACTTAAAACCTTCATTATCCAAACAAGAAATTGAAATAATATTTCTGCTTAAATCCGGAAACATAATAAAATTGTTCAAAACAAAAATTAATCCGGAAGGTAAAGTGACTTCATAAGTCTCTACGGCTAATGCAGCAACTCTTGCTCCATTCCCCACGCGTAGATCTACTTCACTTTCTTTAAGCAGTCTCCTATTCTTTAGTCCCTGCACATTTAGACAAATGTGAGAACCACATCCGGTATCCAATACCCAAGAATCAGTGGTAGAAAGGAGAATATCTATCATATAGATACCTAAAGTCGACGCAGCCTTGCTGCTCTTCTTCTTCTTTTGCTCTTCCAAAAAGCCTTGCAATTACGCTTCCAATGACCAATTTCTTGACAATGGAAACAAATTGCATCCTTTTGTGTATCGGGTTTTGCCTCAGAAGCCTTGGCAACCTTTGCCTTGCTTATCTTGGGTTTGACAACTTTTGCCTTACCCTTGCCTTTGGCACCAGGCTTCTTCCCATCATGAACCAAGAGCACGGGAGAACCTTTCTCCACAATTTTCATCTCTGCAGTTTTGAGCACCCATGCAACTCAGAGAGATTCTTATCCATTCCATGCATGTTATAATTCATTACAAACTGATTATAACTTTTAGGCAATGAATTAATAATGAGATCCGTGGCTAGCTCCAATGGGATTGGATAGCCAAGTTTCTCAAGGTGCTCTACATAACCTTTCATTTTAAGAAAGTGAGGACTCACTTGTTGCCCTTCATTCATTTTACTAGTAGTGAATGCAACAATGGTCTTGTACCTCTCTTGCCTAGCTTGCTCTTGAAACATGGTTCTTAACTCCACGCCTATCTCATAGGCTTCCAAATGTTCCAAACTTTGTTGGAGTTTTGAACACATAGCAGCAAGCATGAGACAACTTACATCTCTAGAATCATTACGATGTTTCTTGTAATTGTCTCTTTCTACCCTAGGGGCAGTAGGCGGTGGTTCAGCGGGGAGAGGCCCATCGAGAATGTACAACTTATCTTCTTGCCTAAGAACGATTCTTATGCTACGGATCCAATCCATAATGTTGGTACCATTCTCTTCGAGCTTATCCTTCTCAAGGATCGATCGCAACGACATTGATTGAGTGTTATTAGTCATTATCTACAAATATGCAAAAATTTCCAAAATTTAATAAGTACCGATTTTCATTAAAGAGATAAATAATGTATTTTTCAAACAAAATACTCCCACTAAATTATATAACCTTCATATACATCCAATGTATAATATAATTTAAATGGGTTAAGATCCAACTTTAATTTAATTTCAAGTCCGCTAAGGCGGATTACACAAAATCAAATTAATTAGGTAGACAACTCTTGTCAATCATATCTCATATGACTCTTAGTTCCTTTTATGAGATTCTTTAAGAAATCAAATTTTCAAAAGCATGTTAAACCTCATCTTTGCCTAGGCCCAAAACTGTTTTGACGCCCAATTAAGTCTAACCATTTTAAACGCACAGTTAATGTGTCCCGCTAGGGCGTGCCCACACTATCTATCTTGCTCATACATAAACAAATTTAATGCACCTCGCTAGGGCGAATCTACATTAAAATCACTCATGTACTAACAAGTGTTTAATCATGGCATGGCAATAAAAGACTTAAACTTTCTTTGAAGGTTCATCACATATAGCATATAACACATTTATGAGCACATAATATAAACATGTTACACATCAAGTTTAGCCACTAAATTAATCTCCATTAATTTAAGCATGATATTTATGTGTCATTAGTTTCTCTATAATTATGAGGATGAGACTATTTCAACTTTGGTTATTATCTCCAAATCAAGACAACAAGAAGTGCGGTCAAACTAAGCCATTAGGCAACCACAATCCCGCACTAATTCAAGAAACCAAGAAAGTAGTCCATGTGGCCGAAACTAAGCAATAGATGGTCTCGATGAACGTAGGCCAATTGCATTCACAATTCCACATGGATCTCCAAACTTTGAATCAAGAACTTTGTTTCTCAATTTTAGCAATTATGAACTCTTCATAATTCTAACTTCGCTTTATCTTTGAAACTTTGATTGCGATCAAGTTTGGGAAACACAATCTCGATGAACGCAGATTAGCCATCCAAACCTTGAACCAATCTTAGAATCACAAGACTAAAACAAATAGGAAAATCAAATCCCAAGATCCACACACAAACCAAATACCCAAAACCCATTCCAGATCAGCAGGTCTGGATTGGTTCTGTTACTGGTTTTGTTGAACCTCTCGAAAATTCCAAATTCTGATTTCAACCAAAAATCAGGCAATCTGATCCTTATATGCGGCCGCCCAAAACTCACTGTGCGGTCGCCCAAACATGTGCGGCCGCCCAGGTGATTTTGTGTGGTCGCCCAAACTGATCAGAATGTACAGAATTTTGAAGTTCGAAAATTTTGTCTCAAAATCGTTTTTCCCCGATTATTAAAACTTTGATCCAATCAAAAATTAATAATCAACAATTCTGAATCCACCATAATTTATTTATTGCGATTGAATCATGCGATTAAAGTTGCAAAACAATAAACCACATAAAATCACAAACACATAAACAACATATATTCCAATATTCAAATCATGCAAGGCACATAAACAATTTATATACACATATCATGATCCAAGTATTGAATTAATCAACATGAACGGGGCTCTGATACCACTGTTGGGTTTCGATCAAACATGCGCAGCGGAATTTAGCATTTAAAATTTTGAAACCCAAAGCCATGGACCGTTCATATGATTAAATCAAATACAACATAAGAATAAAGGAATAAACTAACCCTTGATGGCTATCAAATTCTCTTGGTCTTTGGTGGAGGTTTGAAGATTGATCACGATCACAAAGCTTGAACACGAACTTTGAAGATGATGATTTTCACCCTCTAGCGGTATCCACACTTCGAACGAATATCAAAGGAGCTTCTTTGATCTTGGTTGCTAGACCAACAACTATGAAACACTTTCACAATTTGATAGAACTATATGGAATTTATTTTGTGTATTATTTTGTTCTTCAACCAAAAATGTCTTAGAACAAATAAAACCTCTCTCAAACTCTTTGAGACTCACAAAATCTTATCACTGAAGTGCTGGCCGAACCCATCTTTTATACACAAGCAAGACCTATTCCAAATAGGAATCTGTGTCAAAAGACATTCCAAATCGAATTAGGAATCTGCCACCCGACAGTACTGTGCGGCCGCCCAAAAAACCTCTGTGCGGTCGCACAACATCTGAAACAAAACTGGTACATTTTTTAGCTAAGTGTGCGGCCGCCCAGTCCATTATGTGCGGTCGCCCACTTCTCAAAAGTCCAGAATTTCCAAAATTCCAATGTAGTCCTTTTAAAGATTCGTTCTATGTGGGTGACCCTCTAGGATTATACTAAGTTGGCAATGAGCTCAAACATGATCCCATAAGATATGATTAGGTTCTAGCAAACCGTCATACCTACCCAATAGTATAAACTAGATACAAGTTCGCACTCCTTTAGAATATGTCACAATCCCTTTGTCCACGATGTCATTGAACACAAGTCATGGTCAAACGTCCACTTGTTTTGTTCAATACTTTCTCGATTCCGAATATGTTGAATAATCCAAATGCATTGATCCAATCAATTCATTTGAGTCCGGCCGAACATTTCATCAACATCATTCCTACGAGTGGCCCAAGCTTGACATCTCTCCGAGGAGGGACAAAATCCATTTAGCTTATTATTCTTCCCTACGTGAATCCGATTATGCCAATCATACCCTTTATAACTACTTCGGTTAAAAGTAGCGTTTGAATATGTCAAACATAATGTTCATCAAGTGGAAGACTATAATAACTTCACGTCTAAGGATTCAAATGACATAACTAATATGAGATATATGTATGACATTACCATGACATAAATCTCATAAAGCGGGTCATGTCCAGTACCTTGTTCCAAACAAGTACCCATAAATCTAACATGATCATCCCATGATCATTTAGCCTTTATACTAGTGCTTAACAAGTACTAGGGACGGAGATTATTATAAGTAAACATGAACAACAATAATAATCAAACATCTCTTTATTTGTATGAAATAAATGATAACAATTACAACGTTTATTAAACGTGCCTAGGGCACCACTACCAACAGGAATTGAGAATGTGC